>CAUYWW010000025.1:0-600000 GCA_963576845.1 Megachile leachella | reverse complement strand
ATGTTATATTGATGATAATAAAAGTAGTAAGTATATTTATTACAGTTCTAGCGATAATAACTGCATAATATGGGTAATAATGCATGTTATATTGATAATAATGTAAGTAATAAGTATAATTATTACAGTTCTAGCGATAATCACTCCATTATATGGGTAATAATGCATGTTATATTGATAATAATAAAAGTAATAAGTATAATTATTACAGTTCTAGCGATAATAACTGCATTATATGGGTAATAATGCACGTTATATTGCTGATAATATAAGTAATAAGTATAATTATTATAGTTCTAGCGATATTAATTGCATTATATGCGTAATAAGGCATGTTATACTGATAATATCGGGAGTAATAAGTATAATTATTATAGTTCTAGCGATAATAATAGTAAAATATAGCTAATAGTGCCTGTTATATTGATAATAATAAAAGTAATAAGTATATTTATTATACTTCTGTCGATAATAACTGCATTATATGGGTAATAATGCACGTTATATTGCTAATAATATAAGTAATAAGTATAATTATTACAGTTCTAGCGATAATAACTCCATTATATGGGTAATAATGCATGTTATATTGATAATATTGGAAGTAATAAGTATATTTATTACAGTTCTAGCGATAATAACTGCATTACATGGGTAATAATGCACGTTATATTGCTAATAATATAAGTAATAAGTATAATTATTACAGTTCTAGCGATAATAACTGCATTATATGGGTAATAATGCACTTTATATTGCTAATAATATAAGTAATAAGTATAATTATTCCAGTTCTAGCGATAATAACTGCATTATATGCGTAATAAGGCATGTTATATTGATAATATTGGGAGTAATAAGTATATTTATAATAGTTCTAGCGATAATAACTGCATAATATGGGTAATAATGCATGTTATATTGATAATAATATAAGTAATAAGTATAATTATTACAGTTCTAGCGATAATCACTCCATTATATGTGTAATAATGCATGTTATATTGATAATAATATAAGTAATAAGTATAATTATTACAGTTCTAGAGATAATAACTGCATTATATGGGTAATAATGCACGTTATACTGCTAATAATATAAGTAGTAAGTACAATTATTACAGTTCTGGCTACAATAACTGCATTATATGGTTAATAATGCATGTTATATTGATAATATCGGGAGTAATAAGTATAATTATTATAGTTCTAGCGATAATAATAGTAAAATATGTCTAAGAGTGCATGTTATATTGATAATAGTAAAAGTAATAAGTATCTTTATTTCAGTTCTAACGATAATAACTGCATAATATGGGTAATAATGCATGTTATATTGATGATAATAAAAGTAATACGTATATTTATTACAGTTCTAGCGATAATAACTCCATTATATGGGTAATAATGCATGTTACATTGATAATAATATTAGTAATAAGTATAATTATTACAGTTCTAGAGATAATAACTGCATTATATGGGTAATAATGGATGTTATATTGATAATATTGGGAGTAATAAGTATATTCATTATAGTTCTTGCGATAATAACTGCATAATATGGGTAATAATGCATGTTATATTGATAATAATATAAGTAATAAGTATAATTATTACAGCTCTAGCGATAATAACTGCATTATATGGGTAATAATGCATGTTGTATTGATAATAATATAAGTAATAAGTATAATTATTACAGTTCTAGCGATAATAATTGCATTATATGCGTAATAAGGCATGTTATATTGATAATATCGGGCGTAATAAGTATAATTATTACAGTTCTAGAGATAATAACTGCGGTATATGGGTAATAATGCACGTTATACTGCTAATAATATAAGTAGTAAGTATAATTATTACAGTTCTAGCGATGATAACTGCATTATATGGGTAATAATGCATGTTATATTGATAATATTGGGAGTAATAAGTATATTTATTATAGTTCTAGCGATAATAACTGCATAATATGGGTAATAATGCATGTTATATTGATAATAATATAAGTAATAAGTATAATTATTACAGTTCTAGCGATAATAACTCCATTATATGGGTAATAATGCATGTTATATTGATAATAATATAAGTAATAAGTATAATTATTACAGTTCTAGAGATAATAACTGCATTATTTGGGTAATAATGCACGTTATACTGCTAATAATATAAGTAGTAAGTATAATTATTACAGTTCTAGAGATAATAACTGCATTATTTGGGTAATAATGCACGTTATACTGCTAATAATATAAGTAGTAAGTACAATTATTACAGTTCTGGCTACAATAACTGCATTATATGGTTAATAATGCATGTTATATTGATAATATCGGGAGTAATAAGTATAATTATTATAGTTCTTGCGATAATAATAGTAAAATATGGCTAAGAGTGCATGTTATATTGATAATAGTAAAAGTAATAAGTACCTTTATTTCAGTTCTATCGATAATAACTGCATAATATGGGTAATAATGCATGTTATATTGATGATAATAAAAGTAATACGTATATTTATTACAGTTCTAGCGATAATAACTCAATTATATGGGTAATAATGCATGTTATATTGATAATAATAAAAGTAATAAGTATAATTATTACAGTTCTAGCGATAATAACTGCATTATATGGGTAATAATGCATGTTATATTGATAATATCGGGAGTAATAAGTATAATTATTATAGTTCTAGCGATAATAATAGTAAAATATGGCTATTAGTGCTTGTTATATTGATAATAATGAACGTTATCAGTATATTTATTACAGTTCTATCGATAATACCTCCATTATATGGGTAATAATGCATGTTATATTGATAATAATATAAGTAATAAGTATAATTATTACAGTTCTAGAGATAATAACTGCATTATTTGGGTAATAATGCACGTTATACTGCTAATAATATAAGTAGTAAGTACAATTATTACAGTTCTGGCTACAATAACTGCATTATATGGTTAATAATGCATGTTATATTGATGATAATAAAAGTAGTAAGTATATTTATTACAGTTCTAGCGATAATAACTGCATAATATGGGTAATAATGCATGTTATATTGATAATAATGTAAGTAATAAGTATAATTATTACAGTTCTAGCGATAATCACTCCATTATATGGGTAATAATGCATGTTATATTGATAATAATATAAGTAATAAGTATAATTATTACAGTTCTAGAGATAATAACTGCATTATATGGGTAATAATGCACGTTATACTGCTAATAATATAAGTAGTAAGTACAATTATTACAGTTCTGCCTACAATAACTGCATTATATGGTTAATAATGCATGTTATATTGATAATATCGGGAGTAATAAGTATAATTATTATAGTTCTAGCGATAATAATAGTAAAATATGGCTAAGAGTGCATGTTATATTGATAATAGTAAAAGTAATAAGTATCTTTATTTCAGTTCTAACGATAATAACTGCATAATATGGGTAATAATGCATGTTATATTGATGATAATAAAAGTAATACGTATATTTATTACAGTTCTAGCGATAATAACTCCATTATATGGGTAATAATGCATGTTATATTGATAATAATAAAAGTAATAAGTATAATTATTACAGTTCTAGCGATAATAACTGCATTATATGGGTAATAATGCACGTTATATTGCTGATAATATAAGTAATAAGTATAATTATTATAGTTCTAGCGATATTAATTGCATTATATGCGTAATAAGGCATGTTATACTGATAATATCGGGAGTAATAAGTATAATTATTATAGTTCTAGCGATAATAATAGTAAAATATAGCTAATAGTGCCTGTTATATTGATAATAATAAAAGTAATAAGTATATTTATTATACTTCTGTCGATAATAACTGCATTATATGGGTAATAATGCACGTTATATTGCTAATAATATAAGTAATAAGTATAATTATTACAGTTCTAGCGATAATAACTGCATTATATGCGTAATAAGGCATGTTATATTGATAATATCGGGAGTAATAAGTATAATTATTATAGTTTTAGCGATAATAATAGTAAAGTATGGCTAATAGTGCATGTTATATTGATAATAGTAAAAGTAATATGTATCTTTATTACAGTTCTATCGATAATAACTGCATAATATGGGTAATAATGCATGTTATATTGATAATAATAAAAGTACTAAGTATATTTATTACAGTTCTATCGATAATAACTGCATAATATGGGTAATAATGCATGTTATATTGATGGTAATGAAAGTAGTAAGTATATTTATTACAGTTCTAGCGATAATAACTGCATTATATGCGTAATAAGGCATGTTATATTGATAATATCGGGAGTAATAAGTATAATTATTATAGTTCTAGCGATAATAATAGTAAAATATGGCTATTAGTGCATGTTATATTCATAATAATAAAAGTTATAAGTATATTTATTATAGTTCTATCGATAATAACTGCATAATATGGGTAATAATGCATGTTATATTGATGATAATAAAAGTAATACGTATATTTATTATAGTTCTATCGATAATAACTGCATAATATGGGTAATAATGCATGTTATATTGATAATAATATAAGTAATAAGTATAATTATTACAGTTCTAGCGATAATAACTGCATTATGTGGGTAATAATGCATGTTATATTGATAATATTGGGAGTAATAAGTATATTTATTATAGTTCTAGAGATAATAACTGCACTACATGGGTAATAATGCACGTTATATTGCTAATAATATAAGTAATAAGTATAATTATTACAGTTCTAGCGATAATAATTGCATTATATGCGTAATAAGGCATGTTATATTGATAATATCGGGAGTAATAAGTATAATTATTATAGTTCTAGCGATAATAATAGTAAAATATGGCTAATAGTGCCTGTTATATTGATAATAATAAAAGTAATAAGTATATTTATTATACTTCTGTCGATAATAACTGCATTTTATGGGTAATAATGCATGTTATATTGATAATAATATTAGTAATAAGTATAATTATTACAGTTCTAGAGATAACAACTGCATTATATGGGTAATAATGCATGTTACATTGATAATAATATTAGTAATAAGTATAATTATTACAGTTCTAGAGATAACAACTGCATTATATGGGTAATAATGCATGTTATATTGATAATATTGGGAGTAATAAGTATATTCATTATAGTTCTTGCGATAATAACTGCATAATATGGGTAATAATGCATGTTATATTGATAATAATATAAGTAATAAGTATAATTATTACAGTTCAAGCGATAATAACTGCATTATATGGGTAATAATGCACGTTATATTGCTAATAATATAAGTAATAAGTATAATTATTACAGTTCTAGCGATAATAACTGCATTATATGCGTAATAATGCATGTTATATTGATAATATTGGAAGTAATAAGTATATTTATTACAGTTCTAGCGATAATAACTGCATTATATGGGTAATAATGCACGTTATATTGCTAATAATATAAGTAATAAGTATAATTATTACAGTTCTAGCGATAATAACTGCATTATATGGGTAATAATGCATGTTATATTGATAATATGGGGAGTAATAAGTGTAATTATTATAGTTCTAGCGATAATAATAGTAAAATATAGCTAATAGTGCCTGTTATATTGATAATAATAAAAGTAATAAGTATATTTATTATACTTCTGTCGATAATAACTGCATTATATGCGTAATAAGGCATGTTATATTGATAATATCGGGAGTAATAAGTATAATTATTATAGTTCTAGCGATAATAATAGTAAAACATGGCTATTAGTGCATGTTATATTGATAATAATAAAAGTAATAAGTATATTTATTACAGTTCTATCGATAATAACTGCATAATATGGGTAATAATGCATGTTATATTGATAATAATATAAGTAATAAGTATAATTATTACAGTTCTAGCGATAATAACTCCATTATATGGGTAATAATGCATGTTATATTGATAATATTGGAAGTAATAAGTATATTTATTACAGTTCTAGCGATAATAACTGCATAATATGAGTAATAATGCATGTTATATTGATAATACTATAAGTAATAAGTACAATTATTACAGTTCTAGCGATAATAACTGCATTATATGGGTAATAATGCACTTTATATTGCTAATAATATAAGTAATAAGTATAATTATTACAGTTCTAGCGATAATAACTGCATTATATGGGTAATAATGCATGTTATATTGATAATATGGGGAGTAATAAGTGTAATTATTATAGTTCTAGCTATAATAATAGTAAAATATAGCTAATAGTGCCTGTTATATTGATAATAATAAAAGTAATAAGTATATTTATTATACTTCTGTCGATAATAACTGCATTATATGCGTAATAAGGCATGTTATATTGATAATATCGGGAGTAATAAGTATAATTATTATAGTTCTAGCGATAATAATAGTAAAGTATGGCTAATAGTGCATGTTATATTGATAATAGTAAAAGTAATATGTATCTTTATTACAGTTCTATCGATAATAACTGCATAATATGGGTAATAATGCATGTTATATTGATAATAATAAAAGTACGAAGTATATTTATTACAGTTCTAGCGATTATAACTGCATTATATGCGTAATAAGGCATGTTATATTGATAATTTCGGGAGTAATAAGTATAATTATTATAGTTCTAGCGATAATAATAGTAAAATATGGCTATTAGTGCATGTTATATTGATAATAAAAAAATTTATAAGTATATTTATTACAGTTCTATCGATAATAACTGCATAATATGGTTAATAATGCATGTTATATTGATGATAATAAAAGTAATACGTAAATTTATTATAGTTCTATCGATAATAACTGCATAATATGGGTAATAATGCATGTTATATTGATGATAATAAAAGTAATACGTATATTTATTACAGTTCCAGCGATAATAACTGCATTATATGCGTAATAAGGCATGTTATATTGATAATATCGGGAGTAATAAGTATAATTATTATAGTTCTAGCGATAATAATAGTAAAATGTGGCTAATAGTGTCTGTTATATTGATAATAATAAAAGTAATAAGTATATTTATTATACTTCCGTCGATAATAACTGCATTATATGGGTAATAATGCATGTTATATTGATAATAATATAAGTAATAAGTATAATTATTACAGTTCTAGCGATAATAACTCCATTATATGGGTAATAATGCATGTTATATTGATAATATTGGAAGTAATAAGTATATTTATTACAGTTCTAGCGATAATAACTGCATTATATGGGTAATAATGCACGTTATATTGCTAATAATATAAGTAATAAGTATAATTATTACAGCTCTAGCGATAATAACTGCATTATATGGGTAATAATGCATGTTATATTGATAATATTGGGAGTAATAAGTATATTTATTATAGTTCTAGCGATAATAACTGCATAATATGGGTAATAATGCATGTTATATTGATAATAATATAAGTAATAAGTATAATTATTACAGTTCTAGCGATAATAACTCCATTATATGGGTAATAATGCATGTTATATTGATAATAATATAAGTAATAAGTATAATTATTACAGTTCTAGAGATAATAACTGCATTATATGGGTAATAATGCACGTTATACTGCTAATAATATAAGTAGTAAGTACAATTATTACAGTTCTGGCTACAATAACTGCATTATATGGTTAATAATGCATGTTATATTGATAATATCGGGAGTAATAAGCATAATTATTATAGTTCTAGCGATAATAATAGTAAAGTATGGCTAATAGTGCATGTTATATTGATAATAGTAAAAGTAATATGTATATTTATTACAGTTCTATCGATAATAACTGCATAATATGGTTAATAATGCATGTTATATTGATAATAATATAAGTAATAAGTATAATTATTACAGTTCTAGCGATAATAACTCCATTATATGGGTAATAATGCATGTTATATTGATGATAATAAAAGTAGTAAGTATATTTATTACAGTTCTAGCGATAATAACTGCATTATATGCGTAATAAGGCATGTTATATTGATAATATCGGGAGTAATAAGTATAATTATTATAGTTCTAGCGATAATAATAGTAAAATATGGCTATTAGTGCATGTTATATTGATAATAAGAAAATTTATAAGTATATTTATTACAGTTCTATCGATAATAACTGCATAATATGCGTAATAAGGCATGTTATATTGATAATATCGGGAGTAATAAGTATAATTATTATAGTTCTAGCGATAATAATAGTAAAATATGGCTAATAGTGCCTGTTATATTGATAATAATAAAAGTAATAAGTATATTTATTATACTTCTGTCGATAATAACTGCATTATATGGGTAATAATGCATGTTATATTGATAATAATATAAGTAATAAGTATAATTATTACAGTTCTAGCGATAATAACTCCATTATATGCGTAATAAGGCATGTTATACTGATAATATCGGGAGTAATAAGTATAATTATTATAGTTCTAGCGATAATAATAGTAAAATATAGCTAATAGTGCCTGTTATATTGATAATAATAAAAGTAATAAGTATATTTATTATACTTCTGTCGATAATAACTGCATTATATGGGTAATAATGCATGTTATATTGATAATAATATAAGTAATAAGTATAATTATTACAGTTCTAGCGACAATAACTCCATTATATGGGTAATAATGCATGTTATATTGATAATATTGGAAGTAATAAGTATATTTATTACAGTTCTAGCGATAATAACTGCATTATATGGGTAATAATGCACGTTATATTGTTAATAATATAAGTAATAAGTATAATTATTACAGTTCTAGCGATAATAACTGCATTATATGGGTAATAATGCATGTTGTATTGATAATATCGGGAGTAATAAGTATAATTATTATAGTTCTAGCGATAATAATAGTAAAATATAGCTAATAGTGCCTGTTATATTGATAATAATAAAAGTAATAAATATATTTATTATACTTCTGTCGATAATAACTGCATTATATGGGTAATAATGCATGTTATATTGCTAATAATATAAGTAATAAGTATAATTATTACAGTTCTAGCGATAATAATTGCATTATATGCGTAATAAGGCATGTTATACTGATAATATCGGGAGTAATAAGTATAAGTATTATAGTTCTAGCGATAATAATAGTAAAGTATGGCTAATAGTGCATGTTATATTGATAACAGTAAAAGTAATATGTATCTTTATTACAGTTCTATCGATAATAACTGCATAATATGGGTAATAATGCATGTTATATTGATAATAATAAAAGTACTAAGTATATTTATTATAGTTCTATCGATAATAACTGCATAATATGGGTAATAATGCATGTTATATTGATGATAATAAAAGTAGTAAGTATATTTATTACAGTTCTAGCGATAATAACTGCATTATATGCGTAATAAGGCATGTTATATTGATAATATCGGGAGTAATAAGTATAATTATTATAGTTCTAGCGATAATAATAGTAAAATATGGCTATTAGTGCATGTTATATTGATAATAAGAAAATTTATAAGTATATTTATTACAGTTCTATCGATAAT
The DNA here is from genome assembly GCA_963576845.1 of Megachile leachella. Taxonomy (NCBI): domain Eukaryota; kingdom Metazoa; phylum Arthropoda; class Insecta; order Hymenoptera; family Megachilidae; genus Megachile; species Megachile leachella. The sequence goes on along the minus strand of CAUYWW010000025.1, from coordinate 590,397 downwards.
AACTGCATAATATGCGTAATAAGGCATGTTATATTGATAATATCGGGAGTAATAAGTATAATTATTATAGTTCTAGCGATAATAATAGTAAAAAATGGCTAATAGTGCCTGTTATATTGATAATAATAAAAGTAATAAGCATATTTATTATACTTCTGTCGATAATAACTGCATTATATGGGTAATAATGCATGTTATATTGATAATAATATAAGTAATAAGTATAATTATTACAGTTGTAGCGATAATAACTCCATTATATGGGTAATAATGCATGTTATATTGATAATATTGGAAGTAATAAGTATATTTATTACAGTTCTAGCGATAATAACTGCATTATATGGGTAATAATGCACGTTATATTGTTAATAATATAAGTAATAAGTATAATTATTACAGTTCTAGCGATAATAACTGCATTATATGGGTAATAATGCATGTTGTATTGATAATATCGGGAGTAATAAGTATAATTATTATAGTTCTAGCGATAATAATAGTAAAATATGGCAAATAGTGCATGTTATATTGATAATAATAAAAGTAATAAGTATATTTATTACAGTTCTATCGATAATAACTGCATAATATGGGTAATAATGCATGTTATATTGATAATAATATAAGTAATAAGTATAATTATTACAGTTCTAGCGATAATAACTCCATTATATGGGTAATAATGCATGTTATATTGATAATATTGGAAGTAATAAGTATATTTATTACAGTTCTAACGATAATAACTGCATAATATGAGTAATAATGCATGTTATATTGATAATACTATAAGTAATAAGTATAATTATTACAGTTCTAGCGATAATAACTGCATTATATGGGTAATAATGCACTTTATATTGCTAATAATATAAGTAATAAGTATAATTATTACAGTTCTAGCGATAATAACTGCATTATATGCGTAATAAGGCATGTTATATTGATAATATCGGGAGTAATAAGTATAATTATTATAGTTCTAGCGATAATAATAGTAAAGTATGGCTAATAGTGCATGTTATATTGATAATAGTAAAAGTAATATGTATATTTATTACAGTTCTATCGATAATAACTGCATAATATGGTTAATAATGCATGTTATATTGATGATAATAAAAGTAATAAGTATATTTATTATACTTCCGTCGATAATAACTGCATTATATGGGTAATAATGCATGTTATATTGATAATAATATAAGTAATAAGTATAATTATTACAGTTCTAGCGATAATAACTCCATTATATGGGTAATAATGCATGTTATATTGATAATATTGGAAGTAATAAGTATATTTATTACAGTTCTAGCGATAATAACTGCATTATATGGGTAATAATGCACGTTATATTGCTAATAATATAAGTAATAAGTATAATTATTACAGTTCTAGCGATAATAACTCCATTATATGGGTAATAATGCATGTTATATTGATAATATTGGAAGTAATAAGTATATTTATTACAGTTCTAACGATAATAACTGCATAATATGGGTAATAATGCACGTTATATTGTTAATAATATAAGTAATAAGTATAATTATTACAGTTCTAGCGATAATAACTGCATTATATGGGTAATAATGCACTTTATATTGCTAATAATATAAGTAATAAGTATAATTATTACAGTTCAAGCGATAATAACTGCACTATATGCGTAATAAGGCATGTTATATTGATAATATCGGGAGTAATAAGTATAATTATTATAGTTCTAGCGATAATAATAGTAAAGTATGGCTAATAGTGCATGTTATATTGATAATAGTAAAAGTAATATGTATCTTTATTACAGTTCTATCGATAATAACTGCATAATATGGGTAATAATGCATGTTATATTGATAATAATAAAAGTACTAAGTATATTTATTATAGTTCTATCGATAATAACTGCATAATATGGGTAATAATGCATGTTATATTGATGATAATAAAAGTAGTAAGTATATTTATTACAGTTCTAGCGATTATAACTGCATTATATGGGTAATAATGCATGTTGTATTGATAATATCGGGAGTAATAAGTATAATTATTATAGTTCTAGCGATAATAATAGTAAAATATAGCTAATAGTGCCTGTTATATTGATAATAATAAAAGTAATAAGTATATTTATTATACTTCTGTCGATAATAACTGCATTATATGGGTAATAATGCATGTTATATTGCTAATAATATAAGTAATAAGTATAATTATTACAGTTCTAGCGATAATAATTGCATTATATGCGTAATAAGGCATGTTATACTGATAATATCGGGAGTAATAAGTATAATTATTATAGTTCTAGCGATAATAATAGTAAAATATAGCTAATAGTGCCTGTTATATTGATAATAATAAAAGTAATAAGTATATTTATTATACTTCTGTCGATAATAACTGCATTATATGGGTAATAATGCATGTTATATTGATAATAATATAAGTAATAAGTATAATTATTACAGTTCTAGCGATAATAACTCCATTATATGGGTAATAATGCATGTTACATTGATAATAATATTAGTAATAAGTATAATTATTACAGTTCTAGAGATAATAACTGCATTATATGGGTAATAATGGATGTTATATTGATAATATTGGGAGTAATAAGTATATTCATTATAGTTCTTGCGATAATAACTGCATAATATGGGTAATAATGCATGTTATATTGATAATAATATAAGTAATAAGTATAATTATTACAGCTCTAGCGATAATAACTGCATTATATGGGTAATAATGCATGTTGTATTGATAATATCGGGAGTAATAAGTATAATTATTATAGTGCTAGCGATAATAATAGTAAAATATGGCAAATAGTGCATGTTATATTGATAATAATAAAAGTAATAAATATATTTATTACAGTTCTATCGATAATAACTGCACAATATGGGTAATAATGCATGTTATATTGATAATAATATAAGTAATAAGTATAATTATTACAGTTCTAGCGATAATAACTGCATTATGTGGGTAATAATGCATGTTATATTGATAATATTGGGAGTAATAAGTATATTTATTATAGTTCTAGAGATAATAACTGCACTACATGGGTAATAATGCACGTTATATTGCTAATAATATAAGTAATAAGTATAATTATTACAGTTCTAGCGATAATAATTGCATTATATGCGTGATAAGGCATGTTATATTGATAATATCGGGAGTAATAAGTATAATTATTATAGTTCTAGCGATAATAATAGTAAAATATGGCTAATAGTGCCTGTTATATTGATAATAATAAAAGTAATAAGTATATTTATTATACTTCTGTCGATAATAACTGCATTTTATGGGTAATAATGCATGTTATATTGATAATAATATAAGTAATTAGTATAATTATTACAGTTCTAGCGATAATAACTCCATTATATGGGTAATAATGCATGTTATATTGATAATAATATAAGTAATAAGTATAATTATTACAGTTCTAGCGATAATAACTCCATTATATGGGTAATAATGCATGTTACATTGATAATAATATTAGTAATAAGTATAATTATTACAGTTCTAGAGATAACAACTGCATTATATGGGTAATAATGCATGTTATATTGATAATATTGGGAGTAATAAGTATATTCATTATAGTTCTTGCGATAATAACTGCATAATATGGGTAATAATGCATGTTATATTGATAATAATATAAGTAATAAGTATAATTATTACAGTTCTAGCGATAATAACTGCATTATATGGGTAATAATGCATGTTATATTGATAATAATATAAGTAATAAGTATAATTATTACAGTTCTAGCGATAATAACTCCATTATATGGGTAATAATGCATGTTATATTGATAATATTGGAAGTTATAAGTATATTTATTACAGTTCTAGCGATAATAACTGCATTACATGGGTAATAATGCACGTTATATTGCTAATAATATAAGTAATAAGTATAATTATTACAGTTCTAGCGATAATAACTGCATTATATGGGTAATAATGCACTTTATATTGCTAATAATATAAGTAATAAGTATAATTATTACAGTTCTAGCGATAATAACTGCATTATATGCGTAATAAGGCATGTTATATTGATAATATCGGGAGTAAGAAGTATAATTATTATAGTTCTAGCGATAATAATAGTAAAGTATGGCTAATAGTGCATGTTATATTGATAATAGTAAAAGTAATATGTATCTTTATTACAGTTCTATCGATAATAACTGCATAATATGAGTAATAATGCATGTTATATTGATAATAATAAAAGTACTAAGTATATTTATTATAGTTCTATCGATAATAACTGCATAATATGGGTAATAATGCATGTTATATTGATGATAATAAAAGTAGTAAGTATATTTATTACAGTTCTAGCGATAATAACTGCATTATATGCGTAATAAGGCATGTTCTATTGATAATATCGGGAGTAATAAGTATAATTATAATAGTTCTAGCGATAATAATAGTAAAATATGGCTATTAGTGCATGTTATATTGATAATAAAAAAATTTATAAGTATATTTATTACAGTTCTATCGATAATAACTGCATAATATGCGTAATAAGGCATGTTATATTGATAATATCGGGAGTAATAAGTATAATTATTATAGTTCTAGCGATAATAATAGTAAAATATGGCTAATAGTGCCTGTTATATTGATAATAATAAAAGTAATAAGTATATTTATTATACTTCTGTCGATAATAACTGCATTATATGGGTAATAATGCATGTTATAATGATAATAATATAAGTAATAAGTATAATTATTACAGTTCTAGCGATAATAACTCCATTATATGGGTAATAATGCATGTTATATTGATAATATTGGAAGTAATAAGTATATTTATTACAGTTCTAGCGATAATAACTGCATTATATGGGTAATAATGCACGTTATATTGTTAATAATATAAGTAATAAGTATAATTATTACAGTTCTAGCGATAATAACTGCATTATATGGGTAATAATGCATGTTGTATTGATAATATCGGGAGTAATAAGTATAATTATTATAGTTCTAGCGATAATAATAGTAAAATATGGCAAATAGTGCATGTTATATTGATAATAATAAAAGTAATAAGTATATTTATTACAGTTCTATCGATAATAACTGCATAATATGGGTAATAATGCATGTTATATTGATAATAATATAAGTAATAAGTATAATTATTACAGTTCTAGCGATAATAACTCCATTATATGGGTAATAATGCATGTTATATTGATAATATTGGAAGTAATAAGTATATTTATTACAGTTCTAACGATAATAACTGCATAATATGAGTAATAATGCATGTTATATTGATAATACTATAAGTAATAAGTATAATTATTACAGTTCTAGCGATAATAACTGCATTATATGGGTAATAATGCACTTTATATTGCTAATAATATAAGTAATAAGTATAATTATTACAGTTCTAGCGATAATAACTGCATTATATGCGTAATAAGGCATGTTATATTGATAATATCGGGAGTAATAAGTATAATTATTATAGTTCTAGCGATAATAATAGTAAAGTATGGCTAATAGTGCATGTTATATTGATAATAGTAAAAGTAATATGTATCTTTATTACAGTTCTATCGATAATAACTGCATAATATGGGTAATAATGCATGTGATATTGATAATAATAAAAGTACTAAGTATATTTATTACAGTTCTATCGATAATAACTGCATAATATGCGTAATAAGGCATGTTATATTGATAATATCGGGTGTAATAAGTATAATTATTATAGTTCTAGCGATAATAATAGTAAAATATGGCTAATAGTGCCTGTTATATTGATAATAATAAAAGTAATAAGTATATTTATTATACTTCTGTCGATAATAACTGCATTATATGGGTAATAATGCATGTTATATTGATAATAATATAAGTAATAAGTATAATTATTACAGTTCTAGCGATAATAACTCCATTATATGGGTAATAATGCATGTTATATTGATAATATTGGAAGTAATAAGTATATTTATTACAGTTCTAGCGATAATAACTGCATTATATGGGTAATAATGCACGTTATATTGTTAATAATATAAGTAATAAGTATAATTATTACAGTTCTAGCGATAATAACTGCATTATATGGGTAATAATGCATGTTGTATTGATAATATCGGGAGTAATAAGTATAATTATTATAGTTCTAGCGATAATAATAGTAAAATATGGCAAATAGTGCATGTTATATTGATAATAATAAAAGTAATAAGTATATTTATTACAGTTCTATCGATAATAACTGCATAATATGGGTAATAATGCATGTTATATTGATAATAATATTAGTAATAAGTATAATTATTACAGTTCTAGAGATAATAACTGCATTATATGGGTAATAATGGATGTTATATTGATAATATTGGGAGTAATAAGTATATTCATTATAGTTCTTGCGATAATAACTGCATAATATGGGTAATAATGCATGTTATATTGATAATAATATAAGTAATAAGTATAATTATTACAGCTCTAGCGATAATAACTGCATTATATGGGTAATAATGCATGTTGTATTGATAATATCGGGAGTAATAAGTATAATTATTATAGTGCTAGCGATAATAATAGTAAAATATGGCAAATAGTGCATGTTATATTGATAATAATAAAAGTAATAAATATATTTATTACAGTTCTATCGATAATAACTGCACAATATGGGTAATAATGCATGTTATATTGATAATAATATAAGTAATAAGTATAGTTATTACAGTTCTAGCGATAATAACTCCATTATATGGGTAATAATGCATGTTACATTGATAATAATATTAGTAATAAGTATAATTATTACAGTTCTAGAGATAACAACTGCATTATATGGGTAATAATGCATGTTATATTGATAATATTGGGAGTAATAAGTATATTCATTATAGTTCTTGCGATAATAACTGCATAATATGGGTAATAATGCATGTTATATTGATAATAATATAAGTAATAAGTATAATTATTACAGTTCTAGCGATAATAACTGCATTATATGGGTAATAATGCATGTTATATTGATAATAATATAAGTAATAAGTATAATTATTACAGTTCTAGCGATAATAACTCCATTATATGGGTAATAATGCATGTTATATTGATAATATTGGAAGTAATAAGTATATTTATTACAGTTCTAGCGATAATAACTGCATTACATGGGTAATAATGCACGTTATATTGCTAATAATATAAGTAATAAGTATAATTATTACAGTTCTAGCGATAATAACTGCATTATATGGGTAATAATGCACTTTATATTGCTAATAATATAAGTAATAAGTATAATTATTACAGTTCTAGCGATAATAACTGCATTATATGCGTAATAAGGCATGTTATATTGATAATATCGGGAGTAAGAAGTATAATTATTATAGTTCTAGCGATAATAATAGTAAAGTATGGCTAATAGTGCATGTTATATTGATAATAGTAAAAGTAATATGTATCTTTATTACAGTTCTATCGATAATAACTGCATAATATGAGTAATAATGCATGTTATATTGATAATAATAAAAGTACTAAGTATATTTATTATAGTTCTATCGATAATAACTGCATAATATGGGTAATAATGCATGTTATATTGATGATAATAAAAGTAGTAAGTATATTTATTACAGTTCTAGCGATAATAACTGCATTATATGCGTAATAAGGCATGTTCTATTGATAATATCGGGAGTAATAAGTATAATTATTATAGTTCTAGCGATAATAATAGTAAAATATGGCTATTAGTGCATGTTATATTGATAATAAAAAAATTTATAAGTATATTTATTACAGTTCTATCGATAATAACTGCATAATATGCGTAATAAGGCATGTTATATTGATAATATCGGGAGTAATAAGTATAATTATTATAGTTCTAGCGATAATAATAGTAAAATATGGCTAATAGTGCCTGTTATATTGATAATAATAAAAGTAATAAGTATATTTATTATACCTCTGTCGATAATAACTGCATTATATGGGTAATAATGCATGTTATAATGATAATAATATAAGTAATAAGTATAATTATTACAGGTCTAGCGATAATAACTCCATTATATGGGTAATAATGCATGTTATATTGATAATATTGGAAGTAATAAGTATATTTATTACAGTTCTAGCGATAATAACTGCATTATATGGGTAATAATGCACGTTATATTGTTAATAATATAAGTAATAAGTATAATTATTACAGTTCTAGCGATAATAACTGCATTATATGGGTAATAATGCATGTTGTATTGATAATATCGGGAGTAATAAGTATAATTATTATAGTTCTAGCGATAATAATAGTAAAATATGGCAAATAGTGCATGTTATATTGATAATAATAAAAGTAATAAGTATATTTATTACAGTTCTATCGATAATAACTGCATAATATGGGTAATAATGCATGTTATATTGATAATAATATAAGTAATAACTATAATTATTACAGTTCTAGCGATAATAACTCCATTATATGGGTAATAATGCATGTTATATTGATAATATTGGAAGTAATAAGTATATTTATTACAGTTCTAACGATAACAACTGCATAATATGAGTAATAATGCATGTTATATTGATAATACTATAAGTAATAAGTATAATTATTACAGTTCTAGCGATAATAACTGCATTATATGGGTAATAATGCACTTTATATTGCTAATAATATAAGTAATAAGTATAATTATTACAGTTCTAGCGATAATAACTGCATTATATGCGTAATAAGGCATGTTATATTGATAATATCGGGAGTAATAAGTATAATTATTATAGTTCTAGCGATAATAATAGTAAAGTATGGCTAATAGTGCATGTTATATTGATAATAGTAAAAGTAATATGTATCTTTATTACAGTTCTATCGATAATAACTGCATAATATGGGTAATAATGCATGTGATATTGATAATAATAAAAGTACTAAGTATATTTATTACAGTTCTATCGATAATAACTGCATAATATGCGTAATAAGGCATGTTATATTGATAATATCGGGTGTAATAAGTATAATTATTATAGTTCTAGCGATAATAATAGTAAAATATGGCTAATAGTGCCTGTTATATTGATAATAATAAAAGTAATAAGTATATTTATTATACTTCTGTCGATAATAACTGCATTATATGGGTAATAATGCATGTTATATTGATAATAATATAAGTAATAAGTATAATTATTACAGTTCTAGCGATAATAACTCCATTATATGGGTAATAATGCATGTTATATTGATAATATTGGAAGTAATAAGTATATTTATTACAGTTCTAGCGATAATAACTGCATTATATGGGTAATAATGCACGTTATATTGTTAATAATATAAGTAATAAGTATAATTATTACAGTTCTAGCGATAATAACTGCATTATATGGGTAATAATGCATGTTGTATTGATAATATCGGGAGTAATAAGTATAATTATTATAGTTCTAGCGATAATAATAGTAAAATATGGCAAATAGTGCATGTTATATTGATAATAATAAAAGTAATAAGTATATTTATTACAGTTCTATCGATAATAACTGCATAATATGGGTAATAATGCATGTTATATTGATAATAATATAAGTAATAAGTATAATTATTACAGTTCTAGCGATAATAACTCCATTATATGGGTAATAATGCATGTTATATTGATAATATTGGAAGTAATAAGTATATTTATTACAGTTCTAACGATAATAACTGCATAATATGAGTAATAATGCATGTTATATTGATAATACTATAAGTAATAAGTATAATTATTACAGTTCTAGCGATAATAACTGCATTATATGGGTAATAATGCACTTTATATTGATAATAATATAAGTAATAACTATAATTATTACAGTTCTAGCGATAATAACTCCATTATATGGGTAATAATGCATGTTATATTGATAATATTGGAAGTAATAAGTATATTTATTACAGTTCTAACGATAACAACTGCATAATATGAGTAATAATGCATGTTATATTGATAATACTATAAGTAATAAGTATAATTATTACAGTTCTAGCGATAATAACTGCATTATATGGGTAATAATGCACTTTATATTGCTAATAATATAAGTAATAAGTATAATTATTACAGTTCTAGCGATAATAACTGCATTATATGCGTAATAAGGCATGTTATATTGATAATATCGGGAGTAATAAGTATAATTATTATAGTTCTAGCGATAATAATAGTAAAGTATGGCTAATAGTGCATGTTATATTGATAATAGTAAAAGTAATATGTATCTTTATTACAGTTCTATCGATAATAACTGCATAATATGGGTAATAATGCATGTGATATTGATAATAATAAAAGTACTAAGTATATTTATTACAGTTCTATCGATAATAACTGCATAATATGCGTAATAAGGCATGTTATATTGATAATATCGGGTGTAATAAGTATAATTATTATAGTTCTAGCGATAATAATAGTAAAATATGGCTAATAGTGCCTGTTATATTGATAATAATAAAAGTAATAAGTATATTTATTATACTTCTGTCGATAATAACTGCATTATATGGGTAATAATGCATGTTATATTGATAATAATATAAGTAATAAGTATAATTATTACAGTTCTAGCGATAATAACTCCATTATATGGGTAATAATGCATGTTATATTGATAATATTGGAAGTAATAAGTATATTTATTACAGTTCTAGCGATAATAACTGCATTATATGGGTAATAATGCACGTTATATTGTTAATAATATAAGTAATAAGTATAATTATTACAGTTCTAGCGATAATAACTGCATTATATGGGTAATAATGCATGTTGTATTGATAATATCGGGAGTAATAAGTATAATTATTATAGTTCTAGCGATAATAATAGTAAAATATGGCAAATAGTGCATGTTATATTGATAATAATAAAAGTAATAAGTATATTTATTACAGTTCTATCGATAATAACTGCATAATATGGGTAATAATGCATGTTATATTGATAATAATATAAGTAATAAGTATAATTATTACAGTTCTAGCGATAATAACTCCATTATATGGGTAATAATGCATGTTATATTGATAATATTGGAAGTAATAAGTATATTTATTACAGTTCTAACGATAATAACTGCATAATATGAGTAATAATGCATGTTATATTGATAATACTATAAGTAATAAGTATAATTATTACAGTTCTAGCGATAATAACTGCATTATATGGGTAATAATGCACTTTATATTGCTAATAATATAAGTAATAAGTATAATTATTACAGTTCTAGCGATAATAACTGCATTATATGCGTAATAAGGCATGTTATATTGATAATATCGGGAGTAATAAGTATAATTATTATAGTTCTAGCGATAATAATAGTAAAGTATGGCTAATAGTGCATGTTATATTGATAATAGTAAAAGTAATATGTATCTTTATTACAGTTCTATCGATAATAACTGCATAATATGGGTAATAATGCATGTGATATTGATAATAATAAAAGTACTAAGTATATTTATTACAGTTCTATCGATAATAACTGCATAATATGCGTAATAAGGCATGTTATATTGATAATATCGGGTGTAATAAGTATAATTATTATAGTTCTAGCGATAATAATAGTAAAATATGGCTAATAGTGCCTGTTATATTGATAATAATAAAAGTAATAAGTATATTTATTATACTTCTGTCGATAATAACTGCATTATATGGGTAATAATGCATGTTATATTGATAATAATATAAGTAATAAGTATAATTATTACAGTTCTAGCGATAATAACTCCATTATATGGGTAATAATGCATGTTATATTGATAATATTGGAAGTAATAAGTATATTTATTACAGTTCTAGCGATAATAACTGCATTATATGGGTAATAATGCACGTTATATTGTTAATAATATAAGTAATAAGTATAATTATTACAGTTCTAGCGATAATAACTGCATTATATGGGTAATAATGCATGTTGTATTGATAATATTGGAAGTAATAAGTATATTTATTACAGTTCTAACGATAATAACTGCATAATATGAGTAATAATGCATGTTATATTGATAATAATAAAAGTAATAAGTATATTTATTACAGTTCTATCGATAATAACTGCATAATATGGGTAATAATGCATGTTATATTGATAACAATATAAGTAATAAGTATAATTATTACAGTTCTAGTGATAATAACTCCATTATATGGGTAATAATGCATGTTATATTGATAATAATATTAGTAATAAGTATAATTATTACAGTTCTAGAGATAATAACTGCACTACATGGGTAATAATGCACGTCATATTGCTAATAATATAAGTAATAAGTATAATTATTACAGTTCTAGCGATAATAACTGCATTATGTGGGTAATAATGCATGTTATATTGATAATATTGGGAGTAATAAGTATATTTATTATAGTTCTAGCGATAATAACTGCATAATATGGGTAATAATGCATGTTATATTGATAATAATATAAGTAATAAGTACAATTATTACAGTTCTAGCGATAATAACTGCATTATATGGGTAATAATGCACGTTATATTGCTAATAATATAAGTAATAAGTATAATTATTACAGTTCTAGCGATAATAACTGCATTATATGGGTAATAATGCATGTTGTATTGATAATATCGGGAGTAATAAGTATAATCATTATAGTTCTAGCGATAATAATAGTAAAATATGGCAAATAGTGCATGTTATATTGATAATAATAAAAGTAATAAGTATATTTATTACAGTTCTATCGATAATAACTGCATAATATGGGTAATAATGCATGTTATATTGATAACAATATAAGTAATAAGTATAATTATTACAGTTCTAGTGATAATAACTCCATTATATGGGTAATAATGCATGTTATATTGATAATAATATAAGTAATAACTATAATTATTACAGTTCTAGCGATAATAACTCCATTATATGGGTAATAATGCATGTTATATTGATAATATTGGAAGTAATAAGTATATTTATTACAGTTCTAACGATAATAACTGTATAATATGAGTAATAATGCATGTTATATTGATAATACTATAAGTAATAAGTATAATTATTACAGTTCTAGCGATAATAACTCCATTATATGGGTAATAATGCATGTTATATTGATAATATTGGAAGTAATAAGTATATTTATTACAGTTCTAGCGATAATAACTGCATTATATGGGTAATAATGCACGTTATATTGTTAATAATATAAGTAATAAGTATAATTATTACAGTTCTAGCGATAATAACTGCATTATATGGGTAATAATGCATGTTGTATTGATAATATCGGGAGTAATAAGTATAATTATTATAGTTCTAGCGATAATAATAGTAAAATATGGCAAATAGTGCATGTTATATTGATAATAATAAAAGTAATAAGTATATTTATTACAGTTCTATCGATAATAACTGCATAATATGGGTAATAATGCATGTTATATTGATAATAATATAAGTAATAAGTATAATTATTACAGTTCTAGCGATAATAACTCCATTATATGGGTAATAATGCATGTTATATTGATAATATTGGAAGTAATAAGTATATTTATTACAGTTCTAACGATAATAACTGCATAATATGAGTAATAATGCATGTTATATTGATAATACTATAAGTAATAAGTATAATTATTACAGTTCTAGCGATAATAACTGCATTATATGGGTAATAATGCACTTTATATTGCTAATAATATAAGTAATAAGTATAATTATTACAGTTCTAGCGATAATAACTACATTATATGCGTAATAAGGCATGTTATATTGATAATATCGGGAGTAATAAGTATAATTATTATAGTTCTAGCGATAATAATAGTAAAGTATGGCTAATAGTGCATGTTATATTGATAATATTGGAAGTAATAAGTATATTTATTACAGTTCTAGCGATAATAACTGCATTATATGGGTAATAATGCACGTTATATTGCTAATAATATAAGTAATAAGTATAATTATTACAGTTCTAGCGATAATAACTCCATTATATGGGTAATAATGCATGTTGTATTGATAATATCGGGAGTAATAAGTATAATTATTATAGTTCTAGCGATAATAATAGTAAAATATGGCAAATAGTGCATGTTATATTGATAATAATAAAAGTAATAAGTATATTTATTACAGTTCTATCGATAATAACTGCATAATATGGGTAATAATGCATGTTATATTGATAACAATATAAGTAATAAGTATAATTATTACAGTTCTAGTGATAATAACTCCATTATATGGGTAATAATGCATGTTATATTGATAATAATATAAGTAATAAGTATAATTATTACAGTTCTAGAGATAATAACTGCACTACATGGGTAATAATGCACGTCATATTGCTAATAATATAAGTAATAAGTATAATTATTACAGTTCTAGCGATAATAACTGCATTATGTGGGTAATAATGCATGTTATATTGATAATATTGGGAGTAATAAGTATATTTATTATAGTTCTAGCGATAATAACTGCATAATATGGGTAATAATGCATGTTATATTGATAATAATATAAGTAATAAGTACAATTATTACAGTTCTAGCGATAATAACTGCATTATATGGGTAATAATGCACGTTATATTGCTAATAATATAAGTAATAAGTATAATTATTACAGTTCTAGCGATAATAACTGCATTATATGGGTAATAATGCATGTTGTATTGATAATATCGGGAGTAATAAGTATAATCATTATAGTTCTAGCGATAATAATAGTAAAATATGGCAAATAGTGCATGTTATATTGATAATAATAAAAGTAATAAGTATATTTATTACAGTTCTATCGATAATAACTGCATAATATGGGTAATAATGCATGTTATATTGATAACAATATAAGTAATAAGTATAATTATTACAGTTCTAGTGATAATAACTCCATTATATGGGTAATAATGCATGTTATATTGATAATAATATAAGTAATAACTATAATTATTACAGTTCTAGCGATAATAACTCCATTATATGGGTAATAATGCATGTTATATTGATAATATTGGAAGTAATAAGTATATTTATTACAGTTCTAACGATAATAACTGCATAATATGAGTAATAATGCATGTTATATTGATAATACTATAAGTAATAAGTATAATTATTGCAGTTCTAGCGATAATAACTGCATTATATGGGTAATAATGCACTTTATATTGCTAATAATATAAGTAATAAGTATAATTATTACAGTTCTAGCGATAATAACTGCATTATATGCGTAATAAGGCATGTTATATTGGTAATATCGGGAGTAATAAGTATAATTATTATAGTTCTAGCGATAATAATAGTAAAGTATGGCTAATAGTGCATGTTATATTGATAATAGTAAAAGTAATATGTATCTTTATTACAGTTCTATCGATAATAACTGCATAATATGGGTAATAATGCATGTGATATTGATAATAATAAAAGTACTAAGTATATTTATTACAGTTCTATCGATAATAACTGCATAATATGCGTAATAAGGCATGTTATATTGATAATATCGGGTGTAATAAGTATAATTATTATAGTTCTAGCGATAATAATAGTAAAATATGGCTAATAGTGCCTGTTATATTGATAATAATAAAAGTAATAAGTATATTTATTATACTTCTGTCGATAATAACTGCATTATATGGGTAATAATGCATGTTATATTGATAATAATATAAGTAATAAGTATAATTATTACAGTTCTAGCGATAATAACTCCATTATATGGGTAATAATGCATGTTATATTGATAATATTGGAAGTAATAAGTATATTTATTACAGTTCTAGCGATAATAACTGCATTATATGGGTAATAATGCACGTTATATTGTTAATAATATAAGTAATAAGTATAATTATTACAGTTCTAGCGATAATAACTGCATTATATGGGTAATAATGCATGTTGTATTGATAATATCGGGAGTAATAAGTATAATTATTATAGTTCTAGCGATAATAATAGTAAAATATGGCAAATAGTGCATGTTATATTGATAATAATAAAAGTAATAAGTATATTTATTACAGTTCTATCGATAATAACTGCATAATATGGGTAATAATGCATGTTATATTGATAATAATATAAGTAATAAGTATAATTATTACAGTTCTAGCGATAATAACTCCATTATATGGGTAATAATGCATGTTATATTGATAATATTGGAAGTAATAAGTATATTTATTACAGTTCTATCGATAATAACTGCATAATATGGGTAATAATGCATGTTATATTGATAACAATATAAGTAATAAGTATAATTATTACAGTTCTAGTGATAATAACTCCATTATATGGGTAATAATGCATGTTATATTGATAATAATATAAGTAATAACTATAATTATTACAGTTCTAGCGATAATAACTCCATTATATGGGTAATAATGCATGTTATATTGATAATATTGGAAGTAATAAGTATATTTATTACAGTTCTAACGATAATAACTGCATAATATGAGTAATAATGCATGTTATATTGATAATACTATAAGTAATAAGTATAATTATTGCAGTTCTAGCGATAATAACTGCATTATATGGGTAATAATGCACTTTATATTGCTAATAATATAAGTAATAAGTATAATTATTACAGTTCTAGCGATAATAACTGCATTATATGCGTAATAAGGCATGTTATATTGATAATATCGGGAGTAATAAGTATAATTATTATAGTTCTAGCGATAATAATAGTAAAGTATGGCTAATAGTGCATGTTATATTGATAATAGTAAAAGTAATATGTATCTTTATTACAGTTCTATCGATAATAACTGCATAATATGGGTAATAATGCATGTGATATTGATAATAATAAAAGTACTAAGTATATTTATTACAGTTCTATCGATAATAACTGCATAATATGCGTAATAAGGCATGTTATATTGATAATATCGGGTGTAATAAGTATAATTATTATAGTTCTAGCGATAATAATAGTAAAATATGGCTAATAGTGCCTGTTATATTGATAATAATAAAAGTAATAAGTATATTTATTATACTTCTGTCGATAATAACTGCATTATATGGGTAATAATGCATGTTATATTGATAATAATATAAGTAATAAGTATAATTATTACAGTTCTAGCGATAATAACTCCATTATATGGGTAATAATGCATGTTATATTGATAATATTGGAAGTAATAAGTATATTTATTACAGTTCTAGCGATAATAACTGCATTATATGGGTAATAATGCACGTTATATTGTTAATAATATAAGTAATAAGTATAATTATTACAGTTCTAGCGATAATAACTGCATTATATGGGTAATAATGCATGTTGTATTGATAATATCGGGAGTAATAAGTATAATTATTATAGTTCTAGCGATAATAATAGTAAAATATGGCAAATAGTGCATGTTATATTGATAATAATAAAAGTAATAAGTATATTTATTACAGTTCTATCGATAATAACTGCATAATATGGGTAATAATGCATGTTATATTGATAATAATATAAGTAATAAGTATAATTATTACAGTTCTAGCGATAATAACTCCATTATATGGGTAATAATGCATGTTATATTGATAATATTGGAAGTAATAAGTATATTTATTACAGTTCTAACGATAATAACTGCATAATATGAGTAATAATGCATGTTATATTGATAATACTATAAGTAATAAGTATAATTATTACAGTTCTAGCGATAATAATAGTAAAATATGGCAAATAGTGCATGTTATATTGATAATAATAAAAGTAATAAGTATATTTATTACAGTTCTATCGATAATAACTGCATAATATGGGTAATAATGCATGTTATATTGATAACAATATAAGTAATAAGTATAATTATTACAGTTCTAGTGATAATAACTCCATTATATGGGTAATAATGCATGTTATATTGATAATAATATAAGTAATAAGTATAATTATTACAGTTCTAGAGATAATAACTGCACTACATGGGTAATAATGCACGTCATATTGCTAATAATATAAGTAACAAGTATAATTATTACAGTTCTAGCGATAATAACTGCATTATGTGGGTAATAATGCATGTTATATTGATAATATTGGGAGTAATAAGTATATTTATTATAGTTCTAGCGATAATAACTGCATAATATGGGTAATAATGCATGTTATATTGATAATAATATAAGTAATAAGTACAATTATTACAGTTCTAGCGATAATAACTGCATTATATGGGTAATAATGCACGTTATATTGCTAATAATATAAGTAATAAGTATAATTATTACAGTTCTAGCGATAATAACTGCATTATATGGGTAATAATGCATGTTGTATTGATAATATCGGGAGTAATAAGTATAATCATTATAGTTCTAGCGATAATAATAGTAAAATATGGCAAATAGTGCATGTTATATTGATAATAATAAAAGTAATAAGTATATTTATTACAGTTCTATCGATAATAACTGCATAATATGGGTAATAATGCATGTTATATTGATAACAATATAAGTAATAAGTATAATTATTACAGTTCTAGTGATAATAACTCCATTATATGGGTAATAATGCATGTTATATTGATAATAATATAAGTAATAACTATAATTATTACAGTTCTAGCGATAATAACTCCATTATATGGGTAATAATGCATGTTATATTGATAATATTGGAAGTAATAAGTATATTTATTACAGTTCTAACGATAATAACTGCATAATATGAGTAATAATGCATGTTATATTGATAATACTATAAGTAATAAGTATAATTATTGCAGTTCTAGCGATAATAACTGCATTATATGGGTAATAATGCACTTTATATTGCTAATAATATAAGTAATAAGTATAATTATTACAGTTCTAGCGATAATAACTGCATTATATGCGTAATAAGGCATGTTATATTGATAATATCGGGAGTAATAAGTATAATTATTATAGTTCTAGCGATAATAATAGTAAAGTATGGCTAATAGTGCATGTTATATTGATAATAGTAAAAGTAATATGTATCTTTATTACAGTTCTATCGATAATAACTGCATAATATGGGTAATAATGCATGTGATATTGATAATAATAAAAGTACTAAGTATATTTATTACAGTTCTATCGATAATAACTGCATAATATGCGTAATAAGGCATGTTATATTGATAATATCGGGTGTAATAAGTATAATTATTATAGTTCTAGCGATAATAATAGTAAAATATGGCTAATAGTGCCTGTTATATTGATAATAATAAAAGTAATAAGTATATTTATTATACTTCTGTCGATAATAACTGCATTATATGGGTAATAATGCATGTTATATTGATAATAATATAAGTAATAAGTATAATTATTACAGTTCTAGCGATAATAACTCCATTATATGGGTAATAATGCATGTTATATTGATAATATTGGAAGTAATAAGTATATTTATTACAGTTCTAGCGATAATAACTGCATTATATGGGTAATAATGCACGTTATATTGTTAATAATATAAGTAATAAGTATAATTATTACAGTTCTAGCGATAATAACTGCATTATATGGGTAATAATGCATGTTGTATTGATAATATCGGGAGTAATAAGTATAATTATTATAGTTCTAGCGATAATAATAGTAAAATATGGCAAATAGTGCATGTTATATTGATAATAATAAAAGTAATAAGTATATTTATTACAGTTCTATCGATAATAACTGCATAATATGGGTAATAATGCATGTTATATTGATAATAATATAAGTAATAAGTATAATTATTACAGTTCTAGCGATAATAACTCCATTATATGGGTAATAATGCATGTTATATTGATAATATTGGAAGTAATAAGTATATTTATTACAGTTCTAACGATAATAACTGCATAATATGAGTAATAATGCATGTTATATTGATAATACTATAAGTAATAAGTATAATTATTACAGTTCTAGCGATAATAACTGCATTATATGGGTAATAATGCACTTTATATTGCTAATAATATAAGTAATAAGTATAATTATTACAGTTCTAGCGATAATAACTACATTATATGCGTAATAAGGCATGTTATATTGATAATATCGGGAGTAATAAGTATAATTATTATAGTTCTAGCGATAATAATAGTAAAGTATGGCTAATAGTGCATGTTATATTGATAATATTGGAAGTAATAAGTATATTTATTACAGTTCTAGCGATAATAACTGCATTATATGGGTAATAATGCACGTTATATTGCTAATAATATAAGTAATAAGTATAATTATTACAGTTCTAGCGATAATAACTCCATTATATGGGTAATAATGCATGTTGTATTGATAATATCGGGAGTAATAAGTATAATCATTATAGTTCTAGCGATAATAATAGTAAAATATGGCAAATAGTGCATGTTATATTGATAATAATAAAAGTAATAAGTATATTTATTACAGTTCTATCGATAATAACTGCATAATATGGGTAATAATGCATGTTATATTGATAACAATATAAGTAATAAGTATAATTATTACAGTTCTAGTGATAATAACTCCATTATATGGGTAATAATGCATGTTATATTGATAATAATATAAGTAATAAGTATAATTATTACAGTTCTAGAGATAATAACTGCACTACATGGGTAATAATGCACGTCATATTGCTAATAATATAAGTAATAAGTATAATTATTACAGTTCTAGCGATAATAACTGCATTATGTGGGTAATAATGCATGTTATATTGATAATATTGGGAGTAATAAGTATATTTATTATAGTTCTAGCTATAATAACTGCATAATATGGGTAATAATGCATGTTATATTGATAATAATATAAGTAATAAGTATAATTATTACAGTTCTAGCGATAATAACTGCATTATATAGGTAATAATGCACGTTATATTGCTAATAATATAAGTAATAAGTATAATTATTACAGTTCTAGCGATAATAATTGCATTATATGCGTAATAAGGCATGTTATATTGATAATATCGGGAGTAATAAGTAGAATTATTATAGTTCTAGCGATAATAATAGTAAAATATGGCTAATAGTGCCTGTTATATTGATAATAATATAAGTAATAAGTATAATTATTACAGTTCCAGCGATAATAACTCCATTATATGGGTAATAATGCATGTTATATTGATAATTATATAAGTAATAAGTATAATTATTACAGTTCTAGAGATAATAACTGCACTACATGGGTAATAATGCACGTTATATTGCTAATAATATAAGTAATAAGTATAATTATTACAGTTCTAGCGATAATAACTGCACTATATGCGTAATAAGGCATGTTATATTGATAATATCGGGAGTAATAAGTATAATTATTATAGTTCTAGCGATAATAATAGTAAAGTATGGCTAATAGTGCATGTTATATTGATAATAGTAAAAGTAATATGTATCTTTATTACAGTTCTATCGATAATAACTGCATAATATGGGTAATAATGCATGTTATATTGATAATAATAAAAGTACTAAGTATATTTATTATAGTTCTATCGATAATAACTGCATAATATGGGTAATAATGCATGTTATATTGATGATAATAAAAGTAGTAAGTATATTTATTACAGTTCTAGCGATTATAACTGCATTATATGCGTAATAAGGCATGTTATATTGATAATTTCGGGAGTAATAAGTATAATTATTACAGTTCTAGCGATAATAACTGCATTATATGGGTAATAATGCATGTTGTATTGATAATATCGGGAGTAATAAGTATAATTATTATAGTTCTAGCGATAATAATAGTAAAATATAGCTAATAGTGCCTGTTATATTGATAATAATAAAAGTAATAAGTATATTTATTATACTTCTGTCGATAATAACTGCATTATATGGGTAATAATGCATGTTATATTGCTAATAATATAAGTAATAAGTATAATTATTACAGTTCTAGCGATAATAATTGCATTATATGCGTAATAAGGCATGCTATACTGATAATATCGGGAGTAATAAGTATAATTATTATAGTTCTAGCGATAATAATAGTAAAATATAGCTAATAGTGCCTGTTATATTGATAATAATAAAAGTAATAAGTATATTTATTATACTTCTGTCGATAATAACTGCATTATATGGGTAATAATGCATGTTATATTGATAATAATATAAGTAATAAGTATAATTATTACAGTTCTAGCGATAATAACTCCATTATATGGGTAATAATGCATGTTACATTGATAATAATATTAGTAATAAGTATAATTATTACAGTTCTAGAGATAATAACTGCATTATATGGGTAATAATGGATGTTATATTGATAATATTGGGAGTAATAAGTATATTCATTATAGTTCTTGCGATAATAACTGCATAATATGGGTAATAATGCATGTTATATTGATAATAATATAAGTAATAAGTATAATTATTACAGCTCTATCGATAATAACTGCATTATATGGGTAATAATGCATGTTGTATTGATAATATCGGGAGTAATAAGTATAATTATTATAGTGCTAGCGATAATAATAGTAAAATATGGCAAATAGTGCATGTTATATTGATAATAATAAAAGTAATAAATATATTTATTACAGTTCTATCGATAATAACTGCACAATATGGGTAATAATGCATGTTATATTGATAATAATATAAGTAATAAGTATAATTGTTACAGTTCTAGCGATAATAACTGCATTATGTGGGTAATAATGCATGTTATATTGATAATATTGGGAGTAATAAGTATATTTATTATAGTTCTAGAGATAATAACTGCACTACATGGGTAATAATGCACGTTATATTGCTAATAATATAAGTAATAAGTATAATTATTACAGTTCTAGCGATAATAATTGCATTATATGCGTGATAAGGCATGTTATATTGATAATATCGGGAGTAATAAGTATAATTATTATAGTTCTAGCGATAATAATAGTAAAATATGGCTAATAGTGCCTGTTATATTGATAATAATAAAAGTAATAAGTATATTTATTATACTTCTGTCGATAATAACTGCATTTTATGGGTAATAATGCATGTTATATTGATAATAATATAAGTAATTAGTATAATTATTACAGTTCTAGCGATAATAACTCCATTATATGGGTAATAATGCATGTTATATTGATAATAATATAAGTAATAAGTATAATTATTACAGTTCTAGCGATAATAACTCCATTATATGGGTAATAATGCATGTTACATTGATAATAATATTAGTAATAAGTATAATTATTACAGTTCTAGAGATAACAACTGCATTATATGGGTAATAATGCATGTTATATTGATAATATTGGGAGTAATAAGTATATTCATTATAGTTCTTGCGATAATAACTGCATAATATGGGTAATAATGCATGTTATATTGATAATAATATAAGTAATAAGTATAATTATTACAGTTCTAGCGATAATAACTGCATTATATGGGTAATAATGCATGTTATATTGATAATATTGGAAGTAATAAGTATATTTATTACAGTTCTAGCGATAATAACTGCATTACATGGGTAATAATGCACGTTATATTGCTAATAATATAAGTAATAAGTATAATTATTACAGTTCTAGCGATAATAACTGCATTATATGGGTAATAATGCACTTTATATTGCTAATAATATAAGTAATAAGTATAATTATTACAGTTCTAGCGATAATAACTGCATTATATGCGTAATAAGGCATGTTATATTGATAATATCGGGAGTAATAAGTATAATTATTATAGTTCTAGCGATAATAATAGTAAAGTATGGCTAATAGTGCATGTTATATTGATAATAGTAAAAGTAATATGTATCTTTATTACAGTTCTATCGATAATAACTGCATAATATGAGTAATAATGCATGTTATATTGATAATAATAAAAGTACTAAGTATATTTATTATAGTTCTATCGATAATAACTGCATAATATGGGTAATAATGCATGTTATATTGATGATAATAAAAGTAGTAAGTATATTTATTACAGTTCTAGCGATAATAACTGCATTATATGCGTAATAAGGCATGTTCTATTGATAATATCGGGAGTAATAAGTATAATTATTATAGTTCTAGCGATAATAATAGTAAAATATGGCTATTAGTGCATGTTGTATTGATAATAAAAAAATTTATAAGTATATTTATTACAGTTCTATCGATAATAACTGCATAATATGGGTAATAATGCATGTTATATTGATAATAATATAAGTAATAAGTATAATTATTACAGTTCTAGCGATAATAACTCCATTATATGGGTAATAATGCATGTTATATTGATAATATTGGAAGTAATAAGTATATTTATTACAGTTCTAACGATAATAACTGCATAATATGAGTAATAATGCATGTTATATTGATAATACTATAAGTAATAAGTATAATTATTACAGTTCTAGCGATAATAACTGCATTATATGGGTAATAATGCACTTTATATTGCTAATAATATAAGTAATAAGTATAATTATTACAGTTCTAGCGATAATAACTGCATTATATGCGTAATAAGGTATGTTATATTGATAATATCGGGAGTAATAAGTATAATTATTATAGTTCTAGCGATAATAATAGTAAAGTATGGCTAATAGTGCATGTTATATTGATAATAGTAAAAGTAATATGTATCTTTATTACAGTTCTATCGATAATAACTGCATAATATGGGTAATAATGCATGTGATATTGATAATAATAAAAGTACTAAGTATATTTATTACAGTTCTATCGATAATAACTGCATAATATGCGTAATAAGGCATGTTATATTGATAATATCGGGTGTAATAAGTATAATTATTATAGTTCTAGCGATAATAATAGTAAAATATGGCTAATAGTGCCTGTTATATTGATAATAATAAAAGTAATAAGTATATTTATTATACTTCTGTCGATAATAACTGCATTATATGGGTAATAATGCATGTTATATTGATAATAATATAAGTAATAAGTATAATTATTACAGTTCTAGCGATAATAACTCCATTATATGGGTAATAATGCATGTTATATTGATAATATTGGAAGTAATAAGTATATTTATTACAGTTCTAGCGATAATAACTGCATTATATGGGTAATAATGCACGTTATATTGTTAATAATATAAGTAATAAGTATAATTATTACAGTTCTAGCGATAATAACTGCATTATATGGGTAATAATGCATGTTGTATTGATAATATCGGGAGTAATAAGTATAATTATTATAGTTCTAGCGATAATAATAGTAAAATATGGCAAATAGTGCATGTTATATTGATAATAATAAAAGTAATAAGTATATTTATTACAGTTCTATCGATAATAACTGCATAATATGGGTAATAATGCATGTTATATTGATAATAATATAAGTAATAAGTATAATTATTACAGTTCTAGCGATAATAACTCCATTATATGGGTAATAATGCATGTTATATTGATAATATTGGAAGTAATAAGTATATTTATTACAGTTCTAACGATAATAACTGCATAATATGAGTAATAATGCATGTTATATTGATAATACTATAAGTAATAAGTATAATTATTACAGTTCTAGCGATAATAACTGCATTATATGGGTAATAATGCACTTTATATTGCTAATAATATAAGTAATAAGTATAATTATTACAGTTCTAGCGATAATAACTACATCATATGCGTAATAAGGTATGTTATATTGATAATATCGGGAGTAATAAGTATAATTATTATAGTTCTAGCGATAATAATAGTAAAGTATATCTAATAGTGCATGTTATATTGATAATATTGGAAGTAATAAGTATATTTATTACAGTTCTAGCGATAATAACTGCATTATATGGGTAATAATGCACGTTATATTGCTAATAATATAAGTAATAAGTATAATTATTACAGTTCTAGCGATAATAACTCCATTATATGGGTAATAATGCATGTTGTATTGATAATATCGGGAGTAATAAGTATAATTATTATAGTTCTAGCGATAATAATAGTAAAATATGGCAAATAGTGCATGTTATATTGATAATAATAAAAGTAATAAGTATATTTATTACAGTTCTATCGATAATAACTGCATAATATGGGTAATAATGCATGTTATATTGATAACAATATAAGTAATAAGTATAATTATTACAGTTCTAGTGATAATAACTCCATTATATGGGTAATAATGCATGTTATATTGATAATAATATAAGTAATAAGTATAATTATTACAGTTCTAGAGATAATAACTGCACTACATGGGTAATAATGCACGTCATATTGCTAATAATATAAGTAATAAGTATAATTATTACAGTTCTAGCGATAATAACTGCATTATGTGGGTAATAATGCATGTTATATTGATAATATTGGGAGTAATAAGTATATTTATTATAGTTCTAGCGATAATAACTGCATAATATGGGTAATAATGCATGTTATATTGATAATAATATAAGTAATAAGTACAATTATTACAGTTCTAGCGATAATAACTGCATTATATGGGTAATAATGCACGTTATATTGCTAATAATATAAGTAATAAGTATAATTATTACAGTTCTAGCGATAATAACTGCATTATATGGGTAATAATGCATGTTGTATTGATAATATCGGGAGTAATAAGTATAATCATTATAGTTCTAGCGATAATAATAGTAAAATATGGCAAATAGTGCATGTTATATTGATAATAATAAAAGTAATAAGTATATTTATTACAGTTCTATCGATAATAACTGCATAATGTGGGTAATAATGCATGTTATATTGATAACAATATAAGTAATAAGTATAATTATTACAGTTCTAGAGATAATAACTGCACTACATGGGTAATAATGCACGTCATATTGCTAATAATATAAGTAATAAGTATAATTATTACAGTTCTAGCGATAATAACTGCATTATGTGGGTAATAATGCATGTTATATTGATAATATTGGGAGTAATAAGTATATTTATTATAGTTCTAGCTATAATAACTGCATAATATGGGTAATAATGTATGTTATATTGATAATAATATAAGTAATAAGTATAATTATTACAGTTCTAGCGATAATAACTGCATTATATAGGTAATAATGCACGTTATATTGCTAATAATATAAGTAATAAGTATAATTATTACAGTTCTAGCGATAATAATTGCATTATATGCGAAATAAGGCATGTTATATTGATAATATCGGGAGTAATAAGTAGAATTATTATAGTTCTAGCGATAATAATAGTAAAATATGGCTAATAGTGCCTGTTATATTGATAATAATATAAGTAATAAGTATAATTATTACAGTTCCAGCGATAATAACTCCATTATATGGGTAATAATGCATGTTATATTGATAATTATATAAGTAATGAGTATAATTATTACAGTTCTAGAGATAATAACTGCACTACATGGGTAATAATGCACGTTATATTGCTAATAATATAAGTAATAAGTATAATTATTACAGTTCTAGCGATAATAACTGCATTATGTGGGTAATAATGCATGTTATATTGATAATATTGGGAGTAATAAGTATATTTATTACAGTTCTAGCGATAATAACTGCATAATATGGGTAATAATGCATGTTATATTGATAATAATATAAGTAATAAGTATACTTATTACAGTTCTAGCGATAATAACTGCATTATGTGGGTAATAATGCACGTTATATTGCTAATAATATAAGTAATAAGTATAATTATTACAGTTCTAGCGATAATAACTGCATTATATGCGTAATAAGGCATGTTATATTGATAATATCGGGAGTAATAAGTATAATTATTATAGTTCTAGCGATAATAATAGTAAAGTATGGCTAATAGTGCATGTTATATTGATAATAGTAAAAGTAATATGTATCTTTATTACAGTTCTATCGATAATAACTGCATAATATGGGTAATAATGCATGTTATATTGATAATAATAAAAGTACTAAGTATATTTATTATAGTTCTATCGATAATAACTGCATAATATGGGTAATAATGCATGTTATATTGATGATAATAAAAGTAGTAAGTATATTTATTACAGTTCTAGCGATAATAACTGCATTATATGCGTAATAAGGCATGTTATATTGATAATATCGGGAGTAATAAGTATAATTATTATAGTTCTAGCGATAATAATAGTAAAATATGGCTATTAGTGCATGTTATATTGATAATAAAAAAATTTACAAGTATATTTATTACAGTTCTATCGATAATAACTGCATAATATGGGTAATAATGCATGTTATATTGATGATAATAAAAGTAATACGTATATTTATTACAGTTCTAGCGATAATAACTGCATTATATGCGTAATAAGGCATGTTATATTGATAATATCGGGAGTAATAAGTATAATTATTATAGTTCTAGCGATAATAATAGTAAAATATGGCTAATAGTGCCTGTTATATTGATAATAATAAAAGAAATAAGTATATTTATTATACTTCTGTCGATAATAACTGCATTATATGGGTAATGATGCATGTTATATTGCTAATAATATAAGTAATAAGTATAATTATTACAGTTCTAGCGATAATAATTGCATTATATGCGTAATAAGGCATGTTATACTGATAATATCGGGAGTAATAAGTATAATTATTATAGTTCTAGCGATAATAATAGTAAAATATAGCTAATAGTGCCTGTTATATTGATAATAATAAAAGTAATAAGTATATTTATTATACTTCTGTCGATAATAACTGCATTATATGGGTAATAATGCATGTTATATTGATAATAATATAAGTAATAAGTATAATTATTACAGTTCTAGCGATAATAACTCCATTATATGGGTAATAATGCATGTTACATTGATAATAATGTTAGTAATAAGTATAATTATTACAGTTCTAGAGATAATAACTGCATTATATGGGTAATAATGGATGTTATATTGATAATATTGGGAGTAATAAGTATATTCATTATAGTTCTTGCGATAATAACTGCATAATATGGGTAATAATGCATGTTATATTGATAATAATATAAGTAATAAGTATAATTATTACAGCTCTAGCGATAATAACTGCATTATATGGGTAATAATGCATGTTGTATTGATAATATCGGGAGTAATAAGTATAATTATTATAGTGCTAGCGATAATAATAGTAAAATATGGCAAATAGTGCATGTTATATTGATAATAATAAAAGTAATAAATATATTTATTACAGTTCTATCGATAATAACTGCACTACATGGGTAATAATGCACGTTATATTGCTAATAATATAAGTAATAAGTATAATTATTACAGTTCTAGCGATAATAATTGCATTATATGCGTGATAAGGCATGTTATATTGATAATATCGGGAGTAATAAGTATAATTATTATAGTTCTAGCGATAATAATAGTAAAATATGGCTAATAGTGCCTGTTATATTGATAATAATAAAAGTAATAAGTATATTTATTATACTTCTGTCGATAATAACTGCATTTTATGGGTAATAATGCATGTTATATTGATAATAATATAAGTAATTAGTATAATTATTACAGTTCTAGCGATAATAACTCCATTATATGGGTAATAATGCATGTTATATTGATAATAATATAAGTAATAAGTATAATTATTACAGTTCTAGCGATAATAACTCCATTATATGGGTAATAATGCATGTTACATTGATAATAATATTAGTAATAAGTATAATTATTACAGTTCTAGAGATAACAACTGCATTATATGGGTAATAATGCATGTTATATTGATAATATTGGGAGTAATAAGTATATTCATTATAGTTCTTGCGATAATAACTGCATAATATGGGTAATAATGCATGTTATATTGATAATAATATAAGTAATAAGTATAATTATTACAGTTCTAGCGATAATAACTGCATTATATGGGTAATAATGCATGTTATATTGATAATAATATAAGTAATAAGTATAATTATTACAGCTCTAGCGATAATAACTCCATTATATGGGTAATAATGCATGATATATTGATAATATTGGAAGTAATAAGTATATTTATTACAGTTCTAGCGATAATAACTGCATTACATGGGTAATAATGCACGTTATATTGCTAATAATATGAGTAATAAGTATAATTATTACAGTTCTAGCGATAATAACTGCATTATATGGGTAATAATGCACTTTATATTGCTAATAATATAAGTAATAAGTATAATTATTACAGTTCTAGCGATAATAACTGCATTATATGCGTAATAAGGCATGTTATACTGATAATATCGGGAGTAATAAGTATAATTATTATAGTTCTAGCGATAATAATAGTAAAATATAGCTAATAGTGCCTGTTATATTGATAATAATAAAAGTAATAAGTATATTTATTATACTTCTGTCGATAATAACTGCATTATATGGGTAATAATGCATGTTATATTGATAATAATATAAGTAATAAGTATAATTATTACAGTTCTAGCGATAATAACTCCATTATATGGGTAATAATGCATGTTACATTGATAATAATATTAGTAATAAGTATAATTATTACAGTTCTAGAGATAATAACTGCATTATATGGGTAATAATGGATGTTATATTGATAATATTGGGAGTAATAAGTATATTCATTATAGTTCTTGCGATAATAACTTCATAATATGGGTAATAATGCATGTTATATTGATAATAATATAAGTAATAAGTATAATTATTACAGCTCTAGCGATAATAACTGCATTATATGGGTAATAATGCATGTTGTATTGATAATATCGGGAGTAATAAGTATAATTATTATAGTGCTAGCGATAATAATAGTAAAATATGGCAAATAGTGCATGTTATATTGATAATAATAAAAGTAATAAGTATATTTATTATACTTCTGTCGATAATAACTGCATTTTATGGGTAATAATGCATGTTATATTGATAATAATATAAGTAATAAGTATAATTATTACAGCTCTAGCGATAATAACTCCATTATATGGGTAATAATGCATGATATATTGATAATATTGGAAGTAATAAGTATATTTATTACAGTTCTAGCGATAATAACTGCATTACATGGGTAATATTGCACGTTATATTGCTAATAATATAAGTAATAAGTATAATTATTACAGTTCTAGCGATAATAACTGCATTATATGGGTAATAATGCACTTTATATTGCTAATAATATAAGTAATAAGTATAATTATTACAGTTCTAGCGATAATAACTGCATTATATGCGTAATAAGGCATGTTATATTGATAATATCGGGAGTAATAAGTATAATTATTATAGTTCTAGCGATAATAATAGTAAAGTATGGCTAATAGTGCATGTTATATTGATAATAGTAAAAGTAATATGTATCTTTATTACAGTTCTATCGATAATAACTGCATAATATGGGTAATAATGCATGTTATATTGATAATAATAAAAGTACTAAGTATATTTATTATAGTTCTATCGATAATAACTGCATAATATGGGTAATAATGCATGTTATATTGATGATAATAAAAGTAGTAAGTATATTTATTACAGTTCTAGCGATAATAATTGCATTATATGCGTAATAAGGCATGTTATACTGATAATATCGGGAGTAATAAGTATAATTATTATAGTTCTAGCGATAATAATAGTAAAATATAGCTAATAGTGCCTGTTATATTGATAATAATAAAAGTAATAAGTATAATTATTACAGCTCTAGCGATAATAACTGCATTATATGGGTAATAATGCATGTTGTATTGATAATATCGGGAGTAATAAGTATAATTATTATAGTGCTAGCGATAATAATAGTAAAATATGGCAAATAGTGCATGTTATATTGATAATAATAAAAGTAATAAATATATTTATTACAGTTCTATCGATAATAACTGCACTACATGGGTAATAATGCACGTTATATTGCTAATAATATAAGTAATAAGTATAATTATTACAGTTCTAGCGATAATAATTGCATTATATGCGTGATAAGGCATGTTATATTGATAATATCGGGAGTAATAAGTATAATTATTATAGTTCTAGCGATAATAATAGTAAAATATGGCTAATAGTGCCTGTTATATTGATAATAATAAAAGTAATAAGTATATTTATTATACTTCTGTCGATAATAACTGCATTTTATGGGTAATAATGCATGTTATATTGATAATAATATAAGTAATTAGTATAATTATTACAGTTCTAGCGATAATAACTCCATTATATGGGTAATAATGCATGTTATATTGATAATAATATAAGTAATAAGTATAATTATTACAGTTCTAGCGATAATAACTCCATTATATGGGTAATAATGCATGTTACATTGATAATAATATTAGTAATAAGTATAATTATTACAGTTCTAGAGATAACAACTGCATTATATGGGTAATAATGCATGTTATATTGATAATATTGGGAGTAATAAGTATATTCATTATAGTTCTTGCGATAATAACTGCATAATATGGGTAATAATGCATGTTATATTGATAATAATATAAGTAATAAGTATAATTATTACAGTTCTAGCGATAATAACTGCATTATATGGGTAATAATGCATGTTATATTGATAATAATATAAGTAATAAGTATAATTATTACAGCTCTAGCGATAATAACTCCATTATATGGGTAATAATGCATGATATATTGATAATATTGGAAGTAATAAGTATATTTATTACAGTTCTAGCGATAATAACTGCATTACATGGGTAATATTGCACGTTATATTGCTAATAATATAAGTAATAAGTATAATTATTACAGTTCTAGCGATAATAACTGCATTATATGGGTAATAATGCACTTTATATTGCTAATAATATAAGTAATAAGTATAATTATTACAGTTCTAGCGATAATAACTGCATTATATGCGTAATAAGGCATGTTATATTGATAATATCGGGAGTAATAAGTATAATTATTATAGTTCTAGCGATAATAATAGTAAAGTATGGCTAATAGTGCATGTTATATTGATAATAGTAAAAGTAATATGTATCTTTATTACAGTTCTATCGATAATAACTGCATAATATGGGTAATAATGCATGTTATATTGATAATAATAAAAGTACTAAGTATATTTATTATAGTTCTATCGATAATAACTGCATAATATGGGTAATAATGCATGTTATATTGATGATAATAAAAGTAGTAAGTATATTTATTACAGTTCTAGCGATAATAATTGCATTATATGCGTAATAAGGCATGTTATACTGATAATATCGGGAGTAATAAGTATAATTATTATAGTTCTAGCGATAATAATAGTAAAATATAGCTAATAGTGCCTGTTATATTGATAATAATAAAAGTAATAAGTATATTTATTATACTTCTGTCGATAATAACTGCATTATATGGGTAATAATGCATGTTATATTGATAATAATATAAGTAATAAGTATAATTATTACAGTTCTAGCGATAATAACTCCATTATATGGGTAATAATGCATGTTACATTGATAATAATATTAGTAATAAGTATAATTATTACAGTTCTACAGATAATAACTGCATTATATGGGTAATAATGGATGTTATATTTATAATATTGGGAGTAATAAGTATATTCATTATAGTTCTTGCGATAATAACTTCATAATATGGGTAATAATGCATGTTATATTGATAATAATATAAGTAATAAGTATAATTATTACAGCTCTAGCGATAATAACTGCATTATATGGGTAATAATGCATGTTGTATTGATAATATCGGGAGTAATAAGTATAATTATTATAGTGCTAGCGATAATAATAGTAAAATATGGCAAATAGTGCATGTTATATTGATAATAATAAAAGTAATAAATATATTTATTACAGTTCTATCGATAATAACTGCACAATATGGGTAATAATGCATGTTATATTGATAATAATATAAGTAATAAGTATAATTATTACAGTTCTAGCGATAATAACTGCATTATGTGGGTAATAATGCATGTTATATTGATAATATTGGGAGTAATAAGTATATTTATTATAGTTCTAGAGATAATAACTGCACTACATGGGTAATAATGCACGTTATATTGCTAATAATATAAGTAATAAGTATAATTATTACAGTTCTAGCGATAATAATTGCATTATATGCGTGATAAGGCATGTTATATTGATAATATCGGGAGTAATAAGTATAATTATTATAGTTCTAGCGATAATAATAGTAAAGTATGGCTAATAGTGCATGTTATATTGATAATAGTAAAAGTAATATGTATCTTTATTACAGTTCTATCGATAATAACTGCATAATATGAGTAATAATGCATGTTATATTGATAATAATAAAAGTACTAAGTATATTTATTATAGTTCTATCGATAATAACTGCATAATATGGGTAATAATGCATGTTATATTGATGATAATAAAAGTAGTAAGTATATTTATTACAGTTCTAGCGATAATAACTGCATTATATGCGTAATAAGGCATGTTCTATTGATAATATCGGGAGTAATAAGTATAATTATAATAGTTCTAGCGATAATAATAGTAAAATATGGCTATTAGTGCATGTTATATTGATAATAAAAAAATTTATAAGTATATTTATTACAGTTCTATCGATAATAACTGCATAATATGCGTAATAAGGCATGTTATATTGATAATATCGGGAGTAATAAGTATAATTATTATAGTTCTAGCGATAATAATAGTAAAATATGGCTAATAGTGCCTGTTATATTGATAATAATAAAAGTAATAAGTATATTTATTATACTTCTGTCGATAATAACTGCATTATATGGGTAATAATGCATGTTATAATGATAATAATATAAGTAATAAGTATAATTATTACAGTTCTAGCGATAATAACTCCATTATATGGGTAATAATGCATGTTATATTGATAATATTGGAAGTAATAAGTATATTTATTACAGTTCTAGCGATAATAACTGCATTATATGGGTAATAATGCACGTTATATTGTTAATAATATAAGTAATAAGTATAATTATTACAGTTCTAGCGATAATAACTGCATTATATGGGTAATAATGCATGTTGTATTGATAATATCGGGAGTAATAAGTATAATTATTATAGTTCTAGCGATAATAATAGTAAAATATGGCAAATAGTGCATGTTATATTGATAATAATAAAAGTAATAAGTATATTTATTACAGTTCTATCGATAATAACTGCATAATATGGGTAATAATGCATGTTATATTGATAATAATATAAGTAATAAGTATAATTATTACAGTTCTAGCGATAATAACTCCATTATATGGGTAATAATGCATGTTATATTGATAATATTGGAAGTAATAAGTATATTTATTACAGTTCTAACGATAATAACTGCATAATATGAGTAATAATGCATGTTATATTGATAATACTATAAGTAATAAGTATAATTATTACAGTTCTAGCGATAATAACTGCATTATATGGGTAATAATGCACTTTATATTGCTAATAATATAAGTAATAAGTATAATTATTACAGTTCTAGCGATAATAACTGCATTATATGCGTAATAAGGCATGTTATATTGATAATATCGGGAGTAATAAGTATAATTATTATAGTTCTAGCGATAATAATAGTAAAGTATGGCTAATAGTGCATGTTATATTGATAATAGTAAAAGTAATATGTATCTTTATTACAGTTCTATCGATAATAACTGCATAATATGGGTAATAATGCATGTGATATTGATAATAATAAAAGTACTAAGTATATTTATTACAGTTCTATCGATAATAACTGCATAATATGCGTAATAAGGCATGTTATATTGATAATATCGGGTGTAATAAGTATAATTATTATAGTTCTAGCGATAATAATAGTAAAATATGGCTAATAGTGCCTGTTATATTGATAATAATAAAAGTAATAAGTATATTTATTATACTTCTGTCGATAATAACTGCATTATATGGGTAATAATGCATGTTATATTGATAATAATATAAGTAATAAGTATAATTATTACAGTTCTAGCGATAATAACTCCATTGTATGGGTAATAATGCATGTTATATTGATAATATTGGAAGTAATAAGTATATTTATTACAGTTCTAGCGATAATAACTGCATTATATGGGTAATAATGCACGTTATATTGTTAATAATATAAGTAATAAGTATAATTATTACAGTTCTAGCGATAATAACTGCATTATATGGGTAATAATGCATGTTGTATTGATAATATCGGGAGTAATAAGTATAATTATTATAGTTCTAGCGATAATAATAGTAAAATATGGCAAATAGTGCATGTTATATTGATAATAATAAAAGTAATAAGTATATTTATTACAGTTCTATCGATAATAACTGCATAATATGGGTAATAATGCATGTTATATTGATAATAATATTAGTAATAAGTATAATTATTACAGTTCTAGAGATAATAACTGCATTATATGGGTAATAATGGATGTTATATTGATAATATTGGGAGTAATAAGTATATTCATTATAGTTCTTGCGATAATAACTGCATAATATGGGTAATAATGCATGTTATATTGATAATAATATAAGTAATAAGTATAATTATTACAGCTCTAGCGATAATAACTGCATTATATGGGTAATAATGCATGTTGTATTGATAATATCGGGAGTAATAAGTATAATTATTATAGTGCTAGCGATAATAATAGTAAAATATGGCAAATAGTGCATGTTATATTGATAATAATAAAAGTAATAAATATATTTATTACAGTTCTATCGATAATAACTGCACAATATGGGTAATAATGCATGTTATATTGATAATAATATAAGTAATAAGTATAATTATTACAGTTCTAGCGATAATAACTGCATTATGTGGGTAATAATGCATGTTATATTGATAATATTGGGAGTAATAAGTATATTTATTATAGTTCTAGAGATAATAACTGCACTACATGGGTAATAATGCACGTTATATTGCTAATAATATAAGTAATAAGTATAATTATTACAGTTCTAGCGATAATAATTGCATTATATGCGTGATAAGGCATGTTATATTGATAATATCGGGAGTAATAAGTATAATTATTATAGTTCTAGCGATAATAATAGTAAAATATGGCTAATAGTGCCTGTTATATTGATAATAATAAAAGTAATAAGTATATTTATTATACTTCTGTCGATAATAACTGCATTTTATGGGTAATAATGCATGTTATATTGATAATAATATAAGTAATTAGTATAATTATTACAGTTCTAGCGATAATAACTCCATTATATGGGTAATAATGCATGTTATATTGATAATAATATAAGTAATAAGTATAGTTATTACAGTTCTAGCGATAATAACTCCATTATATGGGTAATAATGCATGTTACATTGATAATAATATTAGTAATAAGTATAATTATTACAGTTCTAGAGATAACAACTGCATTATATGGGTAATAATGCATGTTATATTGATAATATTGGGAGTAATAAGTATATTCATTATAGTTCTTGCGATAATAACTGCATAATATGGGTAATAATGCATGTTATATTGATAATAATATAAGTAATAAGTATAATTATTACAGTTCTAGCGATAATAACTGCATTATATGGGTAATAATGCATGTTATATTGATAATAATATAAGTAATAAGTATAATTATTACAGTTCTAGCGATAATAACTCCATTATATGGGTAATAATGCATGTTATATTGATAATATTGGAAGTAATAAGTATATTTATTACAGTTCTAGCGATAATAACTGCATTACATGGGTAATAATGCACGTTATATTGCTAATAATATAAGTAATAAGTATAATTATTACAGTTCTAGCGATAATAACTGCATTATATGGGTAATAATGCACTTTATATTGCTAATAATATAAGTAATAAGTATAATTATTACAGTTCTAGCGATAATAACTGCATTATATGCGTAATAAGGCATGTTATATTGATAATATCGGGAGTAAGAAGTATAATTATTATAGTTCTAGCGATAATAATAGTAAAGTATGGCTAATAGTGCATGTTATATTGATAATAGTAAAAGTAATATGTATCTTTATTACAGTTCTATCGATAACAACTGCATAATATGAGTAATAATGCATGTTATATTGATAATAATAAAAGTACTAAGTATATTTATTATAGTTCTATCGATAATAACTGCATAATATGGGTAATAATGCATGTTATATTGATGATAATAAAAGTAGTAAGTATATTTATTACAGTTCTAGCGATAATAACTGCATTATATGCGTAATAAGGCATGTTCTATTGATAATATCGGGAGTAATAAGTATAATTATTATAGTTCTAGCGATAATAATAGTAAAATATGGCTATTAGTGCATGTTATATTGATAATAAAAAAATTTATAAGTATATTTATTACAGTTCTATCGATAATAACTGCATAATATGCGTAATAAGGCATGTTATATTGATAATATCGGGAGTAATAAGTATAATTATTATAGTTCTAGCGATAATAATAGTAAAATATGGCTAATAGTGCCTGTTATATTGATAATAATAAAAGTAATAAGTATATTTATTATACTTCTGTCGATAATAACTGCATTATATGGGTAATAATGCATGTTATAATGATAATAATATAAGTAATAAGTATAATTATTACAGGTCTAGCGATAATAACTCCATTATATGGGTAATAATGCATGTTATATTGATAATATTGGAAGTAATAAGTATATTTATTACAGTTCTAGCGATAATAACTGCATTATATGGGTAATAATGCACGTTATATTGTTAATAATATAAGTAATAAGTATAATTATTACAGTTCTAGCGATAATAACTGCATTATATGGGTAATAATGCATGTTGTATTGATAATATCGGGAGTAATAAGTATAATTATTATAGTTCTAGCGATAATAATAGTAAAATATGGCAAATAGTGCATGTTATATTGATAATAATAAAAGTAATAAGTATATTTATTACAGTTCTATCGATAATAACTGCATAATATGGGTAATAATGCATGTTATATTGATAATAATATAAGTAATAACTATAATTATTACAGTTCTAGCGATAATAACTCCATTATATGGGTAATAATGCATGTTATATTGATAATATTGGAAGTAATAAGTATATTTATTACAGTTCTAACGATAACAACTGCATAATATGAGTAATAATGCATGTTATATTGATAATACTATAAGTAATAAGTATAATTATTACAGTTCTAGCGATAATAACTGCATTATATGGGTAATAATGCACTTTATATTGCTAATAATATAAGTAATAAGTATAATTATTACAGTTCTAGCGATAATAACTGCATTATATGCGTAATAAGGCATGTTATATTGATAATATCGGGAGTAATAAGTATAATTATTATAGTTCTAGCGATAATAATAGTAAAGTATGGCTAATAGTGCATGTTATATTGATAATAGTAAAAGTAATATGTATCTTTATTACAGTTCTATCGATAATAACTGCATAATATGGGTAATAATGCATGTGATATTGATAATAATAAAAGTACTAAGTATATTTATTACAGTTCTATCGATAATAACTGCATAATATGCGTAATAAGGCATGTTATATTGATAATATCGGGTGTAATAAGTATAATTATTATAGTTCTAGCGATAATAATAGTAAAATATGGCTAATAGTGCCTGTTATATTGATAATAATAAAAGTAATAAGTATATTTATTATACTTCTGTCGATAATAACTGCATTATATGGGTAATAATGCATGTTATATTGATAATAATATAAGTAATAAGTATAATTATTACAGTTCTAGCGATAATAACTCCATTATATGGGTAATAATGCATGTTATATTGATAATATTGGAAGTAATAAGTATATTTATTACAGTTCTAGCGATAATAACTGCATTATATGGGTAATAATGCACGTTATATTGTTAATAATATAAGTAATAAGTATAATTATTACAGTTCTAGCGATAATAACTGCATTATATGGGTAATAATGCATGTTGTATTGATAATATCGGGAGTAATAAGTATAATTATTATAGTTCTAGCGATAATAATAGTAAAATATGGCAAATAGTGCATGTTATATTGATAATAATAAAAGTAATAAGTATATTTATTACAGTTCTATCGATAATAACTGCATAATATGGGTAATAATGCATGTTATATTGATAATAATATAAGTAATAAGTATAATTATTACAGTTCTAGCGATAATAACTCCATTATATGGGTAATAATGCATGTTATATTGATAATATTGGAAGTAATAAGTATATTTATTACAGTTCTAACGATAATAACTGCATAATATGAGTAATAATGCATGTTATATTGATAATACTATAAGTAATAAGTATAATTATTACAGTTCTAGCGATAATAACTGCATTATATGGGTAATAATGCACTTTATATTGCTAATAATATAAGTAATAAGTATAATTATTACAGTTCTAGCGATAATAACTGCATTATATGCGTAATAAGGCATGTTATATTGATAATATCGGGAGTAATAAGTATAATTATTATAGTTCTAGCGATAATAATAGTAAAGTATGGCTAATAGTGCATGTTATATTGATAATAGTAAAAGTAATATGTATCTTTATTACAGTTCTATCGATAATAACTGCATAATATGGGTAATAATGCATGTGATATTGATAATAATAAAAGTACTAAGTATATTTATTACAGTTCTATCGATAATAACTGCATAATATGCGTAATAAGGCATGTTATATTGATAATATCGGGTGTAATAAGTATAATTATTATAGTTCTAGCGATAATAATAGTAAAATATGGCTAATAGTGCCTGTTATATTGATAATAATAAAAGTAATAAGTATATTTATTATACTTCTGTCGATAATAACTGCATTATATGGGTAATAATGCATGTTATATTGATAATAATATAAGTAATAAGTATAATTATTACAGTTCTAGCGATAATAACTCCATTATATGGGTAATAATGCATGTTATATTGATAATATTGGAAGTAATAAGTATATTTATTACAGTTCTAGCGATAATAACTGCATTATATGGGTAATAATGCACGTTATATTGTTAATAATATAAGTAATAAGTATAATTATTACAGTTCTAGCGATAATAACTGCATTATATGGGTAATAATGCATGTTGTATTGATAATATTGGAAGTAATAAGTATATTTATTACAGTTCTAACGATAATAACTGCATAATATGAGTAATAATGCATGTTATATTGATAATAATAAAAGTAATAAGTATATTTATTACAGTTCTATCGATAATAACTGCATAATATGGGTAATAATGCATGTTATATCGATAACAATATAAGTAATAAGTATAATTATTACAGTTCTTGTGATAATAACTCCATTATATGGGTAATAATGCATGTTATATTGATAATAATATTAGTAATAAGTATAATTATTACAGTTCTAGAGATAATAACTGCACTACATGGGTAATAATGCACGTCATATTGCTAATAATATAAGTAATAAGTATAATTATTACAGTTCTAGCGATAATAACTGCATTATGTGGGTAATAATGCATGTTATATTGATAATATTGGGAGTAATAAGTATATTTATTATAGTTCTAGCGATAATAACTGCATAATATGGGTAATAATGCATGTTATATTGATAATAATATAAGTAATAAGTACAATTATTACAGTTCTAGCGATAATAACTGCATTATATGGGTAATAATGCACGTTATATTGCTAATAATATAAGTAATAAGTATAATTATTACAGTTCTAGCGATAATAACTGCATTATATGGGTAATAATGCATGTTGTATTGATAATATCGGGAGTAATAAGTATAATCATTATAGTTCTAGCGATAATAATAGTAAAATATGGCAAATAGTGCATGTTA
The DNA here is from genome assembly GCA_963576845.1 of Megachile leachella. NCBI lineage: Eukaryota > Metazoa > Arthropoda > Insecta > Hymenoptera > Megachilidae > Megachile > Megachile leachella. The sequence goes on along the minus strand of CAUYWW010000025.1, from coordinate 548,285 downwards.
TATTGATAATAATAAAAGTAATAAGTATATTTATTACAGTTCTATCGATAATAACTGCATAATATGGGTAATAATGCATGTTATATTGATAACAATATAAGTAATAAGTATAATTATTACAGTTCTAGTGATAATAACTCCATTATATGGGTAATAATGCATGTTATATTGATAATAATATAAGTAATAACTATAATTATTACAGTTCTAGCGATAATAACTCCATTATATGGGTAATAATGCATGTTATATTGATAATATTGGAAGTAATAAGTATATTTATTACAGTTCTAACGATAATAACTGTATAATATGAGTAATAATGCATGTTATATTGATAATACTATAAGTAATAAGTATAATTATTACAGTTCTAGCGATAATAACTCCATTATATGGGTAATAATGCATGTTATATTGATAATATTGGAAGTAATAAGTATATTTATTACAGTTCTAGCGATAATAACTGCATTATATGGGTAATAATGCACGTTATATTGTTAATAATATAAGTAATAAGTATAATTATTACAGTTCTAGCGATAATAACTGCATTATATGGGTAATAATGCATGTTGTATTGATAATATCGGGAGTAATAAGTATAATTATTATAGTTCTAGCGATAATAATAGTAAAATATGGCAAATAGTGCATGTTATATTGATAATAATAAAAGTAATAAGTATATTTATTACAGTTCTATCGATAATAACTGCATAATATGGGTAATAATGCATGTTATATTGATAATAATATAAGTAATAAGTATAATTATTACAGTTCTAGCGATAATAACTCCATTATATGGGTAATAATGCATGTTATATTGATAATATTGGAAGTAATAAGTATATTTATTACAGTTCTAACGATAATAACTGCATAATATGAGTAATAATGCATGTTATATTGATAATACTATAAGTAATAAGTATAATTATTACAGTTCTAGCGATAATAACTGCATTATATGGGTAATAATGCACTTTATATTGCTAATAATATAAGTAATAAGTATAATTATTACAGTTCTAGCGATAATAACTACATTATATGCGTAATAAGGCATGTTATATTGATAATATCGGGAGTAATAAGTATAATTATTATAGTTCTAGCGATAATAATAGTAAAGTATGGCTAATAGTGCATGTTATATTGATAATATTGGAAGTAATAAGTATATTTATTACAGTTCTAGCGATAATAACTGCATTATATGGGTAATAATGCACGTTATATTGCTAATAATATAAGTAATAAGTATAATTATTACAGTTCTAGCGATAATAACTCCATTATATGGGTAATAATGCATGTTGTATTGATAATATCGGGAGTAATAAGTATAATTATTATAGTTCTAGCGATAATAATAGTAAAATATGGCAAATAGTGCATGTTATATTGATAATAATAAAAGTAATAAGTATATTTATTACAGTTCTATCGATAATAACTGCATAATATGGGTAATAATGCATGTTATATTGATAACAATATAAGTAATAAGTATAATTATTACAGTTCTAGTGATAATAACTCCATTATATGGGTAATAATGCATGTTATATTGATAATAATATAAGTAATAAGTATAATTATTACAGTTCTAGAGATAATAACTGCACTACATGGGTAATAATGCACGTCATATTGCTAATAATATAAGTAATAAGTATAATTATTACAGTTCTAGCGATAATAACTGCATTATGTGGGTAATAATGCATGTTATATTGATAATATTGGGAGTAATAAGTATATTTATTATAGTTCTAGCGATAATAACTGCATAATATGGGTAATAATGCATGTTATATTGATAATAATATAAGTAATAAGTACAATTATTACAGTTCTAGCGATAATAACTGCATTATATGGGTAATAATGCACGTTATATTGCTAATAATATAAGTAATAAGTATAATTATTACAGTTCTAGCGATAATAACTGCATTATATGGGTAATAATGCATGTTGTATTGATAATATCGGGAGTAATAAGTATAATCATTATAGTTCTAGCGATAATAATAGTAAAATATGGCAAATAGTGCATGTTATATTGATAATAATAAAAGTAATAAGTATATTTATTACAGTTCTATCGATAATAACTGCATAATATGGGTAATAATGCATGTTATATTGATAACAATATAAGTAATAAGTATAATTATTACAGTTCTAGTGATAATAACTCCATTATATGGGTAATAATGCATGTTATATTGATAATAATATAAGTAATAACTATAATTATTACAGTTCTAGCGATAATAACTCCATTATATGGGTAATAATGCATGTTATATTGATAATATTGGAAGTAATAAGTATATTTATTACAGTTCTAACGATAATAACTGCATAATATGAGTAATAATGCATGTTATATTGATAATACTATAAGTAATAAGTATAATTATTGCAGTTCTAGCGATAATAACTGCATTATATGGGTAATAATGCACTTTATATTGCTAATAATATAAGTAATAAGTATAATTATTACAGTTCTAGCGATAATAACTGCATTATATGCGTAATAAGGCATGTTATATTGATAATATCGGGAGTAATAAGTATAATTATTATAGTTCTAGCGATAATAACTGCATTATATGGGTAATAATGCACGTTATATTGTTAATAATATAAGTAATAAGTATAATTATTACAGTTCTAGCGATAATAACTGCATTATATGGGTAATAATGCATGTTGTATTGATAATATCGGGAGTAATAAGTATAATTATTATAGTTCTAGCGATAATAATAGTAAAATATGGCAAATAGTGCATGTTATATTGATAATAATAAAAGTAATAAGTATATTTATTACAGTTCTATCGATAATAACTGCATAATATGGGTAATAATGCATGTTATATTGATAATAATATAAGTAATAAGTATAATTATTACAGTTCTAGCGATAATAACTCCATTATATGGGTAATAATGCATGTTATATTGATAATATTGGAAGTAATAAGTATATTTATTACAGTTCTAACGATAATAACTGCATAATATGAGTAATAATGCATGTTATATTGATAATACTATAAGTAATAAGTATAATTATTACAGTTCTAGCGATAATAATAGTAAAATATGGCAAATAGTGCATGTTATATTGATAATAATAAAAGTAATAAGTATATTTATTACAGTTCTATCGATAATAACTGCATAATATGGGTAATAATGCATGTTATATTGATAACAATATAAGTAATAAGTATAATTATTACAGTTCTAGTGATAATAACTCCATTATATGGGTAATAATGCATGTTATATTGATAATAATATAAGTAATAAGTATAATTATTACAGTTCTAGAGATAATAACTGCACTACATGGGTAATAATGCACGTCATATTGCTAATAATATAAGTAATAAGTATAATTATTACAGTTCTAGCGATAATAACTGCATTATGTGGGTAATAATGCATGTTATATTGATAATATTGGGAGTAATAAGTATATTTATTATAGTTCTAGCGATAATAACTGCATAATATGGGTAATAATGCATGTTATATTGATAATAATATAAGTAATAAGTACAATTATTACAGTTCTAGCGATAATAACTGCATTATATGGGTAATAATGCACGTTATATTGCTAATAATATAAGTAATAAGTATAATTATTACAGTTCTAGCGATAATAACTGCATTATATGGGTAATAATGCATGTTGTATTGATAATATCGGGAGTAATAAGTATAATCATTATAGTTCTAGCGATAATAATAGTAAAATATGGCAAATAGTGCATGTTATATTGATAATAATAAAAGTAATAAGTATATTTATTACAGTTCTATCGATAATAACTGCATAATATGGGTAATAATGCATGTTATATTGATAACAATATAAGTAATAAGTATAATTATTACAGTTCTAGTGATAATAACTCCATTATATGGGTAATAATGCATGTTATATTGATAATAATATAAGTAATAACTATAATTATTACAGTTCTAGCGATAATAACTCCATTATATGGGTAATAATGCATGTTATATTGATAATATTGGAAGTAATAAGTATATTTATTACAGTTCTAACGATAATAACTGCATAATATGAGTAATAATGCATGTTATATTGATAATACTATAAGTAATAAGTATAATTATTGCAGTTCTAGCGATAATAACTGCATTATATGTGTAATAATGCATGTTATATTGATAATAATATAAGTAATAAGTATAATTATTACAGTTCTAGAGATAATAACTGCATTATATGGGTAATAATGCACGTTATACTGCTAATAATATAAGTAGTAAGTACAATTATTACAGTTCTGGCTACAATAACTGCATTATATGGTTAATAATGCATGTTATATTGATAATATCGGGAGTAATAAGTATAATTATTATAGTTCTAGCGATAATAATAGTAAAATATGTCTAAGAGTGCATGTTATATTGATAATAGTAAAAGTAATAAGTATCTTTATTTCAGTTCTAACGATAATAACTGCATAATATGGGTAATAATGCATGTTATATTGATGATAATAAAAGTAATACGTATATTTATTACAGTTCTAGCGATAATAACTCCATTATATGGGTAATAATGCATGTTACATTGATAATAATATTAGTAATAAGTATAATTATTACAGTTCTAGAGATAATAACTGCATTATATGGGTAATAATGGATGTTATATTGATAATATTGGGAGTAATAAGTATATTCATTATAGTTCTTGCGATAATAACTGCATAATATGGGTAATAATGCATGTTATATTGATAATAATATAAGTAATAAGTATAATTATTACAGCTCTAGCGATAATAACTGCATTATATGGGTAATAATGCATGTTGTATTGATAATAATATAAGTAATAAGTATAATTATTACAGTTCTAGCGATAATAATTGCATTATATGCGTAATAAGGCATGTTATATTGATAATATCGGGCGTAATAAGTATAATTATTACAGTTCTAGAGATAATAACTGCGGTATATGGGTAATAATGCACGTTATACTGCTAATAATATAAGTAGTAAGTATAATTATTACAGTTCTAGCGATGATAACTGCATTATATGGGTAATAATGCATGTTATATTGATAATATTGGGAGTAATAAGTATATTTATTATAGTTCTAGCGATAATAACTGCATAATATGGGTAATAATGCATGTTATATTGATAATAATATAAGTAATAAGTATAATTATTACAGTTCTAGCGATAATAACTCCATTATATGGGTAATAATGCATGTTATATTGATAATAATATAAGTAATAAGTATAATTATTACAGTTCTAGAGATAATAACTGCATTATTTGGGTAATAATGCACGTTATACTGCTAATAATATAAGTAGTAAGTATAATTATTACAGTTCTAGAGATAATAACTGCATTATTTGGGTAATAATGCACGTTATACTGCTAATAATATAAGTAGTAAGTACAATTATTACAGTTCTGGCTACAATAACTGCATTATATGGTTAATAATGCATGTTATATTGATAATATCGGGAGTAATAAGTATAATTATTATAGTTCTTGCGATAATAATAGTAAAATATGGCTAAGAGTGCATGTTATATTGATAATAGTAAAAGTAATAAGTACCTTTATTTCAGTTCTATCGATAATAACTGCATAATATGGGTAATAATGCATGTTATATTGATGATAATAAAAGTAATACGTATATTTATTACAGTTCTAGCGATAATAACTCAATTATATGGGTAATAATGCATGTTATATTGATAATAATAAAAGTAATAAGTATAATTATTACAGTTCTAGCGATAATAACTGCATTATATGGGTAATAATGCATGTTATATTGATAATATCGGGAGTAATAAGTATAATTATTATAGTTCTAGCGATAATAATAGTAAAATATGGCTATTAGTGCTTGTTATATTGATAATAATGAACGTTATCAGTATATTTATTACAGTTCTATCGATAATACCTCCATTATATGGGTAATAATGCATGTTATATTGATAATAATATAAGTAATAAGTATAATTATTACAGTTCTAGAGATAATAACTGCATTATTTGGGTAATAATGCACGTTATACTGCTAATAATATAAGTAGTAAGTACAATTATTACAGTTCTGGCTACAATAACTGCATTATATGGTTAATAATGCATGTTATATTGATGATAATAAAAGTAGTAAGTATATTTATTACAGTTCTAGCGATAATAACTGCATAATATGGGTAATAATGCATGTTATATTGATAATAATGTAAGTAATAAGTATAATTATTACAGTTCTAGCGATAATCACTCCATTATATGGGTAATAATGCATGTTATATTGATAATAATATAAGTAATAAGTATAATTATTACAGTTCTAGAGATAATAACTGCATTATATGGGTAATAATGCACGTTATACTGCTAATAATATAAGTAGTAAGTACAATTATTACAGTTCTGCCTACAATAACTGCATTATATGGTTAATAATGCATGTTATATTGATAATATCGGGAGTAATAAGTATAATTATTATAGTTCTAGCGATAATAATAGTAAAATATGGCTAAGAGTGCATGTTATATTGATAATAGTAAAAGTAATAAGTATCTTTATTTCAGTTCTAACGATAATAACTGCATAATATGGGTAATAATGCATGTTATATTGATGATAATAAAAGTAATACGTATATTTATTACAGTTCTAGCGATAATAACTCCATTATATGGGTAATAATGCATGTTATATTGATAATAATAAAAGTAATAAGTATAATTATTACAGTTCTAGCGATAATAACTGCATTATATGGGTAATAATGCACGTTATATTGCTGATAATATAAGTAATAAGTATAATTATTATAGTTCTAGCGATATTAATTGCATTATATGCGTAATAAGGCATGTTATACTGATAATATCGGGAGTAATAAGTATAATTATTATAGTTCTAGCGATAATAATAGTAAAATATAGCTAATAGTGCCTGTTATATTGATAATAATAAAAGTAATAAGTATATTTATTATACTTCTGTCGATAATAACTGCATTATATGGGTAATAATGCACGTTATATTGCTAATAATATAAGTAATAAGTATAATTATTACAGTTCTAGCGATAATAACTGCATTATATGCGTAATAAGGCATGTTATATTGATAATATCGGGAGTAATAAGTATAATTATTATAGTTTTAGCGATAATAATAGTAAAGTATGGCTAATAGTGCATGTTATATTGATAATAGTGAAAGTAATATGTATCTTTATTACAGTTCTATCGATAATAACTGCATAATATGGGTAATAATGCATGTTATATTGATAATAATAAAAGTACTAAGTATATTTATTACAGTTCTATCGATAATAACTGCATAATATGGGTAATAATGCATGTTATATTGATGGTAATGAAAGTAGTAAGTATATTTATTACAGTTCTAGCGATAATAACTGCATTATATGCGTAATAAGGCATGTTATATTGATAATATCGGGAGTAATAAGTATAATTATTATAGTTCTAGCGATAATAATAGTAAAATATGGCTATTAGTGCATGTTATATTCATAATAATAAAAGTTATAAGTATATTTATTATAGTTCTATCGATAATAACTGCATAATATGGGTAATAATGCATGTTATATTGATGATAATAAAAGTAATACGTATATTTATTATAGTTCTATCGATAATAACTGCATAATATGGGTAATAATGCATGTTATATTGATAATAATATAAGTAATAAGTATAATTATTACAGTTCTAGCGATAATAACTGCATTATGTGGGTAATAATGCATGTTATATTGATAATATTGGGAGTAATAAGTATATTTATTATAGTTCTAGAGATAATAACTGCACTACATGGGTAATAATGCACGTTATATTGCTAATAATATAAGTAATAAGTATAATTATTACAGTTCTAGCGATAATAATTGCATTATATGCGTAATAAGGCATGTTATATTGATAATATCGGGAGTAATAAGTATAATTATTATAGTTCTAGCGATAATAATAGTAAAATATGGCTAATAGTGCCTGTTATATTGATAATAATAAAAGTAATAAGTATATTTATTATACTTCTGTCGATAATAACTGCATTTTATGGGTAATAATGCATGTTATATTGATAATAATATTAGTAATAAGTATAATTATTACAGTTCTAGAGATAACAACTGCATTATATGGGTAATAATGCATGTTACATTGATAATAATATTAGTAATAAGTATAATTATTACAGTTCTAGAGATAACAACTGCATTATATGGGTAATAATGCATGTTATATTGATAATATTGGGAGTAATAAGTATATTCATTATAGTTCTTGCGATAATAACTGCATAATATGGGTAATAATGCATGTTATATTGATAATAATATAAGTAATAAGTATAATTATTACAGTTCAAGCGATAATAACTGCATTATATGGGTAATAATGCACGTTATATTGCTAATAATATAAGTAATAAGTATAATTATTACAGTTCTAGCGATAATAACTGCATTATATGCGTAATAATGCATGTTATATTGATAATATTGGAAGTAATAAGTATATTTATTACAGTTCTAGCGATAATAACTGCATTATATGGGTAATAATGCACGTTATATTGCTAATAATATAAGTAATAAGTATAATTATTACAGTTCTAGCGATAATAACTGCATTATATGGGTAATAATGCATGTTATATTGATAATATGGGGAGTAATAAGTGTAATTATTATAGTTCTAGCGATAATAATAGTAAAATATAGCTAATAGTGCCTGTTATATTGATAATAATAAAAGTAATAAGTATATTTATTATACTTCTGTCGATAATAACTGCATTATATGCGTAATAAGGCATGTTATATTGATAATATCGGGAGTAATAAGTATAATTATTATAGTTCTAGCGATAATAATAGTAAAACATGGCTATTAGTGCATGTTATATTGATAATAATAAAAGTAATAAGTATATTTATTACAGTTCTATCGATAATAACTGCATAATATGGGTAATAATGCATGTTATATTGATAATAATATAAGTAATAAGTATAATTATTACAGTTCTAGCGATAATAACTCCATTATATGGGTAATAATGCATGTTATATTGATAATATTGGAAGTAATAAGTATATTTATTACAGTTCTAGCGATAATAACTGCATAATATGAGTAATAATGCATGTTATATTGATAATACTATAAGTAATAAGTACAATTATTACAGTTCTAGCGATAATAACTGCATTATATGGGTAATAATGCACTTTATATTGCTAATAATATAAGTAATAAGTATAATTATTACAGTTCTAGCGATAATAACTGCATTATATGGGTAATAATGCATGTTATATTGATAATATGGGGAGTAATAAGTGTAATTATTATAGTTCTAGCTATAATAATAGTAAAATATAGCTAATAGTGCCTGTTATATTGATAATAATAAAAGTAATAAGTATATTTATTATACTTCTGTCGATAATAACTGCATTATATGCGTAATAAGGCATGTTATATTGATAATATCGGGAGTAATAAGTATAATTATTATAGTTCTAGCGATAATAATAGTAAAGTATGGCTAATAGTGCATGTTATATTGATAATAGTAAAAGTAATATGTATCTTTATTACAGTTCTATCGATAATAACTGCATAATATGGGTAATAATGCATGTTATATTGATAATAATAAAAGTACGAAGTATATTTATTACAGTTCTAGCGATTATAACTGCATTATATGCGTAATAAGGCATGTTATATTGATAATTTCGGGAGTAATAAGTATAATTATTATAGTTCTAGCGATAATAATAGTAAAATATGGCTATTAGTGCATGTTATATTGATAATAAAAAAATTTATAAGTATATTTATTACAGTTCTATCGATAATAACTGCATAATATGGTTAATAATGCATGTTATATTGATGATAATAAAAGTAATACGTAAATTTATTATAGTTCTATCGATAATAACTGCATAATATGGGTAATAATGCATGTTATATTGATGATAATAAAAGTAATACGTATATTTATTACAGTTCCAGCGATAATAACTGCATTATATGCGTAATAAGGCATGTTATATTGATAATATCGGGAGTAATAAGTATAATTATTATAGTTCTAGCGATAATAATAGTAAAATGTGGCTAATAGTGCCTGTTATATTGATAATAATAAAAGTAATAAGTATATTTATTATACTTCCGTCGATAATAACTGCATTATATGGGTAATAATGCATGTTATATTGATAATAATATAAGTAATAAGTATAATTATTACAGTTCTAGCGATAATAACTCCATTATATGGGTAATAATGCATGTTATATTGATAATATTGGAAGTAATAAGTATATTTATTACAGTTCTAGCGATAATAACTGCATTATATGGGTAATAATGCACGTTATATTGCTAATAATATAAGTAATAAGTATAATTATTACAGCTCTAGCGATAATAACTGCATTATATGGGTAATAATGCATGTTATATTGATAATATTGGGAGTAATAAGTATATTTATTATAGTTCTAGCGATAATAACTGCATAATATGGGTAATAATGCATGTTATATTGATAATAATATAAGTAATAAGTATAATTATTACAGTTCTAGCGATAATAACTCCATTATATGGGTAATAATGCATGTTATATTGATAATAATATAAGTAATAAGTATAATTATTACAGTTCTAGAGATAATAACTGCATTATATGGGTAATAATGCACGTTATACTGCTAATAATATAAGTAGTAAGTACAATTATTACAGTTCTGGCTACAATAACTGCATTATATGGTTAATAATGCATGTTATATTGATAATATCGGGAGTAATAAGCATAATTATTATAGTTCTAGCGATAATAATAGTAAAGTATGGCTAATAGTGCATGTTATATTGATAATAGTAAAAGTAATATGTATATTTATTACAGTTCTATCGATAATAACTGCATAATATGGTTAATAATGCATGTTATATTGATAATAATATAAGTAATAAGTATAATTATTACAGTTCTAGCGATAATAACTCCATTATATGGGTAATAATGCATGTTATATTGATGATAATAAAAGTAGTAAGTATATTTATTACAGTTCTAGCGATAATAACTGCATTATATGCGTAATAAGGCATGTTATATTGATAATATCGGGAGTAATAAGTATAATTATTATAGTTCTAGCGATAATAATAGTAAAATATGGCTATTAGTGCATGTTATATTGATAATAAGAAAATTTATAAGTATATTTATTACAGTTCTATCGATAATAACTGCATAATATGCGTAATAAGGCATGTTATATTGATAATATCGGGAGTAATAAGTATAATTATTATAGTTCTAGCGATAATAATAGTAAAATATGGCTAATAGTGCCTGTTATATTGATAATAATAAAAGTAATAAGTATATTTATTATACTTCTGTCGATAATAACTGCATTATATGGGTAATAATGCATGTTATATTGATAATAATATAAGTAATAAGTATAATTATTACAGTTCTAGCGATAATAACTCCATTATATGCGTAATAAGGCATGTTATACTGATAATATCGGGAGTAATAAGTATAATTATTATAGTTCTAGCGATAATAATAGTAAAATATAGCTAATAGTGCCTGTTATATTGATAATAATAAAAGTAATAAGTATATTTATTATACTTCTGTCGATAATAACTGCATTATATGGGTAATAATGCATGTTATATTGATAATAATATAAGTAATAAGTATAATTATTACAGTTCTAGCGACAATAACTCCATTATATGGGTAATAATGCATGTTATATTGATAATATTGGAAGTAATAAGTATATTTATTACAGTTCTAGCGATAATAACTGCATTATATGGGTAATAATGCACGTTATATTGTTAATAATATAAGTAATAAGTATAATTATTACAGTTCTAGCGATAATAACTGCATTATATGGGTAATAATGCATGTTGTATTGATAATATCGGGAGTAATAAGTATAATTATTATAGTTCTAGCGATAATAATAGTAAAATATAGCTAATAGTGCCTGTTATATTGATAATAATAAAAGTAATAAATATATTTATTATACTTCTGTCGATAATAACTGCATTATATGGGTAATAATGCATGTTATATTGCTAATAATATAAGTAATAAGTATAATTATTACAGTTCTAGCGATAATAATTGCATTATATGCGTAATAAGGCATGTTATACTGATAATATCGGGAGTAATAAGTATAAGTATTATAGTTCTAGCGATAATAATAGTAAAGTATGGCTAATAGTGCATGTTATATTGATAATAGTAAAAGTAATATGTATCTTTATTACAGTTCTATCGATAATAACTGCATAATATGGGTAATAATGCATGTTATATTGATAATAATAAAAGTACTAAGTATATTTATTATAGTTCTATCGATAATAACTGCATAATATGGGTAATAATGCATGTTATATTGATGATAATAAAAGTAGTAAGTATATTTATTACAGTTCTAGCGATAATAACTGCATTATATGCGTAATAAGGCATGTTATATTGATAATATCGGGAGTAATAAGTATAATTATTATAGTTCTAGCGATAATAATAGTAAAATATGGCTATTAGTGCATGTTATATTGATAATAAGAAAATTTATAAGTATATTTATTACAGTTCTATCGATAATAACTGCATAATATGCGTAATAAGGCATGTTATATTGATAATATCGGGAGTAATAAGTATAATTATTATAGTTCTAGCGATAATAATAGTAAAAAATGGCTAATAGTGCCTGTTATATTGATAATAATAAAAGTAATAAGCATATTTATTATACTTCTGTCGATAATAACTGCATTATATGGGTAATAATGCATGTTATATTGATAATAATATAAGTAATAAGTATAATTATTACAGTTGTAGCGATAATAACTCCATTATATGGGTAATAATGCATGTTATATTGATAATATTGGAAGTAATAAGTATATTTATTACAGTTCTAGCGATAATAACTGCATTATATGGGTAATAATGCACGTTATATTGTTAATAATATAAGTAATAAGTATAATTATTACAGTTCTAGCGATAATAACTGCATTATATGGGTAATAATGCATGTTGTATTGATAATATCGGGAGTAATAAGTATAATTATTATAGTTCTAGCGATAATAATAGTAAAATATGGCAAATAGTGCATGTTATATTGATAATAATAAAAGTAATAAGTATATTTATTACAGTTCTATCGATAATAACTGCATAATATGGGTAATAATGCATGTTATATTGATAATAATATAAGTAATAAGTATAATTATTACAGTTCTAGCGATAATAACTCCATTATATGGGTAATAATGCATGTTATATTGATAATATTGGAAGTAATAAGTATATTTATTACAGTTCTAACGATAATAACTGCATAATATGAGTAATAATGCATGTTATATTGATAATACTATAAGTAATAAGTATAATTATTACAGTTCTAGCGATAATAACTGCATTATATGGGTAATAATGCACTTTATATTGCTAATAATATAAGTAATAAGTATAATTATTACAGTTCTAGCGATAATAACTGCATTATATGCGTAATAAGGCATGTTATATTGATAATATCGGGAGTAATAAGTATAATTATTATAGTTCTAGCGATAATAATAGTAAAGTATGGCTAATAGTGCATGTTATATTGATAATAGTAAAAGTAATATGTATATTTATTACAGTTCTATCGATAATAACTGCATAATATGGTTAATAATGCATGTTATATTGATGATAATAAAAGTAATAAGTATATTTATTATACTTCCGTCGATAATAACTGCATTATATGGGTAATAATGCATGTTATATTGATAATAATATAAGTAATAAGTATAATTATTACAGTTCTAGCGATAATAACTCCATTATATGGGTAATAATGCATGTTATATTGATAATATTGGAAGTAATAAGTATATTTATTACAGTTCTAGCGATAATAACTGCATTATATGGGTAATAATGCACGTTATATTGCTAATAATATAAGTAATAAGTATAATTATTACAGTTCTAGCGATAATAACTCCATTATATGGGTAATAATGCATGTTATATTGATAATATTGGAAGTAATAAGTATATTTATTACAGTTCTAACGATAATAACTGCATAATATGGGTAATAATGCACGTTATATTGTTAATAATATAAGTAATAAGTATAATTATTACAGTTCTAGCGATAATAACTGCATTATATGGGTAATAATGCACTTTATATTGCTAATAATATAAGTAATAAGTATAATTATTACAGTTCAAGCGATAATAACTGCACTATATGCGTAATAAGGCATGTTATATTGATAATATCGGGAGTAATAAGTATAATTATTATAGTTCTAGCGATAATAATAGTAAAGTATGGCTAATAGTGCATGTTATATTGATAATAGTAAAAGTAATATGTATCTTTATTACAGTTCTATCGATAATAACTGCATAATATGGGTAATAATGCATGTTATATTGATAATAATAAAAGTACTAAGTATATTTATTATAGTTCTATCGATAATAACTGCATAATATGGGTAATAATGCATGTTATATTGATGATAATAAAAGTAGTAAGTATATTTATTACAGTTCTAGCGATTATAACTGCATTATATGGGTAATAATGCATGTTGTATTGATAATATCGGGAGTAATAAGTATAATTATTATAGTTCTAGCGATAATAATAGTAAAATATAGCTAATAGTGCCTGTTATATTGATAATAATAAAAGTAATAAGTATATTTATTATACTTCTGTCGATAATAACTGCATTATATGGGTAATAATGCATGTTATATTGCTAATAATATAAGTAATAAGTATAATTATTACAGTTCTAGCGATAATAATTGCATTATATGCGTAATAAGGCATGTTATACTGATAATATCGGGAGTAATAAGTATAATTATTATAGTTCTAGCGATAATAATAGTAAAATATAGCTAATAGTGCCTGTTATATTGATAATAATAAAAGTAATAAGTATATTTATTATACTTCTGTCGATAATAACTGCATTATATGGGTAATAATGCATGTTATATTGATAATAATATAAGTAATAAGTATAATTATTACAGTTCTAGCGATAATAACTCCATTATATGGGTAATAATGCATGTTACATTGATAATAATATTAGTAATAAGTATAATTATTACAGTTCTAGAGATAATAACTGCATTATATGGGTAATAATGGATGTTATATTGATAATATTGGGAGTAATAAGTATATTCATTATAGTTCTTGCGATAATAACTGCATAATATGGGTAATAATGCATGTTATATTGATAATAATATAAGTAATAAGTATAATTATTACAGCTCTAGCGATAATAACTGCATTATATGGGTAATAATGCATGTTGTATTGATAATATCGGGAGTAATAAGTATAATTATTATAGTGCTAGCGATAATAATAGTAAAATATGGCAAATAGTGCATGTTATATTGATAATAATAAAAGTAATAAATATATTTATTACAGTTCTATCGATAATAACTGCACAATATGGGTAATAATGCATGTTATATTGATAATAATATAAGTAATAAGTATAATTATTACAGTTCTAGCGATAATAACTGCATTATGTGGGTAATAATGCATGTTATATTGATAATATTGGGAGTAATAAGTATATTTATTATAGTTCTAGAGATAATAACTGCACTACATGGGTAATAATGCACGTTATATTGCTAATAATATAAGTAATAAGTATAATTATTACAGTTCTAGCGATAATAATTGCATTATATGCGTGATAAGGCATGTTATATTGATAATATCGGGAGTAATAAGTATAATTATTATAGTTCTAGCGATAATAATAGTAAAATATGGCTAATAGTGCCTGTTATATTGATAATAATAAAAGTAATAAGTATATTTATTATACTTCTGTCGATAATAACTGCATTTTATGGGTAATAATGCATGTTATATTGATAATAATATAAGTAATTAGTATAATTATTACAGTTCTAGCGATAATAACTCCATTATATGGGTAATAATGCATGTTATATTGATAATAATATAAGTAATAAGTATAATTATTACAGTTCTAGCGATAATAACTCCATTATATGGGTAATAATGCATGTTACATTGATAATAATATTAGTAATAAGTATAATTATTACAGTTCTAGAGATAACAACTGCATTATATGGGTAATAATGCATGTTATATTGATAATATTGGGAGTAATAAGTATATTCATTATAGTTCTTGCGATAATAACTGCATAATATGGGTAATAATGCATGTTATATTGATAATAATATAAGTAATAAGTATAATTATTACAGTTCTAGCGATAATAACTGCATTATATGGGTAATAATGCATGTTATATTGATAATAATATAAGTAATAAGTATAATTATTACAGTTCTAGCGATAATAACTCCATTATATGGGTAATAATGCATGTTATATTGATAATATTGGAAGTTATAAGTATATTTATTACAGTTCTAGCGATAATAACTGCATTACATGGGTAATAATGCACGTTATATTGCTAATAATATAAGTAATAAGTATAATTATTACAGTTCTAGCGATAATAACTGCATTATATGGGTAATAATGCACTTTATATTGCTAATAATATAAGTAATAAGTATAATTATTACAGTTCTAGCGATAATAACTGCATTATATGCGTAATAAGGCATGTTATATTGATAATATCGGGAGTAAGAAGTATAATTATTATAGTTCTAGCGATAATAATAGTAAAGTATGGCTAATAGTGCATGTTATATTGATAATAGTAAAAGTAATATGTATCTTTATTACAGTTCTATCGATAATAACTGCATAATATGAGTAATAATGCATGTTATATTGATAATAATAAAAGTACTAAGTATATTTATTATAGTTCTATCGATAATAACTGCATAATATGGGTAATAATGCATGTTATATTGATGATAATAAAAGTAGTAAGTATATTTATTACAGTTCTAGCGATAATAACTGCATTATATGCGTAATAAGGCATGTTCTATTGATAATATCGGGAGTAATAAGTATAATTATAATAGTTCTAGCGATAATAATAGTAAAATATGGCTATTAGTGCATGTTATATTGATAATAAAAAAATTTATAAGTATATTTATTACAGTTCTATCGATAATAACTGCATAATATGCGTAATAAGGCATGTTATATTGATAATATCGGGAGTAATAAGTATAATTATTATAGTTCTAGCGATAATAATAGTAAAATATGGCTAATAGTGCCTGTTATATTGATAATAATAAAAGTAATAAGTATATTTATTATACTTCTGTCGATAATAACTGCATTATATGGGTAATAATGCATGTTATAATGATAATAATATAAGTAATAAGTATAATTATTACAGTTCTAGCGATAATAACTCCATTATATGGGTAATAATGCATGTTATATTGATAATATTGGAAGTAATAAGTATATTTATTACAGTTCTAGCGATAATAACTGCATTATATGGGTAATAATGCACGTTATATTGTTAATAATATAAGTAATAAGTATAATTATTACAGTTCTAGCGATAATAACTGCATTATATGGGTAATAATGCATGTTGTATTGATAATATCGGGAGTAATAAGTATAATTATTATAGTTCTAGCGATAATAATAGTAAAATATGGCAAATAGTGCATGTTATATTGATAATAATAAAAGTAATAAGTATATTTATTACAGTTCTATCGATAATAACTGCATAATATGGGTAATAATGCATGTTATATTGATAATAATATAAGTAATAAGTATAATTATTACAGTTCTAGCGATAATAACTCCATTATATGGGTAATAATGCATGTTATATTGATAATATTGGAAGTAATAAGTATATTTATTACAGTTCTAACGATAATAACTGCATAATATGAGTAATAATGCATGTTATATTGATAATACTATAAGTAATAAGTATAATTATTACAGTTCTAGCGATAATAACTGCATTATATGGGTAATAATGCACTTTATATTGCTAATAATATAAGTAATAAGTATAATTATTACAGTTCTAGCGATAATAACTGCATTATATGCGTAATAAGGCATGTTATATTGATAATATCGGGAGTAATAAGTATAATTATTATAGTTCTAGCGATAATAATAGTAAAGTATGGCTAATAGTGCATGTTATATTGATAATAGTAAAAGTAATATGTATCTTTATTACAGTTCTATCGATAATAACTGCATAATATGGGTAATAATGCATGTGATATTGATAATAATAAAAGTACTAAGTATATTTATTACAGTTCTATCGATAATAACTGCATAATATGCGTAATAAGGCATGTTATATTGATAATATCGGGTGTAATAAGTATAATTATTATAGTTCTAGCGATAATAATAGTAAAATATGGCTAATAGTGCCTGTTATATTGATAATAATAAAAGTAATAAGTATATTTATTATACTTCTGTCGATAATAACTGCATTATATGGGTAATAATGCATGTTATATTGATAATAATATAAGTAATAAGTATAATTATTACAGTTCTAGCGATAATAACTCCATTATATGGGTAATAATGCATGTTATATTGATAATATTGGAAGTAATAAGTATATTTATTACAGTTCTAGCGATAATAACTGCATTATATGGGTAATAATGCACGTTATATTGTTAATAATATAAGTAATAAGTATAATTATTACAGTTCTAGCGATAATAACTGCATTATATGGGTAATAATGCATGTTGTATTGATAATATCGGGAGTAATAAGTATAATTATTATAGTTCTAGCGATAATAATAGTAAAATATGGCAAATAGTGCATGTTATATTGATAATAATAAAAGTAATAAGTATATTTATTACAGTTCTATCGATAATAACTGCATAATATGGGTAATAATGCATGTTATATTGATAATAATATTAGTAATAAGTATAATTATTACAGTTCTAGAGATAATAACTGCATTATATGGGTAATAATGGATGTTATATTGATAATATTGGGAGTAATAAGTATATTCATTATAGTTCTTGCGATAATAACTGCATAATATGGGTAATAATGCATGTTATATTGATAATAATATAAGTAATAAGTATAATTATTACAGCTCTAGCGATAATAACTGCATTATATGGGTAATAATGCATGTTGTATTGATAATATCGGGAGTAATAAGTATAATTATTATAGTGCTAGCGATAATAATAGTAAAATATGGCAAATAGTGCATGTTATATTGATAATAATAAAAGTAATAAATATATTTATTACAGTTCTATCGATAATAACTGCACAATATGGGTAATAATGCATGTTATATTGATAATAATATAAGTAATAAGTATAATTATTACAGTTCTAGCGATAATAACTGCATTATGTGGGTAATAATGCATGTTATATTGATAATATTGGGAGTAATAAGTATATTTATTATAGTTCTAGAGATAATAACTGCACTACATGGGTAATAATGCACGTTATATTGCTAATAATATAAGTAATAAGTATAATTATTACAGTTCTAGCGATAATAATTGCATTATATGCGTGATAAGGCATGTTATATTGATAATATCGGGAGTAATAAGTATAATTATTATAGTTCTAGCGATAATAATAGTAAAATATGGCTAATAGTGCCTGTTATATTGATAATAATAAAAGTAATAAGTATATTTATTATACTTCTGTCGATAATAACTGCATTTTATGGGTAATAATGCATGTTATATTGATAATAATATAAGTAATTAGTATAATTATTACAGTTCTAGCGATAATAACTCCATTATATGGGTAATAATGCATGTTATATTGATAATAATATAAGTAATAAGTATAGTTATTACAGTTCTAGCGATAATAACTCCATTATATGGGTAATAATGCATGTTACATTGATAATAATATTAGTAATAAGTATAATTATTACAGTTCTAGAGATAACAACTGCATTATATGGGTAATAATGCATGTTATATTGATAATATTGGGAGTAATAAGTATATTCATTATAGTTCTTGCGATAATAACTGCATAATATGGGTAATAATGCATGTTATATTGATAATAATATAAGTAATAAGTATAATTATTACAGTTCTAGCGATAATAACTGCATTATATGGGTAATAATGCATGTTATATTGATAATAATATAAGTAATAAGTATAATTATTACAGTTCTAGCGATAATAACTCCATTATATGGGTAATAATGCATGTTATATTGATAATATTGGAAGTAATAAGTATATTTATTACATTTCTAGCGATAATAACTGCATTACATGGGTAATAATGCACGTTATATTGCTAATAATATAAGTAATAAGTATAATTATTACAGTTCTAGCGATAATAACTGCATTATATGGGTAATAATGCACTTTATATTGCTAATAATATAAGTAATAAGTATAATTATTACAGTTCTAGCGATAATAACTGCATTATATGCGTAATAAGGCATGTTATATTGATAATATCGGGAGTAAGAAGTATAATTATTATAGTTCTAGCGATAATAATAGTAAAGTATGGCTAATAGTGCATGTTATATTGATAATAGTAAAAGTAATATGTATCTTTATTACAGTTCTATCGATAATAACTGCATAATATGAGTAATAATGCATGTTATATTGATAATAATAAAAGTACTAAGTATATTTATTATAGTTCTATCGATAATAACTGCATAATATGGGTAATAATGCATGTTATATTGATGATAATAAAAGTAGTAAGTATATTTATTACAGTTCTAGCGATAATAACTGCATTATATGCGTAATAAGGCATGTTCTATTGATAATATCGGGAGTAATAAGTATAATTATTATAGTTCTAGCGATAATAATAGTAAAATATGGCTATTAGTGCATGTTATATTGATAATAAAAAAATTTATAAGTATATTTATTACAGTTCTATCGATAATAACTGCATAATATGCGTAATAAGGCATGTTATATTGATAATATCGGGAGTAATAAGTATAATTATTATAGTTCTAGCGATAATAATAGTAAAATATGGCTAATAGTGCCTGTTATATTGATAATAATAAAAGTAATAAGTATATTTATTATACTTCTGTCGATAATAACTGCATTATATGGGTAATAATGCATGTTATAATGATAATAATATAAGTAATAAGTATAATTATTACAGGTCTAGCGATAATAACTCCATTATATGGGTAATAATGCATGTTATATTGATAATATTGGAAGTAATAAGTATATTTATTACAGTTCTAGCGATAATAACTGCATTATATGGGTAATAATGCACGTTATATTGTTAATAATATAAGTAATAAGTATAATTATTACAGTTCTAGCGATAATAACTGCATTATATGGGTAATAATGCATGTTGTATTGATAATATCGGGAGTAATAAGTATAATTATTATAGTTCTAGCGATAATAATAGTAAAATATGGCAAATAGTGCATGTTATATTGATAATAATAAAAGTAATAAGTATATTTATTACAGTTCTATCGATAATAACTGCATAATATGGGTAATAATGCATGTTATATTGATAATAATATAAGTAATAACTATAATTATTACAGTTCTAGCGATAATAACTCCATTATATGGGTAATAATGCATGTTATATTGATAATATTGGAAGTAATAAGTATATTTATTACAGTTCTAACGATAACAACTGCATAATATGAGTAATAATGCATGTTATATTGATAATACTATAAGTAATAAGTATAATTATTACAGTTCTAGCGATAATAACTGCATTATATGGGTAATAATGCACTTTATATTGCTAATAATATAAGTAATAAGTATAATTATTACAGTTCTAGCGATAATAACTGCATTATATGCGTAATAAGGCATGTTATATTGATAATATCGGGAGTAATAAGTATAATTATTATAGTTCTAGCGATAATAATAGTAAAGTATGGCTAATAGTGCATGTTATATTGATAATAGTAAAAGTAATATGTATCTTTATTACAGTTCTATCGATAATAACTGCATAATATGGGTAATAATGCATGTGATATTGATAATAATAAAAGTACTAAGTATATTTATTACAGTTCTATCGATAATAACTGCATAATATGCGTAATAAGGCATGTTATATTGATAATATCGGGTGTAATAAGTATAATTATTATAGTTCTAGCGATAATAATAGTAAAATATGGCTAATAGTGCCTGTTATATTGATAATAATAAAAGTAATAAGTATATTTATTATACTTCTGTCGATAATAACTGCATTATATGGGTAATAATGCATGTTATATTGATAATAATATAAGTAATAAGTATAATTATTACAGTTCTAGCGATAATAACTCCATTATATGGGTAATAATGCATGTTATATTGATAATATTGGAAGTAATAAGTATATTTATTACAGTTCTAGCGATAATAACTGCATTATATGGGTAATAATGCACGTTATATTGTTAATAATATAAGTAATAAGTATAATTATTACAGTTCTAGCGATAATAACTGCATTATATGGGTAATAATGCATGTTGTATTGATAATATCGGGAGTAATAAGTATAATTATTATAGTTCTAGCGATAATAATAGTAAAATATGGCAAATAGTGCATGTTATATTGATAATAATAAAAGTAATAAGTATATTTATTACAGTTCTATCGATAATAACTGCATAATATGGGTAATAATGCATGTTATATTGATAATAATATAAGTAATAAGTATAATTATTACAGTTCTAGCGATAATAACTCCATTATATGGGTAATAATGCATGTTATATTGATAATATTGGAAGTAATAAGTATATTTATTACAGTTCTAACGATAATAACTGCATAATATGAGTAATAATGCATGTTATATTGATAATACTATAAGTAATAAGTATAATTATTACAGTTCTAGCGATAATAACTGCATTATATGGGTAATAATGCACTTTATATTGCTAATAATATAAGTAATAAGTATAATTATTACAGTTCTAGCGATAATAACTGCATTATATGCGTAATAAGGCATGTTATATTGATAATATCGGGAGTAATAAGTATAATTATTATAGTTCTAGCGATAATAATAGTAAAGTATGGCTAATAGTGCATGTTATATTGATAATAGTAAAAGTAATATGTATCTTTATTACAGTTCTATCGATAAGAACTGCATAATATGGGTAATAATGCATGTGATATTGATAATAATAAAAGTACTAAGTATATTTATTACAGTTCTATCGATAATAACTGCATAATATGCGTAATAAGGCATGTTATATTGATAATATCGGGTGTAATAAGTATAATTATTATAGTTCTAGCGATAATAATAGTAAAATATGGCTAATAGTGCCTGTTATATTGATAATAATAAAAGTAATAAGTATATTTATTATACTTCTGTCGATAATAACTGCATTATATGGGTAATAATGCATGTTATATTGATAATAATATAAGTAATAAGTATAATTATTACAGTTCTAGCGATAATAACTCCATTATATGGGTAATAATGCATGTTATATTGATAATATTGGAAGTAATAAGTATATTTATTACAGTTCTAGCGATAATAACTGCATTATATGGGTAATAATGCACGTTATATTGTTAATAATATAAGTAATAAGTATAATTATTACAGTTCTAGCGATAATAACTGCATTATATGGGTAATAATGCATGTTGTATTGATAATATTGGAAGTAATAAGTATATTTATTACAGTTCTAACGATAATAACTGCATAATATGAGTAATAATGCATGTTATATTGATAATAATAAAAGTAATAAGTATATTTATTACAGTTCTATCGATAATAACTGCATAATATGGGTAATAATGCATGTTATATTGATAACAATATAAGTAATAAGTATAATTATTACAGTTCTAGTGATAATAACTCCATTATATGGGTAATAATGCATGTTATATTGATAATAATATTAGTAATAAGTATAATTATTACAGTTCTAGAGATAATAACTGCACTACATGGGTAATAATGCACGTCATATTGCTAATAATATAAGTAATAAGTATAATTATTACAGTTCTAGCGATAATAACTGCATTATGTGGGTAATAATGCATGTTATATTGATAATATTGGGAGTAATAAGTATATTTATTATAGTTCTAGCGATAATAACTGCATAATATGGGTAATAATGCATGTTATATTGATAATAATATAAGTAATAAGTACAATTATTACAGTTCTAGCGATAATAACTGCATTATATGGGTAATAATGCACGTTATATTGCTAATAATATAAGTAATAAGTATAATTATTACAGTTCTAGCGATAATAACTGCATTATATGGGTAATAATGCATGTTGTATTGATAATATCGGGAGTAATAAGTATAATCATTATAGTTCTAGCGATAATAATAGTAAAATATGGCAAATAGTGCATGTTATATTGATAATAATAAAAGTAATAAGTATATTTATTACAGTTCTATCGATAATAACTGCATAATATGGGTAATAATGCATGTTATATTGATAACAATATAAGTAATAAGTATAATTATTACAGTTCTAGTGATAATAACTCCATTATATGGGTAATAATGCATGTTATATTGATAATAATATAAGTAATAACTATAATTATTACAGTTCTAGCGATAATAACTCCATTATATGGGTAATAATGCATGTTGTATTGATAATATCGGGAGTAATAAGTATAATCATTATAGTTCTAGCGATAATAATAGTAAAATATGGCAAATAGTGCATGTTATATTGATAATAATAAAAGTAATAAGTATATTTATTACAGTTCTATCGATAATAACTGCATAATATGGGTAATAATGCATGTTATATTGATAACAATATAAGTAATAAGTATAATTATTACAGTTCTAGTGATAATAACTCCATTATATGGGTAATAATGCATGTTATATTGATAATAATATAAGTAATAACTATAATTATTACAGTTCTAGCGATAATAACTCCATTATATGGGTAATAATGCATGTTATATTGATAATATTGGAAGTAATAAGTATATTTATTACAGTTCTAACGATAATAACTGCATAATATGAGTAATAATGCATGTTATATTGATAATACTATAAGTAATAAGTATAATTATTGCAGTTCTAGCGATAATAACTGCATTATATGGGTAATAATGCACTTTATATTGCTAATAATATAAGTAATAAGTATAATTATTACAGTTCTAGCGATAATAACTGCATTATATGCGTAATAAGGCATGTTATATTGATAATATCGGGAGTAATAAGTATAATTATTATAGTTCTAGCGATAATAATAGTAAAGTATGGCTAATAGTGCATGTTATATTGATAATAGTAAAAGTAATATGTATCTTTATTACAGTTCTATCGATAATAACTGCATAATATGGGTAATAATGCATGTGATATTGATAATAATAAAAGTACTAAGTATATTTATTACAGTTCTATCGATAATAACTGCATAATATGCGTAATAAGGCATGTTATATTGATAATATCGGGTGTAATAAGTATAATTATTATAGTTCTAGCGATAATAATAGTAAAATATGGCTAATAGTGCCTGTTATATTGATAATAATAAAAGTAATAAGTATATTTATTATACTTCTGTCGATAATAACTGCATTATATGGGTAATAATGCATGTTATATTGATAATAATATAAGTAATAAGTATAATTATTACAGTTCTAGCGATAATAACTCCATTATATGGGTAATAATGCATGTTATATTGATAATATTGGAAGTAATAAGTATATTTATTACAGTTCTAGCGATAATAACTGCATTATATGGGTAATAATGCACGTTATATTGTTAATAATATAAGTAATAAGTATAATTATTACAGTTCTAGCGATAATAACTGCATTATATGGGTAATAATGCATGTTGTATTGATAATATCGGGAGTAATAAGTATAATTATTATAGTTCTAGCGATAATAATAGTAAAATATGGCAAATAGTGCATGTTATATTGATAATAATAAAAGTAATAAGTATATTTATTACAGTTCTATCGATAATAACTGCATAATATGGGTAATAATGCATGTTATATTGATAATAATATAAGTAATAAGTATAATTATTACAGTTCTAGCGATAATAACTCCATTATATGGGTAATAATGCATGTTATATTGATAATATTGGAAGTAATAAGTATATTTATTACAGTTCTAACGATAATAACTGCATAATATGAGTAATAATGCATGTTATATTGATAACAATATAAGTAATAAGTATAATTATTACAGTTCTAGTGATAATAACTCCATTATATGGGTAATAATGCATGTTATATTGATAATAATATAAGTAATAACTATAATTATTACAGTTCTAGCGATAATAACTCCATTATATGGGTAATAATGCATGTTATATTGATAATATTGGAAGTAATAAGTATATTTATTACAGTTCTAACGATAATAACTGTATAATATGAGTAATAATGCATGTTATATTGATAATACTATAAGTAATAAGTATAATTATTACAGTTCTAGCGATAATAACTCCATTATATGGGTAATAATGCATGTTATATTGATAATATTGGAAGTAATAAGTATATTTATTACAGTTCTAGCGATAATAACTGCATTATATGGGTAATAATGCACGTTATATTGTTAATAATATAAGTAATAAGTATAATTATTACAGTTCTAGCGATAATAACTGCATTATATGGGTAATAATGCATGTTGTATTGATAATATCGGGAGTAATAAGTATAATTATTATAGTTCTAGCGATAATAATAGTAAAATATGGCAAATAGTGCATGTTATATTGATAATAATAAAAGTAATAAGTATATTTATTACAGTTCTATCGATAATAACTGCATAATATGGGTAATAATGCATGTTATATTGATAATAATATAAGTAATAAGTATAATTATTACAGTTCTAGCGATAATAACTCCATTATATGGGTAATAATGCATGTTATATTGATAATATTGGAAGTAATAAGTATATTTATTACAGTTCTAACGATAATAACTGCATAATATGAGTAATAATGCATGTTATATTGATAATACTATAAGTAATAAGTATAATTATTACAGTTCTAGCGATAATAACTGCATTATATGGGTAATAATGCACTTTATATTGCTAATAATATAAGTAATAAGTATAATTATTACAGTTCTAGCGATAATAACTACATTATATGCGTAATAAGGCATGTTATATTGATAATATCGGGAGTAATAAGTATAATTATTATAGTTCTAGCGATAATAATAGTAAAGTATGGCTAATAGTGCATGTTATATTGATAATATTGGAAGTAATAAGTATATTTATTACAGTTCTAGCGATAATAACTGCATTATATGGGTAATAATGCACGTTATATTGCTAATAATATAAGTAATAAGTATAATTATTACAGTTCTAGCGATAATAACTCCATTATATGGGTAATAATGCATGTTGTATTGATAATATCGGGAGTAATAAGTATAATTATTATAGTTCTAGCGATAATAATAGTAAAATATGGCAAATAGTGCATGTTATATTGATAATAATAAAAGTAATAAGTATATTTATTACAGTTCTATCGATAATAACTGCATAATATGGGTAATAATGCATGTTATATTGATAACAATATAAGTAATAAGTATAATTATTACAGTTCTAGTGATAATAACTCCATTATATGGGTAATAATGCATGTTATATTGATAATAATATAAGTAATAAGTATAATTATTACAGTTCTAGAGATAATAACTGCACTACATGGGTAATAATGCACGTCATATTGCTAATAATATAAGTAATAAGTATAATTATTACAGTTCTAGCGATAATAACTGCATTATGTGGGTAATAATGCATGTTATATTGATAATATTGGGAGTAATAAGTATATTTATTATAGTTCTAGCGATAATAACTGCATAATATGGGTAATAATGCATGTTATATTGATAATAATATAAGTAATAAGTACAATTATTACAGTTCTAGCGATAATAACTGCATTATATGGGTAATAATGCACGTTATATTGCTAATAATATAAGTAATAAGTATAATTATTACAGTTCTAGCGATAATAACTGCATTATATGGGTAATAATGCATGTTGTATTGATAATATCGGGAGTAATAAGTATAATCATTATAGTTCTAGCGATAATAATAGTAAAATATGGCAAATAGTGCATGTTATATTGATAATAATAAAAGTAATAAGTATATTTATTACAGTTCTATCGATAATAACTGCATAATATGGGTAATAATGCATGTTATATTGATAACAATATAAGTAATAAGTATAATTATTACAGTTCTAGTGATAATAACTCCATTATATGGGTAATAATGCATGTTATATTGATAATAATATAAGTAATAACTATAATTATTACAGTTCTAGCGATAATAACTCCATTATATGGGTAATAATGCATGTTATATTGATAATATTGGAAGTAATAAGTATATTTATTACAGTTCTAACGATAATAACTGCATAATATGAGTAATAATGCATGTTATATTGATAATACTATAAGTAATAAGTATAATTATTGCAGTTCTAGCGATAATAACTGCATTATATGGGTAATAATGCACTTTATATTGCTAATAATATAAGTAATAAGTATAATTATTACAGTTCTAGCGATAATAACTGCATTATATGCGTAATAAGGCATGTTATATTGATAATATCGGGAGTAATAAGTATAATTATTATAGTTCTAGCGATAATAATAGTAAAGTATGGCTAATAGTGCATGTTATATTGATAATAGTAAAAGTAATATGTATCTTTATTACAGTTCTATCGATAATAACTGCATAATATGGGTAATAATGCATGTGATATTGATAATAATAAAAGTACTAAGTATATTTATTACAGTTCTATCGATAATAACTGCATAATATGCGTAATAAGGCATGTTATATTGATAATATCGGGTGTAATAAGTATAATTATTATAGTTCTAGCGATAATAATAGTAAAATATGGCTAATAGTGCCTGTTATATTGATAATAATAAAAGTAATAAGTATATTTATTATACTTCTGTCGATAATAACTGCATTATATGGGTAATAATGCATGTTATATTGATAATAATATAAGTAATAAGTATAATTATTACAGTTCTAGCGATAATAACTCCATTATATGGGTAATAATGCATGTTATATTGATAATATTGGAAGTAATAAGTATATTTATTACAGTTCTAGCGATAATAACTGCATTATATGGGTAATAATGCACGTTATATTGTTAATAATATAAGTAATAAGTATAATTATTACAGTTCTAGCGATAATAACTGCATTATATGGGTAATAATGCATGTTGTATTGATAATATCGGGAGTAATAAGTATAATTATTATAGTTCTAGCGATAATAATAGTAAAATATGGCAAATAGTGCATGTTATATTGATAATAATAAAAGTAATAAGTATATTTATTACAGTTCTATCGATAATAACTGCATAATATGGGTAATAATGCATGTTATATTGATAATAATATAAGTAATAAGTATAATTATTACAGTTCTAGCGATAATAACTCCATTATATGGGTAATAATGCATGTTATATTGATAATATTGGAAGTAATAAGTATATTTATTACAGTTCTAACGATAATAACTGCATAATATGAGTAATAATGCATGTTATATTGATAATACTATAAGTAATAAGTATAATTATTACAGTTCTAGCGATAATAATAGTAAAATATGGCAAATAGTGCATGTTATATTGATAATAATAAAAGTAATAAGTATATTTATTACAGTTCTATCGATAATAACTGCATAATATGGGTAATAATGCATGTTATATTGATAACAATATAAGTAATAAGTATAATTATTACAGTTCTAGTGATAATAACTCCATTATATGGGTAATAATGCATGTTATATTGATAATAATATAAGTAATAACTATAATTATTACAGTTCTAGCGATAATAACTCCATTATATGGGTAATAATGCATGTTATATTGATAATATTGGAAGTAATAAGTATATTTATTACAGTTCTAACGATAATAACTGCATAATATGAGTAATAATGCATGTTATATTGATAATACTATAAGTAATAAGTATAATTATTGCAGTTCTAGCGATAATAACTGCATTATATGGGTAATAATGCACTTTATATTGCTAATAATATAAGTAATAAGTATAATTATTACAGTTCTAGCGATAATAACTGCATTATATGCGTAATAAGGCATGTTATATTGATAATATCGGGAGTAATAAGTATAATTATTATAGTTCTAGCGATAATAATAGTAAAGTATGGCTAATAGTGCATGTTATATTGATAATAGTAAAAGTAATATGTATCTTTATTACAGTTCTATCGATAATAACTGCATAATATGGGTAATAATGCATGTGATATTGATAATAATAAAAGTACTAAGTATATTTATTACAGTTCTATCGATAATAACTGCATAATATGCGTAATAAGGCATGTTATATTGATAATATCGGGTGTAATAAGTATAATTATTATAGTTCTAGCGATAATAATAGTAAAATATGGCTAATAGTGCCTGTTATATTGATAATAATAAAAGTAATAAGTATATTTATTATACTTCTGTCGATAATAACTGCATTATATGGGTAATAATGCATGTTATATTGATAATAATATAAGTAATAAGTATAATTATTACAGTTCTAGCGATAATAACTCCATTATATGGGTAATAATGCATGTTATATTGATAATATTGGAAGTAATAAGTATATTTATTACAGTTCTAGCGATAATAACTGCATTATATGGGTAATAATGCACGTTATATTGTTAATAATATAAGTAATAAGTATAATTATTACAGTTCTAGCGATAATAACTGCATTATATGGGTAATAATGCATGTTGTATTGATAATATCGGGAGTAATAAGTATAATTATTATAGTTCTAGCGATAATAATAGTAAAATATGGCAAATAGTGCATGTTATATTGATAATAATAAAAGTAATAAGTATATTTATTACAGTTCTATCGATAATAACTGCATAATATGGGTAATAATGCATGTTATATTGATAATAATATAAGTAATAAGTATAATTATTACAGTTCTAGCGATAATAACTCCATTATATGGGTAATAATGCATGTTATATTGATAATATTGGAAGTAATAAGTATATTTATTACAGTTCTAACGATAATAACTGCATAATATGAGTAATAATGCATGTTATATTGATAATACTATAAGTAATAAGTATAATTATTACAGTTCTAGCGATAATAATAGTAAAATATGGCAAATAGTGCATGTTATATTGATAATAATAAAAGTAATAAGTATATTTATTACAGTTCTATCGATAATAACTGCATAATATGGGTAATAATGCATGTTATATTGATAACAATATAAGTAATAAGTATAATTATTACAGTTCTAGTGATAATAACTCCATTATATGGGTAATAATGCATGTTATATTGATAATAATATAAGTAATAAGTATAATTATTACAGTTCTAGAGATAATAACTGCACTACATGGGTAATAATGCACGTCATATTGCTAATAATATAAGTAATAAGTATAATTATTACAGTTCTAGCGATAATAACTGCATTATGTGGGTAATAATGCATGTTATATTGATAATATTGGGAGTAATAAGTATATTTATTATAGTTCTAGCGATAATAACTGCATAATATGGGTAATAATGCATGTTATATTGATAATAATATAAGTAATAAGTACAATTATTACAGTTCTAGCGATAATAACTGCATTATATGGGTAATAATGCACGTTATATTGCTAATAATATAAGTAATAAGTATAATTATTACAGTTCTAGCGATAATAACTGCATTATATGGGTAATAATGCATGTTGTATTGATAATATCGGGAGTAATAAGTATAATCATTATAGTTCTAGCGATAATAATAGTAAAATATGGCAAATAGTGCATGTTATATTGATAATAATAAAAGTAATAAGTATATTTATTACAGTTCTATCGATAATAACTGCATAATATGGGTAATAATGCATGTTATATTGATAACAATATAAGTAATAAGTATAATTATTACAGTTCTAGTGATAATAACTCCATTATATGGGTAATAATGCATGTTATATTGATAATAATATAAGTAATAACTATAATTATTACAGTTCTAGCGATAATAACTCCATTATATGGGTAATAATGCATGTTATATTGATAATATTGGAAGTAATAAGTATATTTATTACAGTTCTAACGATAATAACTGCATAATATGAGTAATAATGCATGTTATATTGATAATACTATAAGTAATAAGTATAATTATTGCAGTTCTAGCGATAATAACTGCATTATATGGGTAATAATGCACTTTATATTGCTAATAATATAAGTAATAAGTATAATTATTACAGTTCTAGCGATAATAACTGCATTATATGCGTAATAAGGCATGTTATATTGATAATATCGGGAGTAATAAGTATAATTATTATAGTTCTAGCGATAATAATAGTAAAGTATGGCTAATAGTGCATGTTATATTGATAATAGTAAAAGTAATATGTATCTTTATTACAGTTCTATCGATAATAACTGCATAATATGGGTAATAATGCATGTGATATTGATAATAATAAAAGTACTAAGTATATTTATTACAGTTCTATCGATAATAACTGCATAATATGCGTAATAAGGCATGTTATATTGATAATATCGGGTGTAATAAGTATAATTATTATAGTTCTAGCGATAATAATAGTAAAATATGGCTAATAGTGCCTGTTATATTGATAATAATAAAAGTAATAAGTATATTTATTATACTTCTGTCGATAATAACTGCATTATATGGGTAATAATGCATGTTATATTGATAATAATATAAGTAATAAGTATAATTATTACAGTTCTAGCGATAATAACTCCATTATATGGGTAATAATGCATGTTATATTGATAATATTGGAAGTAATAAGTATATTTATTACAGTTCTAGCGATAATAACTGCATTATATGGGTAATAATGCACGTTATATTGTTAATAATATAAGTAATAAGTATAATTATTACAGTTCTAGCGATAATAACTGCATTATATGGGTAATAATGCATGTTGTATTGATAATATCGGGAGTAATAAGTATAATTATTATAGTTCTAGCGATAATAATAGTAAAATATGGCAAATAGTGCATGTTATATTGATAATAATAAAAGTAATAAGTATATTTATTACAGTTCTATCGATAATAACTGCATAATATGGGTAATAATGCATGTTATATTGATAATAATATAAGTAATAAGTATAATTATTACAGTTCTAGCGATAATAACTCCATTATATGGGTAATAATGCATGTTATATTGATAATATTGGAAGTAATAAGTATATTTATTACAGTTCTAACGATAATAACTGCATAATATGAGTAATAATGCATGTTATATTGATAATACTATAAGTAATAAGTATAATTATTACAGTTCTAGCGATAATAACTGCATTATATGGGTAATAATGCACTTTATATTGCTAATAATATAAGTAATAAGTATAATTATTACAGTTCTAGCGATAATAACTACATTATATGCGTAATAAGGCATGTTATATTGATAATATCGGGAGTAATAAGTATAATTATTATAGTTCTAGCGATAATAATAGTAAAGTATGGCTAATAGTGCATGTTATATTGATAATATTGGAAGTAATAAGTATATTTATTACAGTTCTAGCGATAATAACTGCATTATATGGGTAATAATGCACGTTATATTGCTAATAATATAAGTAATAAGTATAATTATTACAGTTCTAGCGATAATAACTCCATTATATGGGTAATAATGCATGTTGTATTGATAATATCGGGAGTAATAAGTATAATCATTATAGTTCTAGCGATAATAATAGTAAAATATGGCAAATAGTGCATGTTATATTGATAATAATAAAAGTAATAAGTATATTTATTACAGTTCTATCGATAATAACTGCATAATATGGGTAATAATGCATGTTATATTGATAACAATATAAGTAATAAGTAAAATTATTACAGTTCTAGTGATAATAACTCCATTATATGGGTAATAATGCATGTTATATTGATAATAATATAAGTAATAAGTATAATTATTACAGTTCTAGAGATAATAACTGCACTACATTGGTAATAATGCACGTCATATTGCTAATAATATAAGTAATAAGTATAATTATTACAGTTCTAGCGATAATAACTGCATTATGTGGGTAATAATGCATGTTATATTGATAATATTGGGAGTAATAAGTATATTTATTATAGTTCTAGCTATAATAACTGCATAATATGGGTAATAATGCATGTTATATTGATAATAATATAAGTAATAAGTATAATTATTACAGTTCTAGCGATAATAACTGCATTATATAGGTAATAATGCACGTTATATTGCTAATAATATAAGTAATAAGTATAATTATTACAGTTCTAGCGATAATAATTGCATTATATGCGTAATAAGGCATGTTATATTGATAATATCGGGAGTAATAAGTAGAATTATTATAGTTCTAGCGATAATAATAGTAAAATATGGCTAATAGTGCCTGTTATATTGATAATAATATAAGTAATAAGTATAATTATTACAGTTCCAGCGATAATAACTCCATTATATGGGTAATAATGCATGTTATATTGATAATAATAAAAGTAATAAATATATTTATTACAGTTCTATCGATAATAACTGCACAATATGGGTAATAATGCATGTTATATTGATAATAATATAAGTAATAAGTATAATTATTACAGTTCTAGCGATAATAACTGCATTATGTGGGTAATAATGCATGTTATATTGATAATATTGGGAGTAATAAGTATATTTATTATAGTTCTAGAGATAATAACTGCACTACATGGGTAATAATGCACGTTATATTGCTAATAATATAAGTAATAAGTATAATTATTACAGTTCTAGCGATAATAATTGCATTATATGCGTGATAAGGCATGTTATATTGATAATATCGGGAGTAATAAGTATAATTATTATAGTTCTAGCGATAATAATAGTAAAATATGGCTAATAGTGCCTGTTATATTGATAATAATAAAAGTAATAAGTATATTTATTATACTTCTGTCGATAATAACTGCATTTTATGGGTAATAATGCATGTTATATTGATAATAATATAAGTAATTAGTATAATTATTACAGTTCTAGCGATAATAACTCCATTATATGGGTAATAATGCATGTTATATTGATAATAATATAAGTAATAAGTATAATTATTACAGTTCTAGCGATAATAACTCCATTATATGGGTAATAATGCATGTTACATTGATAATAATATTAGTAATAAGTATAATTATTACAGTTCTAGAGATAACAACTGCATTATATGGGTAATAATGCATGTTATATTGATAATATTGGGAGTAATAAGTATATTCATTATAGTTCTTGCGATAATAACTGCATAATATGGGTAATAATGCATGTTATATTGATAATAATATAAGTAATAAGTATAATTATTACAGTTCTAGCGATAATAACTGCATTATATGGGTAATAATGCATGTTATATTGATAATATTGGAAGTAATAAGTATATTTATTACAGTTCTAGCGATAATAACTGCATTACATGGGTAATAATGCACGTTATATTGCTAATAATATAAGTAATAAGTATAATTATTACAGTTCTAGCGATAATAACTGCATTATATGGGTAATAATGCACTTTATATTGCTAATAATATAAGTAATAAGTATAATTATTACAGTTCTAGCGATAATAACTGCATTATATGCGTAATAAGGCATGTTATATTGATAATATCGGGAGTAATAAGTATAATTATTATAGTTCTAGCGATAATAATAGTAAAGTATGGCTAATAGTGCATGTTATATTGATAATAGTAAAAGTAATATGTATCTTTATTACAGTTCTATCGATAATAACTGCATAATATGAGTAATAATGCATGTTATATTGATAATAATAAAAGTACTAAGTATATTTATTATAGTTCTATCGATAATAACTGCATAATATGGGTAATAATGCATGTTATATTGATGATAATAAAAGTAGTAAGTATATTTATTACAGTTCTAGCGATAATAACTGCATTATATGCGTAATAAGGCATGTTCTATTGATAATATCGGGAGTAATAAGTATAATTATTATAGTTCTAGCGATAATAATAGTAAAATATGGCTATTAGTGCATGTTATATTGATAATAAAAAAATTTATAAGTATATTTATTACAGTTCTATCGATAATAACTGCATAATATGGGTAATAATGCATGTTATATTGATAATAATATAAGTAATAAGTATAATTATTACAGTTCTAGCGATAATAACTCCATTATATGGGTAATAATGCATGTTATATTGATAATATTGGAAGTAATAAGTATATTTATTACAGTTCTAACGATAATAACTGCATAATATGAGTAATAATGCATGTTATATTGATAATACTATAAGTAATAAGTATAATTATTACAGTTCTAGCGATAATAACTGCATTATATGGGTAATAATGCACTTTATATTGCTAATAATATAAGTAATAAGTATAATTATTACAGTTCTAGCGATAATAACTGCATTATATGCGTAATAAGGTATGTTATATTGATAATATCGGGAGTAATAAGTATAATTATTATAGTTCTAGCGATAATAATAGTAAAGTATGGCTAATAGTGCATGTTATATTGATAATAGTAAAAGTAATATGTATCTTTATTACAGTTCTATCGATAATAACTGCATAATATGGGTAATAATGCATGTGATATTGATAATAATAAAAGTACTAAGTATATTTATTACAGTTCTATCGATAATAACTGCATAATATGCGTAATAAGGCATGTTATATTGATAATATCGGGTGTAATAAGTATAATTATTATAGTTCTAGCGATAATAATAGTAAAATATGGCTAATAGTGCCTGTTATATTGATAATAATAAAAGTAATAAGTATATTTATTATACTTCTGTCGATAATAACTGCATTATATGGGTAATAATGCATGTTATATTGATAATAATATAAGTAATAAGTATATTTATTATAGTTCTATCGATAATAACTGCATAATATGGGTAATAATGCATGTTATATTGATGATAATAAAAGTAGTAAGTATATTTATTACAGTTCTAGCGATAATAACTGCATTATATGCGTAATAAGGCATGTTATATTGATAATATCGGGAGTAATAAGTATAATTATTATAGTTCTAGCGATAATAATAGTAAAATATGGCTATTAGTGCATGTTATATTGATAATAAAAAAATTTACAAGTATATTTATTACAGTTCTATCGATAATAACTGCATAATATGGGTAATAATGCATGTTATATTGATGATAATAAAAGTAATACGTATATTTATTACAGTTCTAGCGATAATAACTGCATTATATGCGTAATAAGGCATGTTATATTGATAATATCGGGAGTAATAAGTATAATTATTATAGTTCTAGCGATAATAATAGTAAAATATGGCTAATAGTGCCTGTTATATTGATAATAATAAAAGAAATAAGTATATTTATTATACTTCTGTCGATAATAACTGCATTATATGGGTAATGATGCATGTTATATTGCTAATAATATAAGTAATAAGTATAATTATTACAGTTCTAGCGATAATAATTGCATTATATGCGTAATAAGGCATGTTATACTGATAATATCGGGAGTAATAAGTATAATTATTATAGTTCTAGCGATAATAATAGTAAAATATAGCTAATAGTGCCTGTTATATTGATAATAATAAAAGTAATAAGTATATTTATTATACTTCTGTCGATAATAACTGCATTATATGGGTAATAATGCATGTTATATTGATAATAATATAAGTAATAAGTATAATTATTACAGTTCTAGCGATAATAACTCCATTATATGGGTAATAATGCATGTTACATTGATAATAATGTTAGTAATAAGTATAATTATTACAGTTCTAGAGATAATAACTGCATTATATGGGTAATAATGGATGTTATATTGATAATATTGGGAGTAATAAGTATATTCATTATAGTTCTTGCGATAATAACTGCATAATATGGGTAATAATGCATGTTATATTGATAATAATATAAGTAATAAGTATAATTATTACAGCTCTAGCGATAATAACTGCATTATATGGGTAATAATGCATGTTGTATTGATAATATCGGGAGTAATAAGTATAATTATTATAGTGCTAGCGATAATAATAGTAAAATATGGCAAATAGTGCATGTTATATTGATAATAATAAAAGTAATAAATATATTTATTACAGTTCTATCGATAATAACTGCACTACATGGGTAATAATGCACGTTATATTGCTAATAATATAAGTAATAAGTATAATTATTACAGTTCTAGCGATAATAATTGCATTATATGCGTGATAAGGCATGTTATATTGATAATATCGGGAGTAATAAGTATAATTATTATAGTTCTAGCGATAATAATAGTAAAATATGGCTAATAGTGCCTGT
The DNA here is from genome assembly GCA_963576845.1 of Megachile leachella. Classification (NCBI taxonomy): domain Eukaryota; kingdom Metazoa; phylum Arthropoda; class Insecta; order Hymenoptera; family Megachilidae; genus Megachile; species Megachile leachella. The sequence continues at coordinate 509,277 of CAUYWW010000025.1, read as the reverse complement.
TATATTGATAATAATAAAAGTAATAAGTATATTTATTATACTTCTGTCGATAATAACTGCATTTTATGGGTAATAATGCATGTTATATTGATAATAATATAAGTAATTAGTATAATTATTACAGTTCTAGCGATAATAACTCCATTATATGGGTAATAATGCATGTTATATTGATAATAATATAAGTAATAAGTATAATTATTACAGTTCTAGCGATAATAACTCCATTATATGGGTAATAATGCATGTTACATTGATAATAATATTAGTAATAAGTATAATTATTACAGTTCTAGAGATAACAACTGCATTATATGGGTAATAATGCATGTTATATTGATAATATTGGGAGTAATAAGTATATTCATTATAGTTCTTGCGATAATAACTGCATAATATGGGTAATAATGCATGTTATATTGATAATAATATAAGTAATAAGTATAATTATTACAGTTCTAGCGATAATAACTGCATTATATGGGTAATAATGCATGTTATATTGATAATAATATAAGTAATAAGTATAATTATTACAGCTCTAGCGATAATAACTCCATTATATGGGTAATAATGCATGATATATTGATAATATTGGAAGTAATAAGTATATTTATTACAGTTCTAGCGATAATAACTGCATTACATGGGTAATAATGCACGTTATATTGCTAATAATATGAGTAATAAGTATAATTATTACAGTTCTAGCGATAATAACTGCATTATATGGGTAATAATGCACTTTATATTGCTAATAATATAAGTAATAAGTATAATTATTACAGTTCTAGCGATAATAACTGCATTATATGCGTAATAAGGCATGTTATACTGATAATATCGGGAGTAATAAGTATAATTATTATAGTTCTAGCGATAATAATAGTAAAATATAGCTAATAGTGCCTGTTATATTGATAATAATAAAAGTAATAAGTATATTTATTATACTTCTGTCGATAATAACTGCATTATATGGGTAATAATGCATGTTATATTGATAATAATATAAGTAATAAGTATAATTATTACAGTTCTAGCGATAATAACTCCATTATATGGGTAATAATGCATGTTACATTGATAATAATATTAGTAATAAGTATAATTATTACAGTTCTAGAGATAATAACTGCATTATATGGGTAATAATGGATGTTATATTGATAATATTGGGAGTAATAAGTATATTCATTATAGTTCTTGCGATAATAACTTCATAATATGGGTAATAATGCATGTTATATTGATAATAATATAAGTAATAAGTATAATTATTACAGCTCTAGCGATAATAACTGCATTATATGGGTAATAATGCATGTTGTATTGATAATATCGGGAGTAATAAGTATAATTATTATAGTGCTAGCGATAATAATAGTAAAATATGGCAAATAGTGCATGTTATATTGATAATAATAAAAGTAATAAGTATATTTATTATACTTCTGTCGATAATAACTGCATTTTATGGGTAATAATGCATGTTATATTGATAATAATATAAGTAATAAGTATAATTATTACAGCTCTAGCGATAATAACTCCATTATATGGGTAATAATGCATGATATATTGATAATATTGGAAGTAATAAGTATATTTATTACAGTTCTAGCGATAATAACTGCATTACATGGGTAATATTGCACGTTATATTGCTAATAATATAAGTAATAAGTATAATTATTACAGTTCTAGCGATAATAACTGCATTATATGGGTAATAATGCACTTTATATTGCTAATAATATAAGTAATAAGTATAATTATTACAGTTCTAGCGATAATAACTGCATTATATGCGTAATAAGGCATGTTATATTGATAATATCGGGAGTAATAAGTATAATTATTATAGTTCTAGCGATAATAATAGTAAAGTATGGCTAATAGTGCATGTTATATTGATAATAGTAAAAGTAATATGTATCTTTATTACAGTTCTATCGATAATAACTGCATAATATGGGTAATAATGCATGTTATATTGATAATAATAAAAGTACTAAGTATATTTATTATAGTTCTATCGATAATAACTGCATAATATGGGTAATAATGCATGTTATATTGATGATAATAAAAGTAGTAAGTATATTTATTACAGTTCTAGCGATAATAATTGCATTATATGCGTAATAAGGCATGTTATACTGATAATATCGGGAGTAATAAGTATAATTATTATAGTTCTAGCGATAATAATAGTAAAATATAGCTAATAGTGCCTGTTATATTGATAATAATAAAAGTAATAAGTATAATTATTACAGCTCTAGCGATAATAACTGCATTATATGGGTAATAATGCATGTTGTATTGATAATATCGGGAGTAATAAGTATAATTATTATAGTGCTAGCGATAATAATAGTAAAATATGGCAAATAGTGCATGTTATATTGATAATAATAAAAGTAATAAATATATTTATTACAGTTCTATCGATAATAACTGCACTACATGGGTAATAATGCACGTTATATTGCTAATAATATAAGTAATAAGTATAATTATTACAGTTCTAGCGATAATAATTGCATTATATGCGTGATAAGGCATGTTATATTGATAATATCGGGAGTAATAAGTATAATTATTATAGTTCTAGCGATAATAATAGTAAAATATGGCTAATAGTGCCTGTTATATTGATAATAATAAAAGTAATAAGTATATTTATTATACTTCTGTCGATAATAACTGCATTTTATGGGTAATAATGCATGTTATATTGATAATAATATAAGTAATTAGTATAATTATTACAGTTCTAGCGATAATAACTCCATTATATGGGTAATAATGCATGTTATATTGATAATAATATAAGTAATAAGTATAATTATTACAGTTCTAGCGATAATAACTCCATTATATGGGTAATAATGCATGTTACATTGATAATAATATTAGTAATAAGTATAATTATTACAGTTCTAGAGATAACAACTGCATTATATGGGTAATAATGCATGTTATATTGATAATATTGGGAGTAATAAGTATATTCATTATAGTTCTTGCGATAATAACTGCATAATATGGGTAATAATGCATGTTATATTGATAATAATATAAGTAATAAGTATAATTATTACAGTTCTAGCGATAATAACTGCATTATATGGGTAATAATGCATGTTATATTGATAATAATATAAGTAATAAGTATAATTATTACAGCTCTAGCGATAATAACTCCATTATATGGGTAATAATGCATGATATATTGATAATATTGGAAGTAATAAGTATATTTATTACAGTTCTAGCGATAATAACTGCATTACATGGGTAATATTGCACGTTATATTGCTAATAATATAAGTAATAAGTATAATTATTACAGTTCTAGCGATAATAACTGCATTATATGGGTAATAATGCACTTTATATTGCTAATAATATAAGTAATAAGTATAATTATTACAGTTCTAGCGATAATAACTGCATTATATGCGTAATAAGGCATGTTATATTGATAATATCGGGAGTAATAAGTATAATTATTATAGTTCTAGCGATAATAATAGTAAAGTATGGCTAATAGTGCATGTTATATTGATAATAGTAAAAGTAATATGTATCTTTATTACAGTTCTATCGATAATAACTGCATAATATGGGTAATAATGCATGTTATATTGATAATAATAAAAGTACTAAGTATATTTATTATAGTTCTATCGATAATAACTGCATAATATGGGTAATAATGCATGTTATATTGATGATAATAAAAGTAGTAAGTATATTTATTACAGTTCTAGCGATAATAATTGCATTATATGCGTAATAAGGCATGTTATACTGATAATATCGGGAGTAATAAGTATAATTATTATAGTTCTAGCGATAATAATAGTAAAATATAGCTAATAGTGCCTGTTATATTGATAATAATAAAAGTAATAAGTATATTTATTATACTTCTGTCGATAATAACTGCATTATATGGGTAATAATGCATGTTATATTGATAATAATATAAGTAATAAGTATAATTATTACAGTTCTAGCGATAATAACTCCATTATATGGGTAATAATGCATGTTACATTGATAATAATATTAGTAATAAGTATAATTATTACAGTTCTACAGATAATAACTGCATTATATGGGTAATAATGGATGTTATATTTATAATATTGGGAGTAATAAGTATATTCATTATAGTTCTTGCGATAATAACTTCATAATATGGGTAATAATGCATGTTATATTGATAATAATATAAGTAATAAGTATAATTATTACAGCTCTAGCGATAATAACTGCATTATATGGGTAATAATGCATGTTGTATTGATAATATCGGGAGTAATAAGTATAATTATTATAGTGCTAGCGATAATAATAGTAAAATATGGCAAATAGTGCATGTTATATTGATAATAATAAAAGTAATAAATATATTTATTACAGTTCTATCGATAATAACTGCACAATATGGGTAATAATGCATGTTATATTGATAATAATATAAGTAATAAGTATAATTATTACAGTTCTAGCGATAATAACTGCATTATGTGGGTAATAATGCATGTTATATTGATAATATTGGGAGTAATAAGTATATTTATTATAGTTCTAGAGATAATAACTGCACTACATGGGTAATAATGCACGTTATATTGCTAATAATATAAGTAATAAGTATAATTATTACAGTTCTAGCGATAATAATTGCATTATATGCGTGATAAGGCATGTTATATTGATAATATCGGGAGTAATAAGTATAATTATTATAGTTCTAGCGATAATAATAGTAAAGTATGGCTAATAGTGCATGTTATATTGATAATAGTAAAAGTAATATGTATCTTTATTACAGTTCTATCGATAATAACTGCATAATATGAGTAATAATGCATGTTATATTGATAATAATAAAAGTACTAAGTATATTTATTATAGTTCTATCGATAATAACTGCATAATATGGGTAATAATGCATGTTATATTGATGATAATAAAAGTAGTAAGTATATTTATTACAGTTCTAGCGATAATAACTGCATTATATGCGTAATAAGGCATGTTCTATTGATAATATCGGCAGTAATAAGTATAATTATAATAGTTCTAGCGATAATAATAGTAAAATATGGCTATTAGTGCATGTTATATTGATAATAAAAAAATTTATAAGTATATTTATTACAGTTCTATCGATAATAACTGCATAATATGCGTAATAAGGCATGTTATATTGATAATATCGGGAGTAATAAGTATAATTATTATAGTTCTAGCGATAATAATAGTAAAATATGGCTAATAGTGCCTGTTATATTGATAATAATAAAAGTAATAAGTATATTTATTATACTTCTGTCGATAATAACTGCATTATATGGGTAATAATGCATGTTATAATGATAATAATATAAGTAATAAGTATAATTATTACAGTTCTAGCGATAATAACTCCATTATATGGGTAATAATGCATGTTATATTGATAATATTGGAAGTAATAAGTATATTTATTACAGTTCTAGCGATAATAACTGCATTATATGGGTAATAATGCACGTTATATTGTTAATAATATAAGTAATAAGTATAATTATTACAGTTCTAGCGATAATAACTGCATTATATGGGTAATAATGCATGTTGTATTGATAATATCGGGAGTAATAAGTATAATTATTATAGTTCTAGCGATAATAATAGTAAAATATGGCAAATAGTGCATGTTATATTGATAATAATAAAAGTAATAAGTATATTTATTACAGTTCTATCGATAATAACTGCATAATATGGGTAATAATGCATGTTATATTGATAATAATATAAGTAATAAGTATAATTATTACAGTTCTAGCGATAATAACTCCATTATATGGGTAATAATGCATGTTATATTGATAATATTGGAAGTAATAAGTATATTTATTACAGTTCTAACGATAATAACTGCATAATATGAGTAATAATGCATGTTATATTGATAATACTATAAGTAATAAGTATAATTATTACAGTTCTAGCGATAATAACTGCATTATATGGGTAATAATGCACTTTATATTGCTAATAATATAAGTAATAAGTATAATTATTACAGTTCTAGCGATAATAACTGCATTATATGCGTAATAAGGCATGTTATATTGATAATATCGGGAGTAATAAGTATAATTATTATAGTTCTAGCGATAATAATAGTAAAGTATGGCTAATAGTGCATGTTATATTGATAATAGTAAAAGTAATATGTATCTTTATTACAGTTCTATCGATAATAACTGCATAATATGGGTAATAATGCATGTGATATTGATAATAATAAAAGTACTAAGTATATTTATTACAGTTCTATCGATAATAACTGCATAATATGCGTAATAAGGCATGTTATATTGATAATATCGGGTGTAATAAGTATAATTATTATAGTTCTAGCGATAATAATAGTAAAATATGGCTAATAGTGCCTGTTATATTGATAATAATAAAAGTAATAAGTATATTTATTATACTTCTGTCGATAATAACTGCATTATATGGGTAATAATGCATGTTATATTGATAATAATATAAGTAATAAGTATAATTATTACAGTTCTAGCGATAATAACTCCATTGTATGGGTAATAATGCATGTTATATTGATAATATTGGAAGTAATAAGTATATTTATTACAGTTCTAGCGATAATAACTGCATTATATGGGTAATAATGCACGTTATATTGTTAATAATATAAGTAATAAGTATAATTATTACAGTTCTAGCGATAACAACTGCATTATATGGGTAATAATGCATGTTGTATTGATAATATCGGGAGTAATAAGTATAATTATTATAGTTCTAGCGATAATAATAGTAAAATATGGCAAATAGTGCATGTTATATTGATAATAATAAAAGTAATAAGTATATTTATTACAGTTCTATCGATAATAACTGCATAATATGGGTAATAATGCATGTTATATTGATAATAATATTAGTAATAAGTATAATTATTACAGTTCTAGAGATAATAACTGCATTATATGGGTAATAATGGATGTTATATTGATAATATTGGGAGTAATAAGTATATTCATTATAGTTCTTGCGATAATAACTGCATAATATGGGTAATAATGCATGTTATATTGATAATAATATAAGTAATAAGTATAATTATTACAGCTCTAGCGATAATAACTGCATTATATGGGTAATAATGCATGTTGTATTGATAATATCGGGAGTAATAAGTATAATTATTATAGTGCTAGCGATAATAATAGTAAAATATGGCAAATAGTGCATGTTATATTGATAATAATAAAAGTAATAAATATATTTATTACAGTTCTATCGATAATAACTGCACAATATGGGTAATAATGCATGTTATATTGATAATAATATAAGTAATAAGTATAATTATTACAGTTCTAGCGATAATAACTGCATTATGTGGGTAATAATGCATGTTATATTGATAATATTGGGAGTAATAAGTATATTTATTATAGTTCTAGAGATAATAACTGCACTACATGGGTAATAATGCACGTTATATTGCTAATAATATAAGTAATAAGTATAATTATTACAGTTCTAGCGATAATAATTGCATTATATGCGTGATAAGGCATGTTATATTGATAATATCGGGAGTAATAAGTATAATTATTATAGTTCTAGCGATAATAATAGTAAAATATGGCTAATAGTGCCTGTTATATTGATAATAATAAAAGTAATAAGTATATTTATTATACTTCTGTCGATAATAACTGCATTTTATGGGTAATAATGCATGTTATATTGATAATAATATAAGTAATTAGTATAATTATTACAGTTCTAGCGATAATAACTCCATTATATGGGTAATAATGCATGTTATATTGATAATAATATAAGTAATAAGTATAGTTATTACAGTTCTAGCGATAATAACTCCATTATATGGGTAATAATGCATGTTACATTGATAATAATATTAGTAATAAGTATAATTATTACAGTTCTAGAGATAACAACTGCATTATATGGGTAATAATGCATGTTATATTGATAATATTGGGAGTAATAAGTATATTCATTATAGTTCTTGCGATAATAACTGCATAATATGGGTAATAATGCATGTTATATTGATAATAATATAAGTAATAAGTATAATTATTACAGTTCTAGCGATAATAACTGCATTATATGGGTAATAATGCATGTTATATTGATAATAATATAAGTAATAAGTATAATTATTACAGTTCTAGCGATAATAACTCCATTATATGGGTAATAATGCATGTTATATTGATAATATTGGAAGTAATAAGTATATTTATTACAGTTCTAGCGATAATAACTGCATTACATGGGTAATAATGCACGTTATATTGCTAATAATATAAGTAATAAGTATAATTATTACAGTTCTAGCGATAATAACTGCATTATATGGGTAATAATGCACTTTATATTGCTAATAATATAAGTAATAAGTATAATTATTACAGTTCTAGCGATAATAACTGCATTATATGCGTAATAAGGCATGTTATATTGATAATATCGGGAGTAAGAAGTATAATTATTATAGTTCTAGCGATAATAATAGTAAAGTATGGCTAATAGTGCATGTTATATTGATAATAGTAAAAGTAATATGTATCTTTATTACAGTTCTATCGATAATAACTGCATAATATGAGTAATAATGCATGTTATATTGATAATAATAAAAGTACTAAGTATATTTATTATAGTTCTATCGATAATAACTGCATAATATGGGTAATAATGCATGTTATATTGATGATAATAAAAGTAGTAAGTATATTTATTACAGTTCTAGCGATAATAACTGCATTATATGCGTAATAAGGCATGTTCTATTGATAATATCGGGAGTAATAAGTATAATTATTATAGTTCTAGCGATAATAATAGTAAAATATGGCTATTAGTGCATGTTATATTGATAATAAAAAAATTTATAAGTATATTTATTACAGTTCTATCGATAATAACTGCATAATATGCGTAATAAGGCATGTTATATTGATAATATCGGGAGTAATAAGTATAATTATTATAGTTCTAGCGATAATAATAGTAAAATATGGCTAATAGTGCCTGTTATATTGATAATAATAAAAGTAATAAGTATATTTATTATACTTCTGTCGATAATAACTGCATTATATGGGTAATAATGCATGTTATAATGATAATAATATAAGTAATAAGTATAATTATTACAGGTCTAGCGATAATAACTCCATTATATGGGTAATAATGCATGTTATATTGATAATATTGGAAGTAATAAGTATATTTATTACAGTTCTAGCGATAATAACTGCATTATATGGGTAATAATGCACGTTATATTGTTAATAATATAAGTAATAAGTATAATTATTACAGTTCTAGCGATAATAACTGCATTATATGGGTAATAATGCATGTTGTACTGATAATATCGGGAGTAATAAGTATAATTATTATAGTTCTAGCGATAATAATAGTAAAATATGGCAAATAGTGCATGTTATATTGATAATAATAAAAGTAATAAGTATATTTATTACAGTTCTATCGATAATAACTGCATAATATGGGTAATAATGCATGTTATATTGATAATAATATAAGTAATAACTATAATTATTACAGTTCTAGCGATAATAACTCCATTATATGGGTAATAATGCATGTTATATTGATAATATTGGAAGTAATAAGTATATTTATTACAGTTCTAACGATAACAACTGCATAATATGAGTAATAATGCATGTTATATTGATAATACTATAAGTAATAAGTATAATTATTACAGTTCTAGCGATAATAACTGCATTATATGGGTAATAATGCACTTTATATTGCTAATAATATAAGTAATAAGTATAATTATTACAGTTCTAGCGATAATAACTGCATTATATGCGTAATAAGGCATGTTATATTGATAATATCGGGAGTAATAAGTATAATTATTATAGTTCTAGCGATAATAATAGTAAAGTATGGCTAATAGTGCATGTTATATTGATAATAGTAAAAGTAATATGTATCTTTATTACAGTTCTATCGATAATAACTGCATAATATGGGTAATAATGCATGTGATATTGATAATAATAAAAGTACTAAGTATATTTATTACAGTTCTATCGATAATAACTGCATAATATGCGTAATAAGGCATGTTATATTGATAATATCGGGTGTAATAAGTATAATTATTATAGTTCTAGCGATAATAATAGTAAAATATGGCTAATAGTGCCTGTTATATTGATAATAATAAAAGTAATAAGTATATTTATTATACTTCTGTCGATAATAACTGCATTATATGGGTAATAATGCATGTTATATTGATAATAATATAAGTAATAAGTATAATTATTACAGTTCTAGCGATAATAACTCCATTATATGGGTAATAATGCATGTTATATTGATAATATTGGAAGTAATAAGTATATTTATTACAGTTCTAGCGATAATAACTGCATTATATGGGTAATAATGCACGTTATATTGTTAATAATATAAGTAATAAGTATAATTATTACAGTTCTAGCGATAATAACTGCATTATATGGGTAATAATGCATGTTGTATTGATAATATCGGGAGTAATAAGTATAATTATTATAGTTCTAGCGATAATAATAGTAAAATATGGCAAATAGTGCATGTTATATTGATAATAATAAAAGTAATAAGTATATTTATTACAGTTCTATCGATAATAACTGCATAATATGGGTAATAATGCATGTTATATTGATAATAATATAAGTAATAAGTATAATTATTACAGTTCTAGCGATAATAACTCCATTATATGGGTAATAATGCATGTTATATTGATAATATTGGAAGTAATAAGTATATTTATTACAGTTCTAACGATAATAACTGCATAATATGAGTAATAATGCATGTTATATTGATAATACTATAAGTAATAAGTATAATTATTACAGTTCTAGCGATAATAACTGCATTATATGGGTAATAATGCACTTTATATTGCTAATAATATAAGTAATAAGTATAATTATTACAGTTCTAGCGATAATAACTGCATTATATGCGTAATAAGGCATGTTATATTGATAATATCGGGAGTAATAAGTATAATTATTATAGTTCTAGCGATAATAATAGTAAAGTATGGCTAATAGTGCATGTTATATTGATAATAGTAAAAGTAATATGTATCTTTATTACAGTTCTATCGATAATAACTGCATAATATGGGTAATAATGCATGTGATATTGATAATAATAAAAGTACTAAGTATATTTATTACAGTTCTATCGATAATAACTGCATAATATGCGTAATAAGGCATGTTATATTGATAATATCGGGTGTAATAAGTATAATTATTATAGTTCTAGCGATAATAATAGTAAAATATGGCTAATAGTGCCTGTTATATTGATAATAATAAAAGTAATAAGTATATTTATTATACTTCTGTCGATAATAACTGCATTATATGGGTAATAATGCATGTTATATTGATAATAATATAAGTAATAAGTATAATTATTACAGTTCTAGCGATAATAACTCCATTATATGGGTAATAATGCATGTTATATTGATAATATTGGAAGTAATAAGTATATTTATTACAGTTCTAGCGATAATAACTGCATTATATGGGTAATAATGCACGTTATATTGTTAATAATATAAGTAATAAGTATAATTATTACAGTTCTAGCGATAATAACTGCATTATATGGGTAATAATGCATGTTGTATTGATAATATTGGAAGTAATAAGTATATTTATTACAGTTCTAACGATAATAACTGCATAATATGAGTAATAATGCATGTTATATTGATAATAATAAAAGTAATAAGTATATTTATTACAGTTCTATCGATAATAACTGCATAATATGGGTAATAATGCATGTTATATTGATAACAATATAAGTAATAAGTATAATTATTACAGTTCTAGTGATAATAACTCCATTATATGGGTAATAATGCATGTTATATTGATAATAATATTAGTAATAAGTATAATTATTACAGTTCTAGAGATAATAACTGCACTACATGGGTAATAATGCACGTCATATTGCTAATAATATAAGTAATAAGTATAATTATTACAGTTCTAGCGATAATAACTGCATTATGTGGGTAATAATGCATGTTATATTGATAATATTGGGAGTAATAAGTATATTTATTATAGTTCTAGCGATAATAACTGCATAATATGGGTAATAATGCATGTTATATTGATAATAATATAAGTAATAAGTACAATTATTACAGTTCTAGCGATAATAACTGCATTATATGGGTAATAATGCACGTTATATTGCTAATAATATAAGTAATAAGTATAATTATTACAGTTCTAGCGATAATAACTGCATTATATGGGTAATAATGCATGTTGTATTGATAATATCGGGAGTAATAAGTATAATCATTATAGTTCTAGCGATAATAATAGTAAAATATGGCAAATAGTGCATGTTATATTGATAATAATAAAAGTAATAAGTATATTTATTACAGTTCTATCGATAATAACTGCATAATATGGGTAATAATGCATGTTATATTGATAACAATATAAGTAATAAGTATAATTATTACAGTTCTAGTGATAATAACTCCATTATATGGGTAATAATGCATGTTATATTGATAATAATATAAGTAATAACTATAATTATTACAGTTCTAGCGATAATAACTCCATTATATGGGTAATAATGCATGTTATATTGATAATATTGGAAGTAATAAGTATATTTATTACAGTTCTAACGATAATAACTGTATAATATGAGTAATAATGCATGTTATATTGATAATACTATAAGTAATAAGTATAATTATTACAGTTCTAGCGATAATAACTCCATTATATGGGTAATAATGCATGTTATATTGATAATATTGGAAGTAATAAGTATATTTATTACAGTTCTAGCGATAATAACTGCATTATATGGGTAATAATGCACGTTATATTGTTAATAATATAAGTAATAAGTATAATTATTACAGTTCTAGCGATAATAACTGCATTATATGGGTAATAATGCATGTTGTATTGATAATATCGGGAGTAATAAGTATAATTATTATAGTTCTAGCGATAATAATAGTAAAATATGGCAAATAGTGCATGTTATATTGATAATAATAAAAGTAATAAGTATATTTATTACAGTTCTATCGATAATAACTGCATAATATGGGTAATAATGCATGTTATATTGATAATAATATAAGTAATAAGTATAATTATTACAGTTCTAGCGATAATAACTCCATTATATGGGTAATAATGCATGTTATATTGATAATATTGGAAGTAATAAGTATATTTATTACAGTTCTAACGATAATAACTGCATAATATGAGTAATAATGCATGTTATATTGATAATACTATAAGTAATAAGTATAATTATTACAGTTCTAGCGATAATAACTGCATTATATGGGTAATAATGCACTTTATATTGCTAATAATATAAGTAATAAGTATAATTATTACAGTTCTAGCGATAATAACTACATTATATGCGTAATAAGGCATGTTATATTGATAATATCGGGAGTAATAAGTATAATTATTATAGTTCTAGCGATAATAATAGTAAAGTATGGCTAATAGTGCATGTTATATTGATAATATTGGAAGTAATAAGTATATTTATTACAGTTCTAGCGATAATAACTGCATTATATGGGTAATAATGCACGTTATATTGCTAATAATATAAGTAATAAGTATAATTATTACAGTTCTAGCGATAATAACTCCATTATATGGGTAATAATGCATGTTGTATTGATAATATCGGGAGTAATAAGTATAATTATTATAGTTCTAGCGATAATAATAGTAAAATATGGCAAATAGTGCATGTTATATTGATAATAATAAAAGTAATAAGTATATTTATTACAGTTCTATCGATAATAACTGCATAATATGGGTAATAATGCATGTTATATTGATAACAATATAAGTAATAAGTATAATTATTACAGTTCTAGTGATAATAACTCCATTATATGGGTAATAATGCATGTTATATTGATAATAATATAAGTAATAAGTATAATTATTACAGTTCTAGAGATAATAACTGCACTACATGGGTAATAATGCACGTCATATTGCTAATAATATAAGTAATAAGTATAATTATTACAGTTCTAGCGATAATAACTGCATTATGTGGGTAATAATGCATGTTATATTGATAATATTGGGAGTAATAAGTATATTTATTATAGTTCTAGCGATAATAACTGCATAATATGGGTAATAATGCATGTTATATTGATAATAATATAAGTAATAAGTACAATTATTACAGTTCTAGCGATAATAACTGCATTATATGGGTAATAATGCACGTTATATTGCTAATAATATAAGTAATAAGTATAATTATTACAGTTCTAGCGATAATAACTGCATTATATGGGTAATAATGCATGTTGTATTGATAATATCGGGAGTAATAAGTATAATCATTATAGTTCTAGCGATAATAATAGTAAAATATGGCAAATAGTGCATGTTATATTGATAATAATAAAAGTAATAAGTATATTTATTACAGTTCTATCGATAATAACTGCATAATATGGGTAATAATGCATGTTATATTGATAACAATATAAGTAATAAGTATAATTATTACAGTTCTAGTGATAATAACTCCATTATATGGGTAATAATGCATGTTATATTGATAATAATATAAGTAATAACTATAATTATTACAGTTCTAGCGATAATAACTCCATTATATGGGTAATAATGCATGTTATATTGATAATATTGGAAGTAATAAGTATATTTATTACAGTTCTAACGATAATAACTGCATAATATGAGTAATAATGCATGTTATATTGATAATACTATAAGTAATAAGTATAATTATTGCAGTTCTAGCGATAATAACTGCATTATATGGGTAATAATGCACTTTATATTGCTAATAATATAAGTAATAAGTATAATTATTACAGTTCTAGCGATAATAACTGCATTATATGCGTAATAAGGCATGTTATATTGATAATATCGGGAGTAATAAGTATAATTATTATAGTTCTAGCGATAATAATAGTAAAGTATGGCTAATAGTGCATGTTATATTGATAATAGTAAAAGTAATATGTATCTTTATTACAGTTCTATCGATAATAACTGCATAATATGGGTAATAATGCATGTGATATTGATAATAATAAAAGTACTAAGTATATTTATTACAGTTCTATCGATAATAACTGCATAATATGCGTAATAAGGCATGTTATATTGATAATATCGGGTGTAATAAGTATAATTATTATAGTTCTAGCGATAATAATAGTAAAATATGGCTAATAGTGCCTGTTATATTGATAATAATAAAAGTAATAAGTATATTTATTATACTTCTGTCGATAATAACTGCATTATATGGGTAATAATGCATGTTATATTGATAATAATATAAGTAATAAGTATAATTATTACAGTTCTAGCGATAATAACTCCATTATATGGGTAATAATGCATGTTATATTGATAATATTGGAAGTAATAAGTATATTTATTACAGTTCTAGCGATAATAACTGCATTATATGGGTAATAATGCACGTTATATTGTTAATAATATAAGTAATAAGTATAATTATTACAGTTCTAGCGATAATAACTGCATTATATGGGTAATAATGCATGTTGTATTGATAATATCGGGAGTAATAAGTATAATTATTATAGTTCTAGCGATAATAATAGTAAAATATGGCAAATAGTGCATGTTATATTGATAATAATAAAAGTAATAAGTATATTTATTACAGTTCTATCGATAATAACTGCATAATATGGGTAATAATGCATGTTATATTGATAACAATATAAGTAATAAGTATAATTATTACAGTTCTAGTGATAATAACTCCATTATATGGGTAATAATGCATGTTATATTGATAATAATATAAGTAATAACTATAATTATTACAGTTCTAGCGATAATAACTCCATTATATGGGTAATAATGCATGTTATATTGATAATATTGGAAGTAATAAGTATATTTATTACAGTTCTAACGATAATAACTGCATAATATGAGTAATAATGCATGTTATATTGATAATACTATAAGTAATAAGTATAATTATTGCAGTTCTAGCGATAATAACTGCATTATATGGGTAATAATGCACTTTATATTGCTAATAATATAAGTAATAAGTATAATTATTACAGTTCTAGCGATAATAACTGCATTATATGCGTAATAAGGCATGTTATATTGATAATATCGGGAGTAATAAGTATAATTATTATAGTTCTAGCGATAATAATAGTAAAGTATGGCTAATAGTGCATGTTATATTGATAATAGTAAAAGTAATATGTATCTTTATTACAGTTCTATCGATAATAACTGCATAATATGGGTAATAATGCATGTGATATTGATAATAATAAAAGTACTAAGTATATTTATTACAGTTCTATCGATAATAACTGCATAATATGCGTAATAAGGCATGTTATATTGATAATATCGGGTGTAATAAGTATAATTATTATAGTTCTAGCGATAATAATAGTAAAATATGGCTAATAGTGCCTGTTATATTGATAATAATAAAAGTAATAAGTATATTTATTATACTTCTGTCGATAATAACTGCATTATATGGGTAATAATGCATGTTATATTGATAATAATATAAGTAATAAGTATAATTATTACAGTTCTAGCGATAATAACTCCATTATATGGGTAATAATGCATGTTATATTGATAATATTGGAAGTAATAAGTATATTTATTACAGTTCTAGCGATAATAACTGCATTATATGGGTAATAATGCACGTTATATTGTTAATAATATAAGTAATAAGTATAATTATTACAGTTCTAGCGATAATAACTGCATTATATGGGTAATAATGCATGTTGTATTGATAATATCGGGAGTAATAAGTATAATTATTATAGTTCTAGCGATAATAATAGTAAAATATGGCAAATAGTGCATGTTATATTGATAATAATAAAAGTAATAAGTATATTTATTACAGTTCTAACGATAATAACTGCATAATATGAGTAATAATGCATGTTATATTGATAATACTATAAGTAATAAGTATAATTATTACAGTTCTAGCGATAATAATAGTAAAATATGGCAAATAGTGCATGTTATATTGATAATAATAAAAGTAATAAGTATATTTATTACAGTTCTATCGATAATAACTGCATAATATGGGTAATAATGCATGTTATATTGATAACAATATAAGTAATAAGTATAATTATTACAGTTCTAGTGATAATAACTCCATTATATGGGTAATAATGCATGTTATATTGATAATAATATAAGTAATAAGTATAATTATTACAGTTCTAGAGATAATAACTGCACTACATGGGTAATAATGCACGTCATATTGCTAATAATATAAGTAATAAGTATAATTATTACAGTTCTAGCGATAATAACTGCATTATGTGGGTAATAATGCATGTTATATTGATAATATTGGGAGTAATAAGTATATTTATTATAGTTCTAGCGATAATAACTGCATAATATGGGTAATAATGCATGTTATATTGATAATAATATAAGTAATAAGTACAATTATTACAGTTCTAGCGATAATAACTGCATTATATGGGTAATAATGCACGTTATATTGCTAATAATATAAGTAATAAGTATAATTATTACAGTTCTAGCGATAATAACTGCATTATATGGGTAATAATGCATGTTGTATTGATAATATCGGGAGTAATAAGTATAATCATTATAGTTCTAGCGATAATAATAGTAAAATATGGCAAATAGTGCATGTTATATTGATAATAATAAAAGTAATAAGTATATTTATTACAGTTCTATCGATAATAACTGCATAATATGGGTAATAATGCATGTTATATTGATAACAATATAAGTAATAAGTATAATTATTACAGTTCTAGTGATAATAACTCCATTATATGGGTAATAATGCATGTTATATTGATAATAATATAAGTAATAACTATAATTATTACAGTTCTAGCGATAATAACTCCATTATATGGGTAATAATGCATGTTATATTGATAATATTGGAAGTAATAAGTATATTTATTACAGTTCTAACGATAATAACTGCATAATATGAGTAATAATGCATGTTATATTGATAATACTATAAGTAATAAGTATAATTATTGCAGTTCTAGCGATAATAACTGCATTATATGGGTAATAATGCACTTTATATTGCTAATAATATAAGTAATAAGTATAATTATTACAGTTCTAGCGATAATAACTGCATTATATGCGTAATAAGGCATGTTATATTGATAATATCGGGAGTAATAAGTATAATTATTATAGTTCTAGCGATAATAATAGTAAAGTATGGCTAATAGTGCATGTTATATTGATAATAGTAAAAGTAATATGTATCTTTATTACAGTTCTATCGATAATAACTGCATAATATGGGTAATAATGCATGTGATATTGATAATAATAAAAGTACTAAGTATATTTATTACAGTTCTATCGATAATAACTGCATAATATGCGTAATAAGGCATGTTATATTGATAATATCGGGTGTAATAAGTATAATTATTATAGTTCTAGCGATAATAATAGTAAAATATGGCTAATAGTGCCTGTTATATTGATAATAATAAAAGTAATAAGTATATTTATTATACTTCTGTCGATAATAACTGCATTATATGGGTAATAATGCATGTTATATTGATAATAATATAAGTAATAAGTATAATTATTACAGTTCTAGCGATAATAACTCCATTATATGGGTAATAATGCATGTTATATTGATAATATTGGAAGTAATAAGTATATTTATTACAGTTCTAGCGATAATAACTGCATTATATGGGTAATAATGCACGTTATATTGTTAATAATATAAGTAATAAGTATAATTATTACAGTTCTAGCGATAATAACTGCATTATATGGGTAATAATGCATGTTGTATTGATAATATCGGGAGTAATAAGTATAATTATTATAGTTCTAGCGATAATAATAGTAAAATATGGCAAATAGTGCATGTTATATTGATAATAATAAAAGTAATAAGTATATTTATTACAGTTCTATCGATAATAACTGCATAATATGGGTAATAATGCATGTTATATTGATAATAATATAAGTAATAAGTATAATTATTACAGTTCTAGCGATAATAACACCATTATATGGGTAATAATGCATGTTATATTGATAATATTGGAAGTAATAAGTATATTTATTACAGTTCTAACGATAATAACTGCATAATATGAGTAATAATGCATGTTATATTGATAATACTATAAGTAATAAGTATAATTATTACAGTTCTAGCGATAATAACTGCATTATATGGGTAATAATGCACTTTATATTGCTAATAATATAAGTAATAAGTATAATTATTACAGTTCTAGCGATAATAACTACATTATATGCGTAATAAGGCATGTTATATTGATAATATCGGGAGTAATAAGTATAATTATTATAGTTCTAGCGATAATAATAGTAAAGTATGGCTAATAGTGCATGTTATATTGATAATATTGGAAGTAATAAGTATATTTATTACAGTTCTAGCGATAATAACTGCATTATATGGGTAATAATGCACGTTATATTGCTAATAATATAAGTAATAAGTATAATTATTACAGTTCTAGCGATAATAACTCCATTATATGGGTAATAATGCATGTTGTATTGATAATATCGGGAGTAATAAGTATAATCATTATAGTTCTAGCGATAATAATAGTAAAATATGGCAAATAGTGCATGTTATATTGATAATAATAAAAGTAATAAGTATATTTATTACAGTTCTATCGATAATAACTGCATAATATGGGTAATAATGCATGTTATATTGATAACAATATAAGTAATAAGTATAATTATTACAGTTCTAGTGATAATAACTCCATTATATGGGTAATAATGCATGTTATATTGATAATAATATAAGTAATAAGTATAATTATTACAGTTCTAGAGATAATAACTGCACTACATGGGTAATAATGCACGTCATATTGCTAATAATATAAGTAATAAGTATAATTATTACAGTTCTAGCGATAATAACTGCATTATGTGGGTAATAATGCATGTTATATTGATAATATTGGGAGTAATAAGTATATTTATTATAGTTCTAGCTATAATAACTGCATAATATGGGTAATAATGCATGTTATATTGATAATAATATAAGTAATAAGTATAATTATTACAGTTCTAGCGATAATAACTGCATTATATAGGTAATAATGCACGTTATATTGCTAATAATATAAGTAATAAGTATAATTATTACAGTTCTAGCGATAATAATTGCATTATATGCGTAATAAGGCATGTTATATTGATAATATCGGGAGTAATAAGTAGAATTATTATAGTTCTAGCGATAATAATAGTAAAATATGGCTAATAGTGCCTGTTATATTGATAATAATATAAGTAATAAGTATAATTATTACAGTTCCAGCGATAATAACTCCATTATATGGGTAATAATGCATGTTATATTGATAATTATATAAGTAATAAGTATAATTATTACAGTTCTAGAGATAATAACTGCACTACATGGGTAATAATGCACGTTATATTGCTAATAATATAAGTAATAAGTATAATTATTACAGTTCTAGCGATAATAACTGCACTATATGCGTAATAAGGCATGTTATATTGATAATATCGGGAGTAATAAGTATAATTATTATAGTTCTAGCGATAATAATAGTAAAGTATGGCTAATAGTGCATGTTATATTGATAATAGTAAAAGTAATATGTATCTTTATTACAGTTCTATCGATAATAACTGCATAATATGGGTAATAATGCATGTTATATTGATAATAATAAAAGTACTAAGTATATTTATTATAGTTCTATCGATAATAACTGCATAATATGGGTAATAATGCATGTTATATTGATGATAATAAAAGTAGTAAGTATATTTATTACAGTTCTAGCGATTATAACTGCATTATATGCGTAATAAGGCATGTTATATTGATAATTTCGGGAGTAATAAGTATAATTATTACAGTTCTAGCGATAATAACTGCATTATATGGGTAATAATGCATGTTGTATTGATAATATCGGGAGTAATAAGTATAATCATTATAGTTCTAGCGATAATAATAGTAAAATATGGCAAATAGTGCATGTTATATTGATAATAATAAAAGTAATAAGTATATTTATTACAGTTCTATCGATAATAACTGCATAATATGGGTAATAATGCATGTTATATTGATAACAATATAAGTAATAAGTATAATTATTACAGTTCTAGTGATAATAACTCCATTATATGGGTAATAATGCATGTTATATTGATAATAATATAAGTAATAAGTATAATTATTACAGTTCTAGCGATAATAACTGCATTATGTGGGTAATAATGCATGTTATATTGATAATATTGGGAGTAATAAGTATATTTATTATAGTTCTAGCTATAATAACTGCATAATATGGGCAATAATGCATGTTATATTGATAATAATATAAGTAATAAGTATAATTATTACAGTTCTAGCGATAATAACTGCATTATATAGGTAATAATGCACGTTATATTGCTAATAATATAAGTAATAAGTATAATTATTACAGTTCTAGCGATAATAATTGCATTATATGCGTAATAAGGCATGTTATATTGATAATATCGGGAGTAATAAGTAGAATTATTATAGTTCTAGCGATAATAATAGTAAAATATGGCTAATAGTGCCTGTTATATTGATAATAATATAAGTAATAAGTATAATTATTACAGTTCCAGCGATAATAACTCCATTATATGGGTAATAATGCATGTTATATTGATAATTATATAAGTAATAAGTATAATTATTACAGTTCTAGAGATAATAACTGCACTACATGGGTAATAATGCACGTTATATTGCTAATAATATAAGTAATAAGTATAATTATTACAGTTCTAGCGATAATAACTGCACTATATGCGTAATAAGGCATGTTATATTGATAATATCGGGAGTAATAAGTATAATTATTATAGTTCTAGCGATAATAATAGTAAAGTATGGCTAATAGTGCATGTTATATTGATAATAGTAAAAGTAATATGTATCTTTATTACAGTTCTATCGATAATAACTGCATAATATGGGTAATAATGCATGTTATATTGATAATAATAAAAGTACTAAGTATATTTATTATAGTTCTATCGATAATAACTGCATAATATGGGTAATAATGCATGTTATATTGATGATAATAAAAGTAGTAAGTATATTTATTACAGTTCTAGCGATTATAACTGCATTATATGCGTAATAAGGCATGTTATATTGATAATTTCGGGAGTAATAAGTATAATTATTACAGTTCTAGCGATAATAACTGCATTATATGGGTAATAATGCATGTTGTATTGATAATATCGGGAGTAATAAGTATAATTATTATAGTTCTAGCGATAATAATAGTAAAATATAGCTAATAGTGCCTGTTATATTGATAATAATAAAAGTAATAAGTATATTTATTATACTTCTGTCGATAATAACTGCATTATATGGGTAATAATGCATGTTATATTGCTAATAATATAAGTAATAAGTATAATTATTACAGTTCTAGCGATAATAATTGCATTATATGCGTAATAAGGCATGCTATACTGATAATATCGGGAGTAATAAGTATAATTATTATAGTTCTAGCGATAATAATAGTAAAATATAGCTAATAGTGCCTGTTATATTGATAATAATAAAAGTAATAAGTATATTTATTATACTTCTGTCGATAATAACTGCATTATATGGGTAATAATGCATGTTATATTGATAATAATATAAGTAATAAGTATAATTATTACAGTTCTAGCGATAATAACTCCATTATATGGGTAATAATGCATGTTACATTGATAATAATATTAGTAATAAGTATAATTATTACAGTTCTAGAGATAATAACTGCATTATATGGGTAATAATGGATGTTATATTGATAATATTGGGAGTAATAAGTATATTCATTATAGTTCTTGCGATAATAACTGCATAATATGGGTAATAATGCATGTTATATTGATAATAATATAAGTAATAAGTATAATTATTACAGCTCTATCGATAATAACTGCATTATATGGGTAATAATGCATGTTGTATTGATAATATCGGGAGTAATAAGTATAATTATTATAGTGCTAGCGATAATAATAGTAAAATATGGCAAATAGTGCATGTTATATTGATAATAATAAAAGTAATAAATATATTTATTACAGTTCTATCGATAATAACTGCACAATATGGGTAATAATGCATGTTATATTGATAATAATATAAGTAATAAGTATAATTATTACAGTTCTAGCGATAATAACTGCATTATGTGGGTAATAATGCATGTTATATTGATAATATTGGGAGTAATAAGTATATTTATTATAGTTCTAGAGATAATAACTGCACTACATGGGTAATAATGCACGTTATATTGCTAATAATATAAGTAATAAGTATAATTATTACAGTTCTAGCGATAATAATTGCATTATATGCGTGATAAGGCATGTTATATTGATAATATCGGGAGTAATAAGTATAATTATTATAGTTCTAGCGATAATAATAGTAAAATATGGCTAATAGTGCCTGTTATATTGATAATAATAAAAGTAATAAGTATATTTATTATACTTCTGTCGATAATAACTGCATTTTATGGGTAATAATGCATGTTATATTGATAATAATATAAGTAATTAGTATAATTATTACAGTTCTAGCGATAATAACTCCATTATATGGGTAATAATGCATGTTATATTGATAATAATATAAGTAATAAGTATAATTATTACAGTTCTAGCGATAATAACTCCATTATATGGGTAATAATGCATGTTACATTGATAATAATATTAGTAATAAGTATAATTATTACAGTTCTAGAGATAACAACTGCATTATATGGGTAATAATGCATGTTATATTGATAATATTGGGAGTAATAAGTATATTCATTATAGTTCTTGCGATAATAACTGCATAATGTGGGTAATAATGCATGTTATATTGATAATAATATAAGTAATAAGTATAATTATTACAGTTCTAGCGATAATAACTGCATTATATGGGTAATAATGCATGTTATATTGATAATATTGGAAGTAATAAGTATATTTATTACAGTTCTAGCGATAATAACTGCATTACATGGGTAATAATGCACGTTATATTGCTAATAATATAAGTAATAAGTATAATTATTACAGTTCTAGCGATAATAACTGCATTATATGGGTAATAATGCACTTTATATTGCTAATAATATAAGTAATAAGTATAATTATTACAGTTCTAGCGATAATAACTGCATTATATGCGTAATAAGGCATGTTATATTGATAATATCGGGAGTAATAAGTATAATTATTATAGTTCTAGCGATAATAATAGTAAAGTATGGCTAATAGTGCATGTTATATTGATAATAGTAAAAGTAATATGTATCTTTATTACAGTTCTATCGATAATAACTGCATAATATGAGTAATAATGCATGTTATATTGATAATAATAAAAGTACTAAGTATATTTATTATAGTTCTATCGATAATAACTGCATAATATGGGTAATAATGCATGTTATATTGATGATAATAAAAGTAGTAAGTATATTTATTACAGTTCTAGCGATAATAACTGCATTATATGCGTAATAAGGCATGTTCTATTGATAATATCGGGAGTAATAAGTATAATTATTATAGTTCTAGCGATAATAATAGTAAAATATGGCTATTAGTGCATGTTATATTGATAATAAAAAAATTTATAAGTATATTTATTACAGTTCTATCGATAATAACTGCATAATATGGGTAATAATGCATGTTATATTGATAATAATATAAGTAATAAGTATAATTATTACAGTTCTAGCGATAATAACTCCATTATATGGGTAGTAATGCATGTTATATTGATAATATTGGAAGTAATAAGTATATTTATTACAGTTCTAACGATAATAACTGCATAATATGAGTAATAATGCATGTTATATTGATAATACTATAAGTAATAAGTATAATTATTACAGTTCTAGCGATAATAACTGCATTATATGGGTAATAATGCACTTTATATTGCTAATAATATAAGTAATAAGTATAATTATTACAGTTCTAGCGATAATAACTGCATTATATGCGTAATAAGGTATGTTATATTGATAATATCGGGAGTAATAAGTATAATTATTATAGTTCTAGCGATAATAATAGTAAAGTATGGCTAATAGTGCATGTTATATTGATAATAGTAAAAGTAATATGTATCTTTATTACAGTTCTATCGATAATAACTGCATAATATGGGTAATAATGCATGTGATATTGATAATAATAAAAGTACTAAGTATATTTATTACAGTTCTATCGATAATAACTGCATAATATGCGTAATAAGGCATGTTATATTGATAATATCGGGTGTAATAAGTATAATTATTATAGTTCTAGCGATAATAATAGTAAAATATGGCTAATAGTGCCTGTTATATTGATAATAATAAAAGTAATAAGTATATTTATTATACTTCTGTCGATAATAACTGCATTATATGGGTAATAATGCATGTTATATTGATAATAATATAAGTAATAAGTATAATTATTACAGTTCTAGCGATAATAACTCCATTATATGGGTAATAATGCATGTTATATTGATAATATTGGAAGTAATAAGTATATTTATTACAGTTCTAGCGATAATAACTGCATTATATGGGTAATAATGCACGTTATATTGTTAATAATATAAGTAATAAGTATAATTATTACAGTTCTAGCGATAATAACTGCATTATATGGGTAATAATGCATGTTGTATTGATAATATCGGGAGTAATAAGTATAATTATTATAGTTCTAGCGATAATAATAGTAAAATATGGCAAATAGTGCATGTTATATTGATAATAATAAAAGTAATAAGTATATTTATTACAGTTCTATCGATAATAACTGCATAATATGGGTAATAATGCATGTTATATTGATAATAATATAAGTAATAAGTATAATTATTACAGTTCTAGCGATAATAACTCCATTATATGGGTAATAATGCATGTTATATTGATAATATTGGAAGTAATAAGTATATTTATTACAGTTCTAACGATAATAACTGCATAATATGAGTAATAATGCATGTTATATTGATAATACTATAAGTAATAAGTATAATTATTACAGTTCTAGCGATAATAACTGCATTATATGGGTAATAATGCACTTTATATTGCTAATAATATAAGTAATAAGTATAATTATTACAGTTCTAGCGATAATAACTACATCATATGCGTAATAAGGTATGTTATATTGATAATATCGGGAGTAATAAGTATAATTATTATAGTTCTAGCGATAATAATAGTAAAGTATATCTAATAGTGCATGTTATATTGATAATATTGGAAGTAATAAGTATATTTATTACAGTTCTAGCGATAATAACTGCATTATATGGGTAATAATGCACGTTATATTGCTAATAATATAAGTAATAAGTATAATTATTACAGTTCTAGCGATAATAACTCCATTATATGGGTAATAATGCATGTTGTATTGATAATATCGGGAGTAATAAGTATAATTATTATAGTTCTAGCGATAATAATAGTAAAATATGGCAAATAGTGCATGTTATATTGATAATAATAAAAGTAATAAGTATATTTATTACAGTTCTATCGATAATAACTGCATAATATGGGTAATAATGCATGTTATATTGATAACAATATAAGTAATAAGTATAATTATTACAGTTCTAGTGATAATAACTCCATTATATGGGTAATAATGCATGTTATATTGATAATAATATAAGTAATAAGTATAATTATTACAGTTCTAGAGATAATAACTGCACTACATGGGTAATAATGCACGTCATATTGCTAATAATATAAGTAATAAGTATAATTATTACAGTTCTAGCGATAATAACTGCATTATGTGGGTAATAATGCATGTTATATTGATAATATTGGGAGTAATAAGTATATTTATTATAGTTCTAGCGATAATAACTGCATAATATGGGTAATAATGCATGTTATATTGATAATAATATAAGTAATAAGTACAATTATTACAGTTCTAGCGATAATAACTGCATTATATGGGTAATAATGCACGTTATATTGCTAATAATATAAGTAATAAGTATAATTATTACAGTTCTAGCGATAATAACTGCATTATATGGGTAATAATGCATGTTGTATTGATAATATCGGGAGTAATAAGTATAATCATTATAGTTCTAGCGATAATAATAGTAAAATATGGCAAATAGTGCATGTTATATTGATAATAATAAAAGTAATAAGTATATTTATTACAGTTCTATCGATAATAACTGCATAATGTGGGTAATAATGCATGTTATATTGATAACAATATAAGTAATAAGTATAATTATTACAGTTCTAGTGATAATAACTCCATTATATGGGTAATAATGCATGTTATATTGATAATAATATAAGTAATAAGTATAATTATTACAGTTCTAGAGATAATAACTGCACTACATGGGTAATAATGCACGTCATATTGCTAATAATATAAGTAATAAGTATAATTATTACAGTTCTAGCGATAATAACTGCATTATGTGGGTAATAATGCATGTTATATTGATAATATTGGGAGTAATAAGTATATTTATTATAGTTCTAGCTATAATAACTGCATAATATGGGTAATAATGTATGTTATATTGATAATAATATAAGTAATAAGTATAATTATTACAGTTCTAGCGATAATAACTGCATTATATAGGTAATAATGCACGTTATATTGCTAATAATATAAGTAATAAGTATAATTATTACAGTTCTAGCGATAATAATTGCATTATATGCGAAATAAGGCATGTTATATTGATAATATCGGGAGTAATAAGTAGAATTATTATAGTTCTAGCGATAATAATAGTAAAATATGGCTAATAGTGCCTGTTATATTGATAATAATATAAGTAATAAGTATAATTATTACAGTTCCAGCGATAATAACTCCATTATATGGGTAATAATGCATGTTATATTGATAATTATATAAGTAATAAGTATAATTATTACAGTTCTAGAGATAATAACTGCACTACATGGGTAATAATGCACGTTATATTGCTAATAATATAAGTAATAAGTATAATTATTACAGTTCTAGCGATAATAACTGCATTATGTGGGTAATAATGCATGTTATATTGATAATATTGGGAGTAATAAGTATATTTATTACAGTTCTAGCGATAATAACTGCATAATATGGGTAATAATGCATGTTATATTGATAATAATATAAGTAATAAGTATACTTATTACAGTTCTAGCGATAATAACTGCATTATGTGGGTAATAATGCACGTTATATTGCTAATAATATAAGTAATAAGTATAATTATTACAGTTCTAGCGATAATAACTGCATTATATGCGTAATAAGGCATGTTATATTGATAATATCGGGAGTAATAAGTATAATTATTATAGTTCTAGCGATAATAATAGTAAAGTATGGCTAATAGTGCATGTTATATTGATAATAGTAAAAGTAATATGTATCTTTATTACAGTTCTATCGATAATAACTGCATAATATGGGTAATAATGCATGTTATATTGATAATAATAAAAGTACTAAGTATATTTATTATAGTTCTATCGATAATAACTGCATAATATGGGTAATAATGCATGTTATATTGATGATAATAAAAGTAGTAAGTATATTTATTAC
Organism: Megachile leachella; assembly: GCA_963576845.1. NCBI lineage: Eukaryota > Metazoa > Arthropoda > Insecta > Hymenoptera > Megachilidae > Megachile > Megachile leachella. Next base: position 480,271 of record CAUYWW010000025.1, on the reverse strand, counting down.
AGTTCTAGCGATAATAACTGCATTATATGCGTAATAAGGCATGTTATATTGATAATATCGGGAGTAATAAGTATAATTATTATAGTTCTAGCGATAATAATAGTAAAATATGGCTATTAGTGCATGTTATATTGATAATAAAAAAATTTACAAGTATATTTATTACAGTTCTATCGATAATAACTGCATAATATGGGTAATAATGCATGTTATATTGATGATAATAAAAGTAATACGTATATTTATTACAGTTCTAGCGATAATAACTGCATTATATGCGTAATAAGGCATGTTATATTGATAATATCGGGAGTAATAAGTATAATTATTATAGTTCTAGCGATAATAATAGTAAAATATGGCTAATAGTGCCTGTTATATTGATAATAATAAAAGAAATAAGTATATTTATTATACTTCTGTCGATAATAACTGCATTATATGGGTAATGATGCATGTTATATTGCTAATAATATAAGTAATAAGTATAATTATTACAGTTCTAGCGATAATAATTGCATTATATGCGTAATAAGGCATGTTATACTGATAATATCGGGAGTAATAAGTATAATTATTATAGTTCTAGCGATAATAATAGTAAAATATAGCTAATAGTGCCTGTTATATTGATAATAATAAAAGTAATAAGTATATTTATTATACTTCTGTCGATAATAACTGCATTATATGGGTAATAATGCATGTTATATTGATAATAATATAAGTAATAAGTATAATTATTACAGTTCTAGCGATAATAACTCCATTATATGGGTAATAATGCATGTTACATTGATAATAATGTTAGTAATAAGTATAATTATTACAGTTCTAGAGATAATAACTGCATTATATGGGTAATAATGGATGTTATATTGATAATATTGGGAGTAATAAGTATATTCATTATAGTTCTTGCGATAATAACTGCATAATATGGGTAATAATGCATGTTATATTGATAATAATATAAGTAATAAGTATAATTATTACAGCTCTAGCGATAATAACTGCATTATATGGGTAATAATGCATGTTGTATTGATAATATCGGGAGTAATAAGTATAATTATTATAGTGCTAGCGATAATAATAGTAAAATATGGCAAATAGTGCATGTTATATTGATAATAATAAAAGTAATAAATATATTTATTACAGTTCTATCGATAATAACTGCACTACATGGGTAATAATGCACGTTATATTGCTAATAATATAAGTAATAAGTATAATTATTACAGTTCTAGCGATAATAATTGCATTATATGCGTGATAAGGCATGTTATATTGATAATATCGGGAGTAATAAGTATAATTATTATAGTTCTAGCGATAATAATAGTAAAATATGGCTAATAGTGCCTGTTATATTGATAATAATAAAAGTAATAAGTATATTTATTATACTTCTGTCGATAATAACTGCATTTTATGGGTAATAATGCATGTTATATTGATAATAATATAAGTAATTAGTATAATTATTACAGTTCTAGCGATAATAACTCCATTATATGGGTAATAATGCATGTTATATTGATAATAATATAAGTAATAAGTATAATTATTACAGTTCTAGCGATAATAACTCCATTATATGGGTAATAATGCATGTTACATTGATAATAATATTAGTAATAAGTATAATTATTACAGTTCTAGAGATAACAACTGCATTATATGGGTAATAATGCATGTTATATTGATAATATTGGGAGTAATAAGTATATTCATTATAGTTCTTGCGATAATAACTGCATAATATGGGTAATAATGCATGTTATATTGATAATAATATAAGTAATAAGTATAATTATTACAGTTCTAGCGATAATAACTGCATTATATGGGTAATAATGCATGTTATATTGATAATAATATAAGTAATAAGTATAATTATTACAGCTCTAGCGATAATAACTCCATTATATGGGTAATAATGCATGATATATTGATAATATTGGAAGTAATAAGTATATTTATTACAGTTCTAGCGATAATAACTGCATTACATGGGTAATAATGCACGTTATATTGCTAATAATATGAGTAATAAGTATAATTATTACAGTTCTAGCGATAATAACTGCATTATATGGGTAATAATGCACTTTATATTGCTAATAATATAAGTAATAAGTATAATTATTACAGTTCTAGCGATAATAACTGCATTATATGCGTAATAAGGCATGTTATACTGATAATATCGGGAGTAATAAGTATAATTATTATAGTTCTAGCGATAATAATAGTAAAATATAGCTAATAGTGCCTGTTATATTGATAATAATAAAAGTAATAAGTATATTTATTATACTTCTGTCGATAATAACTGCATTATATGGGTAATAATGCATGTTATATTGATAATAATATAAGTAATAAGTATAATTATTACAGTTCTAGCGATAATAACTCCATTATATGGGTAATAATGCATGTTACATTGATAATAATATTAGTAATAAGTATAATTATTACAGTTCTAGAGATAATAACTGCATTATATGGGTAATAATGGATGTTATATTGATAATATTGGGAGTAATAAGTATATTCATTATAGTTCTTGCGATAATAACTTCATAATATGGGTAATAATGCATGTTATATTGATAATAATATAAGTAATAAGTATAATTATTACAGCTCTAGCGATAATAACTGCATTATATGGGTAATAATGCATGTTGTATTGATAATATCGGGAGTAATAAGTATAATTATTATAGTGCTAGCGATAATAATAGTAAAATATGGCAAATAGTGCATGTTATATTGATAATAATAAAAGTAATAAGTATATTTATTATACTTCTGTCGATAATAACTGCATTTTATGGGTAATAATGCATGTTATATTGATAATAATATAAGTAATAAGTATAATTATTACAGCTCTAGCGATAATAACTCCATTATATGGGTAATAATGCATGATATATTGATAATATTGGAAGTAATAAGTATATTTATTACAGTTCTAGCGATAATAACTGCATTACATGGGTAATATTGCACGTTATATTGCTAATAATATAAGTAATAAGTATAATTATTACAGTTCTAGCGATAATAACTGCATTATATGGGTAATAATGCACTTTATATTGCTAATAATATAAGTAATAAGTATAATTATTACAGTTCTAGCGATAATAACTGCATTATATGCGTAATAAGGCATGTTATATTGATAATATCGGGAGTAATAAGTATAATTATTATAGTTCTAGCGATAATAATAGTAAAGTATGGCTAATAGTGCATGTTATATTGATAATAGTAAAAGTAATATGTATCTTTATTACAGTTCTATCGATAATAACTGCATAATATGGGTAATAATGCATGTTATATTGATAATAATAAAAGTACTAAGTATATTTATTATAGTTCTATCGATAATAACTGCATAATATGGGTAATAATGCATGTTATATTGATGATAATAAAAGTAGTAAGTATATTTATTACAGTTCTAGCGATAATAATTGCATTATATGCGTAATAAGGCATGTTATACTGATAATATCGGGAGTAATAAGTATAATTATTATAGTTCTAGCGATAATAATAGTAAAATATAGCTAATAGTGCCTGTTATATTGATAATAATAAAAGTAATAAGTATAATTATTACAGCTCTAGCGATAATAACTGCATTATATGGGTAACAATGCATGTTGTATTGATAATATCGGGAGTAATAAGTATAATTATTATAGTGCTAGCGATAATAATAGTAAAATATGGCAAATAGTGCATGTTATATTGATAATAATAAAAGTAATAAATATATTTATTACAGTTCTATCGATAATAACTGCACTACATGGGTAATAATGCACGTTATATTGCTAATAATATAAGTAATAAGTATAATTATTACAGTTCTAGCGATAATAATTGCATTATATGCGTGATAAGGCATGTTATATTGATAATATCGGGAGTAATAAGTATAATTATTATAGTTCTAGCGATAATAATAGTAAAATATGGCTAATAGTGCCTGTTATATTGATAATAATAAAAGTAATAAGTATATTTATTATACTTCTGTCGATAATAACTGCATTTTATGGGTAATAATGCATGTTATATTGATAATAATATAAGTAATTAGTATAATTATTACAGTTCTAGCGATAATAACTCCATTATATGGGTAATAATGCATGTTATATTGATAATAATATAAGTAATAAGTATAATTATTACAGTTCTAGCGATAATAACTCCATTATATGGGTAATAATGCATGTTACATTGATAATAATATTAGTAATAAGTATAATTATTACAGTTCTAGAGATAACAACTGCATTATATGGGTAATAATGCATGTTATATTGATAATATTGGGAGTAATAAGTATATTCATTATAGTTCTTGCGATAATAACTGCATAATATGGGTAATAATGCATGTTATATTGATAATAATATAAGTAATAAGTATAATTATTACAGTTCTAGCGATAATAACTGCATTATATGGGTAATAATGCACTTTATATTGCTAATAATATAAGTAATAAGTATAATTATTACAGTTCTAGCGATAATAACTGCATTATATGCGTAATAAGGCATGTTATATTGATAATATCGGGAGTAATAAGTATAATTATTATAGTTCTAGCGATAATAATAGTAAAGTATGGCTAATAGTGCATGTTATATTGATAATAGTAAAAGTAATATGTATCTTTATTACAGTTCTATCGATAATAACTGCATAATATGGGTAATAATGCATGTTATATTGATAATAATAAAAGTACTAAGTATATTTATTATAGTTCTATCGATAATAACTGCATAATATGGGTAATAATGCATGTTATATTGATGATAATAAAAGTAGTAAGTATATTTATTACAGTTCTAGCGATAATAATTGCATTATATGCGTAATAAGGCATGTTATACTGATAATATCGGGAGTAATAAGTATAATTATTATAGTTCTAGCGATAATAATAGTAAAATATAGCTAATAGTGCCTGTTATATTGATAATAATAAAAGTAATAAGTATATTTATTATACTTCTGTCGATAATAACTGCATTATATGGGTAATAATGCATGTTATATTGATAATAATATAAGTAATAAGTATAATTATTACAGTTCTAGCGATAATAACTCCATTATATGGGTAATAATGCATGTTACATTGATAATAATATTAGTAATAAGTATAATTATTACAGTTCTACAGATAATAACTGCATTATATGGGTAATAATGGATGTTATATTTATAATATTGGGAGTAATAAGTATATTCATTATAGTTCTTGCGATAATAACTTCATAATATGGGTAATAATGCATGTTATATTGATAATAATATAAGTAATAAGTATAATTATTACAGCTCTAGCGATAATAACTGCATTATATGGGTAATAATGCATGTTGTATTGATAATATCGGGAGTAATAAGTATAATTATTATAGTGCTAGCGATAATAATAGTAAAATATGGCAAATAGTGCATGTTATATTGATAATAATAAAAGTAATAAATATATTTATTACAGTTCTATCGATAATAACTGCACAATATGGGTAATAATGCATGTTATATTGATAATAATATAAGTAATAAGTATAATTATTACAGTTCTAGCGATAATAACTGCATTATGTGGGTAATAATGCATGTTATATTGATAATATTGGGAGTAATAAGTATATTTATTATAGTTCTAGAGATAATAACTGCACTACATGGGTAATAATGCACGTTATATTGCTAATAATATAAGTAATAAGTATAATTATTACAGTTCTAGCGATAATAATTGCATTATATGCGTGATAAGGCATGTTATATTGATAATATCGGGAGTAATAAGTATAATTATTATAGTTCTAGCGATAATAATAGTAAAATATGGCTAATAGTGCCTGTTATATTGATAATAATAAAAGTAATAAGTATATTTATTATACTTCTGTCGATAATAACTGCATTTTATGGGTAATGATGCATGTTATATTGATAATAATATAAGTAATTAGTATAATTATTACAGTTCTAGCGATAATAACTCCATTATATGGGTAATAATGCATGTTATATTGATAATAATATAAGTAATAAGTATAATTATTACAGTTCTAGCGATAATAACTCCATTATATGGGTAATAATGCATGTTACATTGATAATAATATTAGTAATAAGTATAATTATTACAGTTCTAGAGATAACAACTGCATTATATGGGTAATAATGCATGTTATATTGATAATATTGGGAGTAATAAGTATATTCATTATAGTTCTTGCGATAATAACTGCATAATATGGGTAATAATGCATGTTATATTGATAATAATATAAGTAATAAGTATAATTATTACAGTTCTAGCGATAATAACTGCATTATATGGGTAATAATGCATGTTATATTGATAATAATGTAAGTAATAAGTATAATTATTACAGTTCTAGCGATAATAACTCCATTATATGGGTAATAATGCATGTTATATTGATAATATTGGAAGTAATAAGTATATTTATTACAGTTCTAGCGATAATAACTGCATTACATGGGTAATAATGCACGTTATATTGCTAATAATATAAGTAATAAGTATAATTATTACAGTTCTAGCGATAATAACTGCATTATATGGGTAATAATGCACTTTATATTGCTAATAATATAAGTAATAAGTATAATTATTACAGTTCTAGCGATAATAACTGCATTATATGCGTAATAAGGCATGTTATATTGATAATATCGGGAGTAATAAGTATAATTATTATAGTTCTAGCGATAATAATAGTAAAGTATGGCTAATAGTGCATGTTATATTGATAATAGTAAAAGTAATATGTATCTTTATTACAGTTCTATCGATAATAACTGCATAATATGAGTAATAATGCATGTTATATTGATAATAATAAAAGTACTAAGTATATTTATTATAGTTCTATCGATAATAACTGCATAATATGGGTAATAATGCATGTTATATTGATGATAATAAAAGTAGTAAGTATATTTATTACAGTTCTAGCGATAATAACTGCATTATATGCGTAATAAGGCATGTTATATTGATAATATCGGGAGTAATAAGTATAATTATTATAGTTCTAGCGATAATAATAGTAAAATATGGCTATTAGTGCATGTTATATTGATAATAAAAAAATTTATAAGTATATTTATTACAGTTCTATCGATAATAACTGCATAATATGCGTAATAAGGCATGTTATATTGATAATATCGGGAGTAATAAGTATAATTATTATAGTTCTAGCGATAATAATAGTAAAATATGGCTAATAGTGCCTGTTATATTGATAATAATAAAAGTAATAAGTATATTTATTATACTTCTGTCGATAATAACTGCATTATATGGGTAATAATGCATGTTATATTGATAATAATATAAGTAATAAGTATAATTATTACAGTTCTAGCGATAATAACTCCATTATATGGGTAATAATGCATGTTATATTGATAATATTGGAAGTAATAAGTATATTTATTACAGTTCTAGCGATAATAACAGCATTATATGGGTAATAATGCACGTTATATTGTTAATAATATAAGTAATAAGTATAATTATTACAGTTCTAGCGATAATAACTGCATTATATGGGTAATAATGCATGTTGTATTGATAATATCGGGAGTAATAAGTATAATTATTATAGTTCTAGCGATAATAATAGTAAAATATGGCAAATAGTGCATGTTATATTGATAATAATAAAAGTAATAAGTATATTTATTACAGTTCTATCGAAAATAACTGCATAATATGGGTAATAATGCATGTTATATTGATAATAATATAAGTAATAAGTATAATTATTACAGTTCTAGCGATAATAACTCCATTATATGGGTAATAATGCATGTTATATTGATAATATTGGAAGTAATAAGTATATTTATTACAGTTCTAACGATAATAACTGCATAATATGAGTAATAATGCATGTTATATTGATAATACTATAAGTAATAAGTATAATTATTACAGTTCTAGCGATAATAACTGCATTATATGGGTAATAATGCACTTTATATTGCTAATAATATAAGTAATAATTATAATTATTACAGTTCTAGCGATAATAACTGCATTATATGCGTAATAAGGCATGTTATATTGATAATATCGGGAGTAATAAGTATAATTATTATAGTTCTAGCGATAATAATAGTAAAGTATGGCTAATAGTGCATGTTATATTGATAATAGTAAAAGTAATATGTATCTTTATTACAGTTCTATCGATAATAACTGCATAATATGGGTAATAATGCATGTTATATTGATAATAATATAAGTAATAAGTATAATTATTACAGTTCTAGCGATAATAACTCCATTATATGGGTAATAATGCATGTTACATTGATAATAATATTAGTAATAAGTATAATTATTACAGTTCTAGAGATAATAACTGCATTATATGGGTAATAATGGATGTTATATTGATAATATTGGGAGTAATAAGTATATTCATTATAGTTCTTGCGATAATAACTTCATAATATGGGTAATAATGCATGTTATATTGATAATAATATAAGTAATAAGTATAATTATTACAGCTCTAGCGATAATAACTGCATTATATGGGTAATAATGCATGTTGTATTGATAATATCGGGAGTAATAAGTATAATTATTATAGTGCTAGCGATAATAATAGTAAAATATGGCAAATAGTGCATGTTATATTGATAATAATAAAAGTAATAAATATATTTATTACAGTTCTATCGATAATAACTGCACAATATGGGTAATAATGCATGTTATATTGATAATAATATAAGTAATAAGTATAATTATTACAGTTCTAGCGATAATAACTGCATTATGTGGGTAATAATGCATGTTATATTGATAATATTGGGAGTAATAAGTATATTTATTATAGTTCTAGAGATAATAACTGCACTACATGGGTAATAATGCACGTTATATTGCTAATAATATAAGTAATAAGTATAATTATTACAGTTCTAGCGATAATAGTTGCATTATATGCGTGTTAAGGCATGTTATATTGATAATATCGGGAGTAATAAGTATAATTATTATAGTTCTAGCGATAATAATAGTAAAATATGGCTAATAGTGCCTGTTATATTGATAATAATAAAAGTAATAAGTATATTTATTATACTTCTGTCGATAATAACTGCATTTTATGGGTAATAATGCATGTTATATTGATAATAATATAAGTAATTAGTATAATTATTACAGTTCTAGCGATAATAACTCCATTATATGGGTAATAATGCATGTTATATTGATAATAATATAAGTAATAAGTATAATTATTACAGTTCTAGCGATAATAACTCCATTATATGGGTAATAATGCATGTTACATTGATAATAATATTAGTAATAAGTATAATTATTACAGTTCTAGAGATAACAACTGCATTATATGGGTAATAATGCATGTTATATTGATAATATTGGGAGTAATAAGTATATTCATTATAGTTCTTGCGATAATAACTGCATAATATGGGTAATAATGCATGTTATATTGATAATGATATAAGTAATAAGTATAATTATTACAGTTCTAGCGATAATAACTGCATTATATGGGTAATAATGCATGTTATATTGATAATAATATAAGTAATAAGTATAATTATTACAGCTCTAGCGATAATAACTCCATTATATGGGTAATAATGCATGATATATTGATAATATTGGAAGTAATAAGTATATTTATTACAGTTCTAGCGATAATAACTGCATTACATGGGTAATATTGCACGTTATATTGCTAATAATATAAGTAATAAGTATAATTATTACAGTTCTAGCGATAATAACTGCATTATATGGGTAATAATGCACTTTATATTGCTAATAATATAAGTAATAAGTATAATTATTACAGTTCTAGCGATAATAACTGCATTATATGCGTAATAAGGCATGTTATATTGATAATATCGGGAGTAATAAGTATAATTATTATAGTTCTAGCGATAATAATAGTAAAGTATGGCTAATAGTGCATGTTATATTGATAATAGTAAAAGTAATATGTATCTTTATTACAGTTCTATCGATAATAACTGCATAATATGGGTAATAATGCATGTTATATTGATAATAATAAAAGTACTAAGTATATTTATTATAGTTCTATCGATAATAACTGCATAATATGGGTAATAATGCATGTTATATTGATGATAATAAAAGTAGTAAGTATATTTATTACAGTTCTAGCGATAATAATTGCATTATATGCGTAATAAGGCATGTTATACTGATAATATCGGGAGTAATAAGTATAATTATTATAGTTCTAGCGATAATAATAGTAAAATATAGCTAATAGTGCCTGTTATATTGATAATAATAAAAGTAATATGTATATTTATTATACTTCTGTCGATAATAACTGCATTATATGGGTAATAATGCATGTTATATTGATGATAATAAAAGTAGTAAGTATATTTATTACAGTTCTAGCGATAATAACTGCATTATATGCGTAATAAGGCATGTTCTATTGATAATATCGGGAGTAATAAGTATAATTATAATAGTTCTAGCGATAATAATAGTAAAATATGGCTATTAGTGCATGTTATATTGATAATAAAAAAATTTATAAGTATATTTATTACAGTTCTATCGATAATAACTGCATAATATGCGTAATAAGGCATGTTATATTGATAATATCGGGAGTAATAAGTATAATTATTATAGTTCTAGCGATAATAATAGTAAAATATGGCTAATAGTGCCTGTTATATTGATAATAATAAAAGTAATAAGTATATTTATTATACTTCTGTCGATAATAACTGCATTATATGGGTAATAATGCATGTTATAATGATAATAATATAAGTAATAAGTATAATTATTACAGTTCTAGCGATAATAACTCCATTATATGGGTAATAATGCATGTTATATTGATAATAATATAAGTAATAAGTATAATTATTACAGTTCTAGCGATAATAACTCCATTATATGGGTAATAATGCATGTTATATTGATAATATTGGAAGTAATAAGTATATTTATTACAGTTCTAGCGATAATAACTGCATTACATGGGTAATAATGCACGTTATATTGCTAATAATATAAGTAATAAGTATAATTATTACAGTTCTAGCGATAATAACTGCATTATATGGGTAATAATGCACTTTATATTGCTAATAATATAAGTAATAAGTATAATTATTACAGTTCTAGCGATAATAACTGCATTATATGCGTAATAAGGCATGTTATATTGATAATATCGGGAGTAATAAGTATAATTATTATAGTTCTAGCGATAATAATAGTAAAGTATGGCTAATAGTGCATGTTATATTGATAATAGTAAAAGTAATATGTATCTTTATTACAGTTCTATCGATAATAACTGCATAATATGAGTAATAATGCATGTTATATTGATAATAATAAAAGTACTAAGTATATTTATTATAGTTCTATCGATAATAACTGCATAATATGGGTAATAATGCATGTTATATTGATGATAATAAAAGTAGTAAGTATATTTATTACAGTTCTAGCGATAATAACTGCATTATATGCGTAATAAGGCATGTTATATTGATAATATCGGGAGTAATAAGTATAATTATTATAGTTCTAGCGATAATAATAGTAAAATATGGCTATTAGTGCATGTTATATTGATAATAAAAAAATTTATAAGTATATTTATTACAGTTCTATCGATAATAACTGCATAATATGCGTAATAAGGCATGTTATATTGATAATATCGGGAGTAATAAGTATAATTATTATAGTTCTAGCGATAATAATAGTAAAATATGGCTAATAGTGCCTGTTATATTGATAATAATAAAAGTAATAAGTATATTTATTATACTTCTGTCGATAATAACTGCATTATATGGGTAATAATGCATGTTATATTGATAATAATATAAGTAATAAGTATAATTATTACAGTTCTAGCGATAATAACTCCATTATATGGGTAATAATGCATGTTATATTGATAATATTGGAAGTAATAAGTATATTTATTACAGTTCTAGCGATAATAACAGCATTATATGGGTAATAATGCACGTTATATTGTTAATAATATAAGTAATAAGTATAATTATTACAGTTCTAGCGATAATAACTGCATTATATGGGTAATAATGCATGTTGTATTGATAATATCGGGAGTAATAAGTATAATTATTATAGTTCTAGCGATAATAATAGTAAAATATGGCAAATAGTGCATGTTATATTGATAATAATAAAAGTAATAAGTATATTTATTACAGTTCTATCGATAATAACTGCATAATATGGGTAATAATGCATGTTATATTGATAATAATATAAGTAATAAGTATAATTATTACAGTTCTAGCGATAATAACTCCATTATATGGGTAATAATGCATGTTATATTGATAATATTGGAAGTAATAAGTATATTTATTACAGTTCTAACGATAATAACTGCATAATATGAGTAATAATGCATGTTATATTGATAATACTATAAGTAATAAGTATAATTATTACAGTTCTAGCGATAATAACTGCATTATATGGGTAATAATGCACTTTATATTGCTAATAATATAAGTAATAATTATAATTATTACAGTTCTAGCGATAATAACTGCATTATATGCGTAATAAGGCATGTTATATTGATAATATCGGGAGTAATAAGTATAATTATTATAGTTCTAGCGATAATAATAGTAAAGTATGGCTAATAGTGCATGTTATATTGATAATAGTAAAAGTAATATGTATCTTTATTACAGTTCTATCGATAATAACTGCATAATATGGGTAATAATGCATGTTATATTGATAATAATATAAGTAATAAGTATAATTATTACAGTTCTAGCGATAATAACTCCATTATATGGGTAATAATGCATGTTACATTGATAATAATATTAGTAATAAGTATAATTATTACAGTTCTAGAGATAATAACTGCATTATATGGGTAATAATGGATGTTATATTGATAATATTGGGAGTAATAAGTATATTCATTATAGTTCTTGCGATAATAACTTCATAATATGGGTAATAATGCATGTTATATTGATAATAATATAAGTAATAAGTATAATTATTACAGCTCTAGCGATAATAACTGCATTATATGGGTAATAATGCATGTTGTATTGATAATATCGGGAGTAATAAGTATAATTATTATAGTGCTAGCGATAATAATAGTAAAATATGGCAAATAGTGCATGTTATATTGATAATAATAAAAGTAATAAATATATTTATTACAGTTCTATCGATAATAACTGCACAATATGGGTAATAATGCATGTTATATTGATAATAATATAAGTAATAAGTATAATTATTACAGTTCTAGCGATAATAACTGCATTATGTGGGTAATAATGCATGTTATATTGATAATATTGGGAGTAATAAGTATATTTATTATAGTTCTAGAGATAATAACTGCACTACATGGGTAATAATGCACGTTATATTGCTAATAATATAAGTAATAAGTATAATTATTACAGTTCTAGCGATAATAGTTGCATTATATGCGTGTTAAGGCATGTTATATTGATAATATCGGGAGTAATAAGTATAATTATTATAGTTCTAGCGATAATAATAGTAAAATATGGCTAATAGTGCCTGTTATATTGATAATAATAAAAGTAATAAGTATATTTATTATACTTCTGTCGATAATAACTGCATTTTATGGGTAATAATGCATGTTATATTGATAATAATATAAGTAATTAGTATAATTATTACAGTTCTAGCGATAATAACTCCATTATATGGGTAATAATGCATGTTATATTGATAATAATATAAGTAATAAGTATAATTATTACAGTTCTAGCGATAATAACTCCATTATATGGGTAATAATGCATGTTACATTGATAATAATATTAGTAATAAGTATAATTATTACAGTTCTAGAGATAACAACTGCATTATATGGGTAATAATGCATGTTATATTGATAATATTGGGAGTAATAAGTATATTCATTATAGTTCTTGCGATAATAACTGCATAATATGGGTAATAATGCATGTTATATTGATAATAATATAAGTAATAAGTATAATTATTACAGTTCTAGCGATAATAACTGCATTATATGGGTAATAATGCATGTTATATTGATAATAATATAAGTAATAAGTATAATTATTACAGCTCTAGCGATAATAACTCCATTATATGGGTAATAATGCATGATATATTGATAATATTGGAAGTAATAAGTATATTTATTACAGTTCTAGCGATAATAACTGCATTACATGGGTAATATTGCACGTTATATTGCTAATAATATAAGTAATAAGTATAATTATTACAGTTCTAGCGATAATAACTGCATTATATGGGTAATAATGCACTTTATATTGCTAATAATATAAGTAATAAGTATAATTATTACAGTTCTAGCGATAATAACTGCATTATATGCGTAATAAGGCATGTTATATTGATAATATCGGGAGTAATAAGTATAATTATTATAGTTCTAGCGATAATAATAGTAAAGTATGGCTAATAGTGCATGTTATATTGATAATAGTAAAAGTAATATGTATCTTTATTACAGTTCTATCGATAATAACTGCATAATATGGGTAATAATGCATGTTATATTGATAATAATAAAAGTACTAAGTATATTTATTATAGTTCTATCGATAATAACTGCATAATATGGGTAATAATGCATGTTATATTGATGATAATAAAAGTAGTAAGTATATTTATTACAGTTCTAGCGATAATAATTGCATTATATGCGTAATAAGGCATGTTATACTGATAATATCGGGAGTAATAAGTATAATTATTATAGTTCTAGCGATAATAATAGTAAAATATAGCTAATAGTGCCTGTTATATTGATAATAATAAAAGTAATATGTATATTTATTATACTTCTGTCGATAATAACTGCATTATATGGGTAATAATGCATGTTATATTGATAATAATATAAGTAATAAGTATAATTATTACAGTTCTAGCGATAATAACTCCATTATATGGGTAATAATGCATGTTACATTGATAATAATATTAGTAATAAGTATAATTATTACAGTTCTAGAGATAATAACTGCATTATATGGGTAATAATGGATGTTATATTGATAATATTGGGAGTAATAAGTATATTCATTATAGTTCTTGCGATAATAACTTCATAATATGGGTAATAATGCATGTTATATTGATAATAATATAAGTAATAAGTATAATTATTACAGCTCTAGCGATAATAACTGCATTATATGGGTAATAATGCATGTTGTATTGATAATATCGGGAGTAATAAGTATAATTATTATAGTGCTAGCGATAATAATAGTAAAATATGGCAAATAGTGCATGTTATATTGATAATAATAAAAGTAATAAATATATTTATTACAGTTCTATCGATAATAACTGCACAATATGGGTAATAATGCATGTTATATTGATAATAATATAAGTAATAAGTATAATTATTACAGTTCTAGCGATAATAACTGCATTATGTGGGTAATAATGCATGTTATATTGATAATATTGGGAGTAATAAGTATATTTATTATAGTTCCAGAGATAATAACTGCACTACATGGGTAATAATGCACGTTATATTGCTAATAATATAAGTAATAAGTATAATTATTACAGTTCTAGCGATAATAATTGCATTATATGCGTGATAAGGCATGTTATATTGATAATATCGGGAGTAATAAGTATAATTATTATAGTTCTAGCGATAATAATAGTAAAATATGGCTAATAGTGCCTGTTATATTGATAATAATAAAAGTAATAAGTATATTTATTATACTTCTGTCGATAATAACTGCATTTTATGGGTAATAATGCATGTTATATTGATAATAATATAAGTAATTAGTATAATTATTACAGTTCTAGCGATAATAACTCCATTATATGGGTAATAATGCATGTTATATTGATAATAATATAAGTAATAAGTATAATTATTACAGTTCTAGCGATAATAACTCCATTATATGGGTAATAATGCATGTTACATTGATAATAATATTAGTAATAAGTATAATTATTACAGTTCTAGAGATAACAACTGCATTATATGGGTAATAATGCATGTTATATTGATAATATTGGGAGTAATAAGTATATTCATTATAGTTCTTGCGATAATAACTGCATAATATGGGTAATAATGCATGTTATATTGATAATAATATAAGTAATAAGTATAATTATTACAGTTCTAGCGATAATAACTGCATTATATGGGTAATAATGCATGTTATATTGATAATAATATAAGTAATAAGTATAATTATTACAGCTCTAGCGATAATAACTCCATTATATGGGTAATAATGCATGATATATTGATAATATTGGAAGTAATAAGTATATTTATTACAGTTCTAGCGATAATAACTGCATTACATGGGTAATATTGCACGTTATATTGCTAATAATATAAGTAATAAGTATAATTATTACAGTTCTAGCGATAATAACTGCATTATATGCGTAATAAGGCATGTTATATTGATAATATCGGGAGTAATAAGTATAATTATTATAGTTCTAGCGATAATAATAGTAAAGTATGGCTAATAGTGCATGTTATATTGATAATAGTAAAAGTAATATGTATCTTTATTACAGTTCTATCGATAATAACTGCATAATATGGGTAATAATGCATGTTATATTGATAATAATAAAAGTACTAAGTATATTTATTATAGTTCTATCGATAATAACTGCATAATATGGGTAATAATGCATGTTATATTGATGATAATAAAAGTAGTAAGTATATTTATTACAGTTCTAGCGATAATAATTGCATTATATGCGTAATAAGGCATGTTATACTGATAATATCGGGAGTAATAAGTATAATTATTATAGTTCTAGCGATAATAATAGTAAAATATAGCTAATAGTGCCTGTTATATTGATAATAATAAAAGTAATAAGTATATTTATTATACTTCTGTCGATAATAACTGCATTATATGGGTAATAATGCATGTTATATTGATAATAATATAAGTAATAAGTATAATTATTACAGTTCTAGCGATAATAACTCCATTATATGGGTAATAATGCATGTTACATTGATAGTAATATTAGTAATAAGTATAATTATTACAGTTCTACAGATAATAACTGCATTATATGGGTAATAATGGATGTTATATTTATAATATTGGGAGTAATAAGTATATTCATTATAGTTCTTGCGATAATAACTTCATAATATGGGTAATAATGCATGTTATATTGATAATAATATAAGTAATAAGTATAATTATTACAGCTCTAGCGATAATAACTGCATTATATGGGTAATAATGCATGTTGTATTGATAATATCGGGAGTAATAAGTATAATTATTATAGTGCTAGCGATAATAATAGTAAAATATGGCAAATAGTGCATGTTATATTGATAATAATAAAAGTAATAAATATATTTATTACAGTTCTATCGATAATAACTGCACAATATGGGTAATAATGCATGTTATATTGATAATAATATAAGTAATAAGTATAATTATTACAGTTCTAGCGATAATAACTGCATTATGTGGGTAATAATGCATGTTATATTGATAATATTGGGAGTAATAAGTATATTTATTATAGTTCTAGAGATAATAACTGCACTACATGGGTAATAATGCACGTTATATTGCTAATAATATAAGTAATTAGTATAATTATTACAGTTCTAGCGATAATAACTCCATTATATGGGTAATAATGCATGTTATATTGATAATAATATAAGTAATAAGTATAATTATTACAGTTCTAGCGATAATAACTCCATTATATGGGTAATAATGCATGTTACATTGATAATAATATTAGTAATAAGTATAATTATTACAGTTCTAGAGATAACAACTGCATTATATGGGTAATAATGCATGTTATATTGATAATATTGGGAGTAATAAGTATATTCATTATAGTTCTTGCGATAATAACTGCATAATATGGGTAATAATGCATGTTATATTGATAATAATATAAGTAATAAGTATAATTATTACAGTTCTAGCGATAATAACTGCATTATATGGGTAATAATGCATGTTATATTGATAATAATATAAGTAATAAGTATAATTATTACAGTTCTAGCGATAATAACTCCATTATATGGGTAATAATGCATGTTATATTGATAATATTGGAAGTAATAAGTATATTTATTACAGTTCTAGCGATAATAACTGCATTACATGGGTAATAATGCACGTTATATTGCTAATAATATAAGTAATAAGTATAATTATTACAGTTCTAGCGATAATAACTGCATTATATGGGTAATAATGCACTTTATATTGCTAATAATATAAGTAATAAGTATAATTATTACAGTTCTAGCGATAATAACTGCATTATATGCGTAATAAGGCATGTTATATTGATAATATCGGGAGTAATAAGTATAATTATTATAGTTCTAGCGATAATAATAGTAAAGTATGGCTAATAGTGCATGTTATATTGATAATAGTAAAAGTAATATGTATCTTTATTACAGTTCTATCGATAATAACTGCATAATATGAGTAATAATGCATGTTATATTGATAATAATAAAAGTACTAAGTATATTTATTATAGTTCTATCGATAATAACTGCATAATATGGGTAATAATGCATGTTATATTGATGATAATAAAAGTAGTAAGTATATTTATTACAGTTCTAGCGATAATAACTGCATTATATGCGTAATAAGGCATGTTATATTGATAATATCGGGAGTAATAAGTATAATTATTATAGTTCTAGCGATAATAATAGTAAAATATGGCTATTAGTGCATGTTATATTGATAATAAAAAAATTTATAAGTATATTTATTACAGTTCTATCGATAATAACTGCATAATATGCGTAATAAGGCATGTTATATTGATAATATCGGGAGTAATAAGTATAATTATTATAGTTCTAGCGATAATAATAGTAAAATATGGCTAATAGTGCCTGTTATATTGATAATAATAAAAGTAATAAGTATATTTATTATACTTCTGTCGATAATAACTGCATTATATGGGTAATAATGCATGTTATATTGATAATAATATAAGTAATAAGTATAATTATTACAGTTCTAGCGATAATAACTCCATTATATGGGTAATAATGCATGTTATATTGATAATATTGGAAGTAATAAGTATATTTATTACAGTTCTAGCGATAATAACAGCATTATATGGGTAATAATGCACGTTATATTGTTAATAATATAAGTAATAAGTATAATTATTACAGTTCTAGCGATAATAACTGCATTATGTGGGTAATAATGCATGTTATATTGATAATATTGGGAGTAATAAGTATATTTATTATAGTTCTAGAGATAATAACTGCACTACATGGGTAATAATGCACGTTATATTGCTAATAATATAAGTAATAAGTATAATTATTACAGTTCTAGCGATAATAATTGCATTATATGCGTGATAAGGCATGTTATATTGATAATATCGGGAGTAATAAGTATAATTATTATAGTTCTAGCGATAATAATAGTAAAGTATGGCTAATAGTGCATGTTATATTGATAATAGTAAAAGTAATATGTATCTTTATTACAGTTCTATCGATAATAACTGCATAATATGGGTAATAATGCATGTTATATTGATAATAATAAAAGTACTAAGTATATTTATTATAGTTCTATCGATAATAACTGCATAATATGGGTAATAATGCATGTTATATTGATGATAATAAAAGTAGTAAGTATATTTATTACAGTTCTAGCGATAATAATTGCATTATATGCGTAATAAGGCATGTTATACTGATAATATCGGGAGTAATAAGTATAATTATTATAGTTCTAGCGATAATAATAGTAAAATATAGCTAATAGTGCCTGTTATATTGATAATAATAAAAGTAATAAGTATATTTATTATACTTCTGTCGATAATAACTGCATTATATGGGTAATAATGCATGTTATATTGATAATAATATAAGTAATAAGTATAATTATTACAGTTCTAGCGATAATAACTCCATTATATGGGTAATAATGCATGTTACATTGATAATAATATTAGTAATAAGTATAATTATTACAGTTCTACAGATAATAACTGCATTATATGGGTAATAATGGATGTTATATTTATAATATTGGGAGTAATAAGTATATTCATTATAGTTCTTGCGATAATAACTTCATAATATGGGTAATAATGCATGTTATATTGATAATAATATAAGTAATAAGTATAATTATTACAGCTCTAGCGATAATAACTGCATTATATGGGTAATAATGCATGTTGTATTGATAATATCGGGAGTAATAAGTATAATTATTATAGTGCTAGCGATAATAATAGTAAAATATGGCAAATAGTGCATGTTATATTGATAATAATAAAAGTAATAAATATATTTATTACAGTTCTATCGATAATAACTGCACAATATGGGTAATAATGCATGTTATATTGATAATAATATAAGTAATAAGTATAATTATTACAGTTCTAGCGATAATAACTGCATTATGTGGGTAATAATGCATGTTATATTGATAATATTGGGAGTAATAAGTATATTTATTATAGTTCTAGAGATAATAACTGCACTACATGGGTAATAATGCACGTTATATTGCTAATAATATAAGTAATAAGTATAATTATTACAGTTCTAGCGATAATAATTGCATTATATGCGTGATAAGACATGTTATATTGATAATATCGGGAGTAATAAGTATAATTATTATAGTTCTAGCGATAATAATAGTAAAATATGGCTAATAGTGCCTGTTATATTGATAATAATAAAAGTAATAAGTATATTTATTATACTTCTGTCGATAATAACTGCATTTTATGGGTAATGATGCATGTTATATTGATAATAATATAAGTAATTAGTATAATTATTACAGTTCTAGCGATAATAACTCCATTATATGGGTAATAATGCATGTTATATTGATAATAATATAAGTAATAAGTATAATTATTACAGTTCTAGCGATAATAACTCCATTATATGGGTAATAATGCATGTTACATTGATAATAATATTAGTAATAAGTATAATTATTACAGTTCTAGAGATAACAACTGCATTATATGGGTAATAATGCATGTTATATTGATAATATTGGGAGTAATAAGTATATTCATTATAGTTCTTGCGATAATAACTGCATAATATGGGTAATAATGCATGTTATATTGATAATAATATAAGTAATAAGTATAATTATTACAGTTCTAGCGATAATAACTGCATTATATGGGTAATAATGCATGTTATATTGATAATAATATAAGTAATAAGTATAATTATTACAGTTCTAGCGATAATAACTCCATTATATGGGTAATAATGCATGTTATATAGATAATATTGGAAGTAATAAGTATATTTATTACCGTTCTAGCGATAATAACTGCATTACATGGGTATAAATGCACGTTATATTGCTAATAATATAAGTAATAAGTATAATTATTACAGTTCTAGCGATAATAACTGCATTATATGGGTAATAATGCACTTTATATTGCTAATAATATAAGTAATAAGTATAATTATTACAGTTCTAGCGATAATAACTGCATTATATGCGTAATAAGGCATGTTATATTGATAATATCGGGAGTAATAAGTATAATTATTATAGTTCTAGCGATAATAATAGTAAAGTATGGCTAATAGTGCATGTTATATTGATAATAGTAAAAGTAATATGTATCTTTATTACAGTTCTATCGATAATAACTGCATAATATGAGTAATAATGCATGTTATATTGATAATAATAAAAGTACTAAGTATATTTATTATAGTTCTATCGATAATAACTGCATAATATGGGTAATAATGCATGTTATATTGATGATAATAAAAGTAGTAAGTATATTTATTACAGTTCTAGCGATAATAACTGCATTATATGCGTAATAAGGCATGTTATATTGATAATATCGGGAGTAATAAGTATAATTATTATAGTTCTAGCGATAATAATAGTAAAATATGGCTAATAGTGCCTGTTATATTGATAATAATAAAAGTAATAAGTATATTTATTATACTTCTGTCGATAATAACTGCATTATATGGGTAATAATGCATGTTATATTGATAATAATATAAGTAATAAGTATAATTATTACAGTTCTAGCGATAATAACTCCATTATATGGGTAATAATGCATGTTATATTGATAATATTGGAAGTAATAAGTATATTTATTACAGTTCTAGCGATAATAACAGCATTATATGGGTAATAATGCACGTTATATTGTTAATAATATAAGTAATAAGTATAATTATTACAGTTCTAGCGATAATAACTGCATTATATGGGTAATAATGCATGTTGTATTGATAATATCGGGAGTAATAAGTATAATTATTATAGTTCTAGCGATAATAATAGTAAAATATGGCAAATAGTGCATGTTATATTGATAATAATAAAAGTAATAAGTATATTTATTACAGTTCTATCGATAATAACTGCATAATATGGGTAATAATGCATGTTATATTGATAATAATATAAGTAATAAGTATAATTATTACAGTTCTAGCGATAATAACTCCATTATATGGGTAATAATGCATGTTATATTGATAATATTGGAAGTAATAAGTATATTTATTACAGTTCTAACGATAATAACTGCATAATATGAGTAATAATGCATGTTATATTGATAATACTATAAGTAATAAGTATAATTATTACAGTTCTAGCGATAATAACTGCATTATATGGGTAATAATGCACTTTATATTGCTAATAATATAAGTAATAATTATAATTATTACAGTTCTAGCGATAATAACTGCATTATATGCGTAATAAGGCATGTTATATTGATAATATCGGGAGTAATAAGTATAATTATTATAGTTCTAGCGATAATAATAGTAAAGTATGGCTAATAGTGCATGTTATATTGATAATAGTAAAAGTAATATGTATCTTTATTACAGTTCTATCGATAATAACTGCATAATATGGGTAATAATGCATGTTATATTGATAATAATATAAGTAATAAGTATAATTATTACAGTTCTAGCGATAATAACTCCATTATATGGGTAATAATGCATGTTACATTGATAATAATATTAGTAATAAGTATAATTATTACAGTTCTAGAGATAATAACTGCATTATATGGGTAATAATGGATCTTATATTGATAATATTGGGAGTAATAAGTATATTCATTATAGTTCTTGCGATAATAACTTCATAATATGGGTAATAATGCATGTTATATTGATAATAATATAAGTAATAAGTATAATTATTACAGCTCTAGCGATAATAACTGCATTATATGGGTAATAATGCATGTTGTATTGATAATATCGGGAGTAATAAGTATAATTATTATAGTGCTAGCGATAATAATAGTAAAATATGGCAAATAGTGCATGTTATATTGATAATAATAAAAGTAATAAATATATTTATTACAGTTCTATCGATAATAACTGCACAATATGGGTAATAATGCATGTTATATTGATAATAATATAAGTAATAAGTATAATTATTACAGTTCTAGCGATAATAACTGCATTATGTGGGTAATAATGCATGTTATATTGATAATATTGGGAGTAATAAGTATATTTATTATAGTTCTAGCGATAATAATAGTAAAATATGGCTAATAGTGCCTGTTATATTGATAATAATAAAAGTAATAAGTATATTTATTATACTTCTGTCGATAATAACTGCATTTTATGGGTAATAATGCATGTTATATTGATAATAATATAAGTAATTAGTATAATTATTACAGTTCTAGCGATAATAACTCCATTATATGGGTAATAATGCATGTTATATTGATAATAATATAAGTAATAAGTATAATTATTACAGTTCTAGCGATAATAACTCCATTATATGGGTAATAATGCATGTTACATTGATAATAATATTAGTAATAAGTATAATTATTACAGTTCTAGAGATAACAACTGCATTATATGGGTAATAATGCATGTTATATTGATGATATTGGGAGTAATAAGTATATTCATTATAGTTCTTGCGATAATAACTGCATAATATGGGTAATAATGCATGTTATATTGATAATAATATAAGTAATAAGTATAATTATTACAGTTCTAGCGATAATAACTGCATTATATGGGTAATAATGCATGTTATATTAATAATAATATAAGTAATAAGTATAATTATTACAGCTCTAGCGATAATAACTCCATTATATGGGTAATAATGCATGATATATTGATAATATTGGAAGTAATAAGTATATTTATTACAGTTCTAGCGATAATAACTGCATTACATGGGTAATATTGCACGTTATATTGCTAATAATATAAGTAATAAGTATAATTATTACAGTTCTAGCGATAATAACTGCATTATATGGGTAATAATGCACTTTATATTGCTAATAATATAAGTAATAAGTATAATTATTACAGTTCTAGCGATAATAACTGCATTATATGCGTAATAAGGCATGTTATATTGATAATATCGGGAGTAATAAGTATAATTATTATAGTTCTAGCGATAATAATAGTAAAGTATGGCTAATAGTGCATGTTATATTGATAATAGTAAAAGTAATATGTATCTTTATTACAGTTCTATCGATAATAACTGCATAATATGGGTAATAATGCATGTTATATTGATAATAATAAAAGTACTAAGTATATTTATTATAGTTCTATCGATAATAACTGCATAATATGGGTAATAATGCATGTTATATTGATGATAATAAAAGTAGTAAGTATATTTATTACAGTTCTAGCCATAATAATTGCATTATATGCGTAATAAGGCATGTTATACTGATAATATCGGGAGTAATAAGTATAATTATTATAGTTCTAGCGATAATAATAGTAAAATATAGCTAATAGTGCCTGTTATATTGATAATAATAAAAGTAATATGTATATTTATTATACTTCTGTCGATAATAACTGCATTATATGGGTAATAATGCATGTTATATTGATAATAATATAAGTAATAAGTATAATTATTACAGTTCTAGCGATAATAACTCCATTATATGGGTAATAATGCATGTTACATTGATAATAATATTAGTAATAAGTATAATTATTAGAGTTCTAGAGATAATAACTGCATTATATGGGTAATAATGGATGTTATATTGATAATATTGGGAGTAATAAGTATATTCATTATAGTTCTTGCGATAATAACTTCATAATATGGGTAATAATGCATGTTATATTGATAATAATATAAGTAATAAGTATAATTATTACAGCTCTAGCGATAATAACTGCATTATATGGGTAATAATGCATGTTGTATTGATAATATCGGGAGTAATAAGTATAATTATTATAGTGCTAGCGATAATAATAGTAAAATATGGCAAATAGTGCATGTTATATTGATAATAATAAAAGTAATAAATATATTTATTACAGTTCTATCGATAATAACTGCACAATATGGGTAATAATGCATGTTATATTGATAATAATATAAGTAATAAGTATAATTATTACAGTTCTAGCGATAATAACTGCATTATGTGGGTAATAATGCATGTTATATTGATAATATTGGGAGTAATAAGTATATTTATTATAGTTCCAGAGATAATAACTGCACTACATGGGTAATAATGCACGTTATATTGCTAATAATATAAGTAATAAGTATAATTATTACAGTTCTAGCGATAATAATTGCATTATATGCGTGATAAGGCATGTTATATTGATAATATCGGGAGTAATAAGTATAATTATTATAGTTCTAGCGATAATAATAGTAAAATATGGCTAATAGTGCCTGTTATATTGATAATAATAAAAGTAATAAGTATATTTATTATACTTCTGTCGATAATAACTGCATTTTATGGGTAATAATGCATGTTATATTGATAATAATATAAGTAATTAGTATAATTATTACCTTTCTAGCGATAATAACTCCATTATATGGGTAATAATGCATGTTATATTGATAATAATATAAGTAATAAGTATAATTATTACAGTTCTAGCGATAATAACTCCATTATATGGGTAATAATGCATGTTACATTGATAATAATATTAGTAATAAGTATAATTATTACAGTTCTAGAGGTAACAACTGCATTATATGGGTAATAATGCATGTTATATTGATAATATTGGGAGTAATAAGTATATTCATTATAGTTCTTGCGATAATAACTGCATAATATGGGTAATAATGCATGTTATATTGATAATAATATAAGTAATAAGTATAATTATTACAGTTCTAGCGATAATAACTGCATTATATGGGTAATAATGCATGTTATATTGATAATAATATAAGTAATAAGTATAATTATTACAGCTCTAGCGATAATAACTCCATTATATGGGTAATAATGCATGATATATTGATAATATTGGAAGTAATAAGTATATTTATTACAGTTCTAGCGATAATAACTGCATTACATGGGTAATATTGCACGTTATATTGCTAATAATATAAGTAATAAGTATAATTATTACAGTTCTAGCGATAATAACTGCATTATATGGGTAATAATGCACTTTATATTGCTAATAATATAAGTAATAAGTATAATTATTACAGTTCTAGCGATAATAACTGCATTATATGCGTAATAAGGCATGTTATATTGATAATATCGGGAGTAATAAGTATAATTATTATAGTTCTAGCGATAATAATAGTAAAGTATGGCTAATAGTGCATGTTATATTGATAATAGTAAAAGTAATATGTATCTTTATTACAGTTCTATCGATAATAACTGCATAATATGGGTAATAATGCATGTTATATTGATAATAATAAAAGTACTAAGTATATTTATTATAGTTCTATCGATAATAACTGCATAATATGGGTAATAATGCATGTTATATTGATGATAATAAAAGTAGTAAGTATATTTATTACAGTTCTAGCGATAATAATTGCATTATATGCGTAATAAGGCATGTTATACTGATAATATCGGGAGTAATAAGTATAATTATTATAGTTCTAGCGATAATAATAGTAAAATATAGCTAATAGTGCCTGTTATATTGATAATAATAAAAGTAATAAGTATATTTATTATACTTCTGTCGATAATAACTGCATTATATGGGTAATAATGCATGTTATATTGATAATAATATAAGTAATAAGTATAATTATTACAGTTCTAGCGATAATAACTCCATTATATGGGTAATAATGCATGTTACATTGATAATAATATTAGTAATAAGTATAATTATTACAGTTCTACAGATAATAACTGCATTATATGGGTAATAATGGATGTTATATTTATAATATTGGGAGTAATAAGTATATTCATTATAGTTCTTGCGATAATAACTTCATAATATGGGTAATAATGCATGTTATATTGATAATAATATAAGTAATAAGTATAATTATTACAGCTCTAGCGATAATAACTGCATTATATGGGTAATAATGCATGTTGTATTGATAATATCGGGAGTAATAAGTATAATTATTATAGTGCTAGCGATAATAATAGTAAAATATGGCAAATAGTGCATGTTATATTGATAATAATAAAAGTAATAAATATATTTATTACAGTTCTATCGATAATAACTGCACAATATGGGTAATAATGCATGTTATATTGATAATAATATAAGTAATAAGTATAATTATTACAGTTCTAGCGATAATAACTGCATTATGTGGGTAATAATGCATGTTATATTGATAATATTGGGAGTAATAAGTATATTTATTATAGTTCTAGAGATAATAACTGCACTACATGGGTAATAATGCACGTTATATTGCTAATAATATAAGTAATAAGTATAATTATTACAGTTCTAGCGATAATAATTGCATTATATGCGTGATAAGGCATGTTATATTGATAATATCGGGAGTAATAAGTATAATTATTATAGTTCTAGCGATAATAATAGTAAAATATGGCTAATAGTGCCTGTTATATTGATAATAATAAAAGTAATAAGTATATTTATTATACTTCTGTCGATAATAACTGCATTTTATGGGTAATGATGCATGTTATATTGATAATAATATAAGTAATTAGTATAATTATTACAGTTCTAGCGATAATAACTCCATTATATGGGTAATAATGCATGTTATATTGATAATAATATAAGTAATAAGTATAATTATTACAGTTCTAGCGATAATAACTCCATTATATGGGTAATAATGCATGTTACATTGATAATAATATTAGTAATAAGTATAATTATTACAGTTCTAGAGATAACAACTGCATTATATGGGTAATAATGCATGTTATATTGATAATATTGGGAGTAATAAGTATATTCATTATAGTTCTTGCGATAATAACTGCATAATATGGGTAATAATGCATGTTATATTGATAATAATATAAGTAATAAGTATAATTATTACAGTTCTAGCGATAATAACTGCATTATATGGGTAATAATGCATGTTATATTGATAATAATATAAGTAATAAGTATAATTATTACAGTTCTAGCGATAATAACTCCATTATATGGGTAATAATGCATGTTATATTGATAATATTGGAAGTAATAAGTATATTTATTACAGTTCTAGCGATAATAACTGCATTACATGGGTAATAATGCACGTTATATTGCTAATAATATAAGTAATAAGTATAATTATTACAGTTCTAGCGATAATAACTGCATTATATGCGTAATAAGGCATGTTATATTGATAATATCGGGAGTAATAAGTATAATTATTATAGTTCTAGCGATAATAATAGTAAAGTATGGCTAATAGTGCATGTTATATTGATAATAGTAAAAGTAATATGTATCTTTATTACAGTTCTATCGATAATAACTGCATAATATGAGTAATAATGCATGTTATATTGATAATAATAAAAGTACTAAGTATATTTATTATAGTTCTATCGATAATAACTGCATAATATGGGTAATAATGC
Organism: Megachile leachella; assembly: GCA_963576845.1. Taxonomy (NCBI): domain Eukaryota; kingdom Metazoa; phylum Arthropoda; class Insecta; order Hymenoptera; family Megachilidae; genus Megachile; species Megachile leachella. Next base: position 451,098 of record CAUYWW010000025.1, on the reverse strand, counting down.
ATGTTATATTGATGATAATAAAAGTAGTAAGTATATTTATTACAGTTCTAGCGATAATAACTGCATTATATGCGTAATAAGGCATGTTATATTGATAATATCGGGAGTAATAAGTATAATTATTATAGTTCTAGCGATAATAATAGTAAAATATGGCTATTAGTGCATGTTATATTGATAATAAAAAAATTTATAAGTATATTTATTACAGTTCTATCGATAATAACTGCATAATATGCGTAATAAGGCATGTTATATTGATAATATCGGGAGTAATAAGTATAATTATTATAGTTCTAGCGATAATAATAGTAAAATATGGCTAATAGTGCCTGTTATATTGATAATAATAAAAGTAATAAGTATATTTATTATACTTCTGTCGATAATAACTGCATTATATGGGTAATAATGCATGTTATATTGATAATAATATAAGTAATAAGTATAATTATTACAGTTCTAGCGATAATAACTCCATTATATGGGTAATAATGCATGTTATATTGATAATATTGGAAGTAATAAGTATATTTATTACAGTTCTAGCGATAATAACAGCATTATATGGGTAATAATGCACGTTATATTGTTAATAATATAAGTAATAAGTATAATTATTACAGTTCTAGCGATAATAACTGCATTATATGGGTAATAATGCATGTTGTATTGATAATATCGGGAGTAATAAGTATAATTATTATAGTTCTAGCGATAATAATAGTAAAATATGGCAAATAGTGCATGTTATATTGATAATAATAAAAGTAATAAGTATATTTATTACAGTTCTATCGATAATAACTGCATAATATGGGTAATAATGCATGTTATATTGATAATAATATAAGTAATAAGTATAATTATTACAGTTCTAGCGATAATAACTCCATTATATGGGTAATAATGCATGTTATATTGATAATATTGGAAGTAATAAGTATATTTATTACAGTTCTAACGATAATAACTGCATAATATGAGTAATAATGCATGTTATATTGATAATACTATAAGTAATAAGTATAATTATTACAGTTCTAGCGATAATAACTGCATTATATGGGTAATAATGCACTTTATATTGCTAATAATATAAGTAATAATTATAATTATTACAGTTCTAGCGATAATAACTGCATTATATGCGTAATAAGGCATGTTATATTGATAATATCGGGAGTAATAAGTATAATTATTATAGTTCTAGCGATAATAATAGTAAAGTATGGCTAATAGTGCATGTTATATTGATAATAGTAAAAGTAATATGTATCTTTATTACAGTTCTATCGATAATAACTGCATAATATGGGTAATAATGCATGTTATATTGATAATAATATAAGTAATAAGTATAATTATTACAGTTCTAGCGATAATAACTCCATTATATGGGTAATAATGCATGTTACATTGATAATAATATTAGTAATAAGTATAATTATTACAGTTCTAGAGATAATAACTGCATTATATGGGTAATAATGGATGTTATATTGATAATATTGGGAGTAATAAGTATATTCATTATAGTTCTTGCGATAATAACTTCATAATATGGGTAATAATGCATGTTATATTGATAATAATATAAGTAATAAGTATAATTATTACAGCTCTAGCGATAATAACTGCATTATATGGGTAATAATGCATGTTGTATTGATAATATCGGGAGTAATAAGTATAATTATTATAGTGCTAGCGATAATAATAGTAAAATATGGCAAATAGTGCATGTTATATTGATAATAATAAAAGTAATAAATATATTTATTACAGTTCTATCGATAATAACTGCACAATATGGGTAATAATGCATGTTATATTGATAATAATATAAGTAATAAGTATAATTATTACAGTTCTAGCGATAATAACTGCATTATGTGGGTAATAATGCATGTTATATTGATAATATTGGGAGTAATAAGTATATTTATTATAGTTCTAGAGATAATAACTGCACTACATGGGTAACAATGCACGTTATATTGCTAATAATATAAGTAATAAGTATAATTATTACAGTTCTAGCGATAATAGTTGCATTATATGCGTGTTAAGGCATGTTATATTGATAATATCGGGAGTAATAAGTATAATTATTATAGTTCTAGCGATAATAATAGTAAAATATGGCTAATAGTGCCTGTTATATTGATAATAATAAAAGTAATAAGTATATTTATTATACTTCTGTCGATAATAACTGCATTTTATGGGTAATAATGCATGTTATATTGATAATAATATAAGTAATTAGCATAATTATTACAGTTCTAGCGATAATAACTCCATTATATGGGTAATAATGCATGTTATATTGATAATAATATAAGTAATAAGTATAATTATTACAGTTCTAGCGATAATAACTCCATTATATGGGTAATAATGCATGTTACATTGATAATAATATTAGTAATAAGTATAATTATTACAGTTCTAGAGATAACAACTGCATTATATGGGTAATAATGCATGTTATATTGATAATATTGGGAGTAATAAGTATATTCATTATAGTTCTTGCGATAATAACTGCATAATATGGGTAATAATGCATGTTATATTGATAATAATATAAGTAATAAGTATAATTATTACAGTTCTAGCGATAATAACTGCATTATATGGGTAATAATGCATGTTATATTGATAATAATATAAGTAATAAGTATAATTATTACAGCTCTAGCGATAATAACTCCATTATATGGGTAATAATGCATGATATATTGATAATATTGGAAGTAATAAGTATATTTATTACAGTTCTAGCGATAATAACTGCATTACATGGGTAATATTGCACGTTATATTGCTAATAATATAAGTAATAAGTATAATTATTACAGTTCTAGCGATAATAACTCCATTATATGGGTAATAATGCATGTTATATTGATAATAATATAAGTAATAAGTATAATTATTACAGTTCTAGCGATAATAACTCCATTATATGGGTAATAATGCATGTTACATTGATAATAATATTAGTAATAAGTATAATTATTACAGTTCTAGAGATAACAACTGCATTATATGGGTAATAATGCATGTTATATTGATAATATTGGGAGTAATAAGTATATTCATTATAGTTCTTGCGATAATAACTGCATAATATGGGTAATAATGCATGTTATATTGATAATAATATAAGTAATAAGTATAATTATTACAGTTCTAGCGATAATAACTGCATTATATGGGTAATAATGCATGTTATATTGATAATAATATAAGTAATAAGTATAATTATTACAGTTCTAGCGATAATAACTCCATTATATGCGTAATAAGGCATGTTATATTGATAATATCGGGAGTAATAAGTATAATTATTATAGTTCTAGCGATAATAATAGTAAAGTATGGCTAATAGTGCATGTTATATTGATAATAGTAAAAGTAATATGTATCTTTATTACAGTTCTATCGATAATAACTGCATAATATGAGTAATAATGCATGTTATATTGATAATAATAAAAGTACTAAGTATATTTATTATAGTTCTATCGATAATAACTGCATAATATGGGTAATAATGCATGTTATATTGATGATAATAAAAGTAGTAAGTATATTTATTACAGTTCTAGCGATAATAACTGCATTATATGCGTAATAAGGCATGTTATATTGATAATATCGGGAGTAATAAGTATAATTATTATAGTTCTAGCGATAATAATAGTAAAATATGGCTATTAGTGCATGTTATATTGATAATAAAAAAATTTATAAGTATATTTATTACAGTTCTATCGATAATAACTGCATAATATGCGTAATAAGGCATGTTATATTGATAATATCGGGAGTAATAAGTATAATTATTATAGTTCTAGCGATAATAATAGTAAAATATGGCTAATAGTGCCTGTTATATTGATAATAATAAAAGTAATAAGTATATTTATTATACTTCTGTCGATAATAACTGCATTATATGGGTAATAATGCATGTTATATTGATAATAATATAAGTAATAAGTATAATTATTACAGTTCTAGCGATAATAACTCCATTATATGGGTAATAATGCATGTTATATTGATAATATTGGAAGTAATAAGTATATTTATTACAGTTCTAGCGATAATAACAGCATTATATGGGTAATAATGCACGTTATATTGTTAATAATATAAGTAATAAGTATAATTATTACAGTTCTAGCGATAATAACTGCATTATATGGGTAATAATGCATGTTGTATTGATAATATCGGGAGTAATAAGTATAATTATTATAGTTCTAGCGATAATAATAGTAAAATATAGCTAATAGTGCCTGTTATATTGATAATAATAAAAGTAATATGTATATTTATTATACTTCTGTCGATAATAACTGCATTATATGGGTAATAATGCATGTTATATTGATAATAATATAAGTAATAAGTATAATTATTACAGTTCTAGCGATAATAACTCCATTATATGGGTAATAATGCATGTTACATTGATAATAATATTAGTAATAAGTATAATTATTACAGTTCTAGAGATAATAACTGCATTATATGGGTAATAATGGATGTTATATTGATAATATTGGGAGTAATAAGTATATTCATTATAGTTCTTGCGATAATAACTTCATAATATGGGTAATAATGCATGTTATATTGATAATAATATAAGTAATAAGTATAATTATTACAGCTCTAGCGATAATAACTGCATTATATGGGTAATAATGCATGTTGTATTGATAATATCGGGAGTAATAAGTATAATTATTATAGTGCTAGCGATAATAATAGTAAAATATGGCAAATAGTGCATGTTATATTGATAATAATAAAAGTAATAAATATATTTATTACAGTTCTATCGATAATAACTGCACAATATGGGTAATAATGCATGTTATATTGATAATAATATAAGTAATAAGTATAATTATTACAGTTCTAGCGATAATAACTGCATTATGTGGGTAATAATGCATGTTATATTGATAATATTGGGAGTAATAAGTATATTTATTATAGTTCCAGAGATAATAACTGCACTACATGGGTAATAATGCACGTTATATTGCTAATAATATAAGTAATAAGTATAATTATTACAGTTCTAGCGATAATAATTGCATTATATGCGTGATAAGGCATGTTATATTGATAATATCGGGAGTAATAAGTATAATTATTATAGTTCTAGCGATAATAATAGTAAAATATGGCTAATAGTGCCTGTTATATTGATAATAATAAAAGTAATAAGTATATTTATTATACTTCTGTCGATAATAACTGCATTTTATGGGTAATGATGCATGTTATATTGATAATAATATAAGTAATTAGTATAATTATTACAGTTCTAGCGATAATAACTCCATTATATGGGTAATAATGCATGTTATATTGATAATAATATAAGTAATAAGTATAATTATTACAGTTCTAGCGATAATAACTCCATTATATGGGTAATAATGCATGTTACATTGATAATAATATTAGTAATAAGTATAATTATTACAGTTCTAGAGATAACAACTGCATTATATGGGTAATAATGCATGTTATATTGATAATATTGGGAGTAATAAGTATATTCATTATAGTTCTTGCGATAATAACTGCATAATATGGGTAATAATGCATGTTATATTGATAATAATATAAGTAATAAGTATAATTATTACAGTTCTAGCGATAATAACTGCATTATATGGGTAATAATGCATGTTATATTGATAATAATATAAGTAATAAGTATAATTATTACAGTTCTAGCGATAATAACTCCATTATATGGGTAATAATGCATGTTATATTGATAATATTGGAAGTAATAAGTATATTTATTACAGTTCTAGCGATAATAACTGCATTACATGGGTAATAATGCACGTTATATTGCTAATAATATAAGTAATAAGTATAATTATTACAGTTCTAGCGATAATAACTGCATTATATGGGTAATAATGCACTTTATATTGCTAATAATATAAGTAATAAGTATAATTATTACAGTTCTAGCGATAATAACTGCATTATATGCGTAATAAGGCATGTTATATTGATAATATCGGGAGTAATAAGTATAATTATTATAGTTCTAGCGATAATAATAGTAAAGTATGGCTAATAGTGCATGTTATATTGATAATAGTAAAAGTAATATGTATCTTTATTACAGTTCTATCGATAATAACTGCATAATATGAGTAATAATGCATGTTATATTGATAATAATAAAAGTACTAAGTATATTTATTATAGTTCTATCGATAATAACTGCATAATATGGGTAATAATGCATGTTATATTGATGATAATAAAAGTAGTAAGTATATTTATTACAGTTCTAGCGATAATAACTGCATTATATGCGTAATAAGGCATGTTATATTGATAATATCGGGAGTAATAAGTATAATTATTATAGTTCTAGCGATAATAATAGTAAAATATGGCTATTAGTGCATGTTATATTGATAATAAAAAAATTTATAAGTATATTTATTACAGTTCTATCGATAATAACTGCATAATATGCGTAATAAGGCATGTTATATTGATAATATCGGGAGTAATAAGTATAATTATTATAGTTCTAGCGATAATAATAGTAAAATATGGCTAATAGTGCCTGTTATATTGATAATAATAAAAGTAATAAGTATATTTATTATACTTCTGTCGATAATAACTGCATTATATGGGTAATAATGCATGTTATATTGATAATAATATAAGTAATTAGTATAATTATTACAGTTCTAGCGATAATAACTCCATTATATGGGTAATAATGCATGTTATATTGATAATAATATAAGTAATAAGTATAATTATTACAGTTCTAGCGATAATAACTCCATTATATGGGTAATAATGCATGTTACATTGATAATAATATTAGTAATAAGTATAATTATTACAGTTCTAGAGATAACAACTGCATTATATGGGTAATAATGCATGTTATATTGATAATATTGGGAGTAATAAGTATATTCATTATAGTTCTTGCGATAATAACTGCATAATATGGGTAATAATGCATGTTATATTGATAATAATATAAGTAATAAGTATAATTATTACAGTTCTAGCGATAATAACTGCATTATATGGGTAATAATGCATGTTATATTGATAATAATATAAGTAATAAGTATAATTATTACAGTTCTAGCGATAATAACTCCATTATATGGGTAATAATGCATGTTATATTGATAATATTGGAAGTAATAAGTATATTTATTACAGTTCTAGCGATAATAACTGCATTACATGGGTAATAATGCACGTTATATTGCTAATAATATAAGTAATAAGTATAATTATTACAGTTCTAGCGATAATAACTGCATTATATGGGTAATAATGCACTTTATATTGCTAATAATATAAGTAATAAGTATAATTATTACAGTTCTAGCGATAATAACTGCATTATATGCGTAATAAGGCATGTTATATTGATAATATCGGGAGTAATAAGTATAATTATTATAGTTCTAGCGATAATAATAGTAAAGTATGGCTAATAGTGCATGTTATATTGATAATAGTAAAAGTAATATGTATCTTTATTACAGTTCTATCGATAATAACTGCATAATATGGGTAATAATGCATGTTATATTGATAATAATAAAAGTACTAAGTATATTTATTATAGTTCTATCGATAATAACTGCATAATATGGGTAATAATGCATGTTATATTGATGATAATAAAAGTAGTAAGTATATTTATTACAGTTCTAGCGATAATAATTGCATTATATGCGTAATAAGGCATGTTATACTGATAATATCGGGAGTAATAAGTATAATTATTATAGTTCTAGCGATAATAATAGTAAAATATAGCTAATAGTGCCTGTTATATTGATAATAATAAAAGTAATAAGTATATTTATTATACTTCTGTCGATAATAACTGCATTATATGGGTAATAATGCATGTTATATTGATAATAATATAAGTAATAAGTATAATTATTACAGTTCTAGCGATAATAACTCCATTATATGGGTAATAATGCATGTTACATTGATAATAATATTAGTAATAAGTATAATTATTACAGTTCTAGAGATAATAACTGCATTATATGGGTAATAATGGATGTTATATTGATAATATTGGGAGTAATAAGTATATTCATTATAGTTCTTGCGATAATAACTTCATAATATGGGTAATAATGCATGTTATATTGATAATAATATAAGTAATAAGTATAATTATTACAGCTCTAGCGATAATAACTGCATTATATGGGTAATAATGCATGTTGTATTGATAATATCGGGAGTAATAAGTATAATTATTATAGTGCTAGCGATAATAATAGTAAAATATGGCAAATAGTGCATGTTATATTGATAATAATAAAAGTAATAAATATATTTATTACAGTTCTATCGATAATAACTGCACAATATGGGTAATAATGCATGTTATATTGATAATAATATAAGTAATAAGTATAATTATTACAGTTCTAGCGATAATAACTGCATTATGTGGGTAATAATGCATGTTATATTGATAATATTGGGAGTAATAAGTATATTTATTATAGTTCTAGAGATAATAACTGCACTACATGGGTAATAATGCACGTTATATTGCTAATAATATAAGTAATAAGTATAATTATTACAGTTCTAGCGATAATAATTGCATTATATGCGTGATAAGGCATGTTATATTGATAATATCGGGAGTAATAAGTATAATTATTATAGTTCTAGCGATAATAATAGTAAAATATGGCTAATAGTGCCTGTTATATTGATAATAATAAAAGTAATAAGTATATTTATTATACTTCTGTCGATAATAACTGCATGTTATGGGTAATGATGCATGTTATATTGATAATAATATAAGTAATTAGTATAATTATTACAGTTCTAGCGATAATAACTCCATTATATGGGTAATAATGCATGTTATATTGATAATAATATAAGTAATAAGTATAATTATTACAGTTCTAGCGATAATAACTCCATTATATGGGTAATAATGCATGTTACATTGATAATAATATTAGTAATAAGTATAATTATTACAGTTCTAGAGATAACAACTGCATTATATGGGTAATAATGCATGTTATATTGATAATATTGGGAGTAATAAGTATATTCATTATAGTTCTTGCGATAATAACTGCATAATATGGGTAATAATGCATGTTATATTGATAATAATATAAGTAATAAGTATAATTATTACAGTTCTAGCGATAATAACTGCATTATATGGGTAATAATGCATGTTATATTGATAATAATATAAGTAATAAGTATAATTATTACAGTTCTAGCGATAATAACTCCATTATATGGGTAATAATGCATGTTATATTGATAATATTGGAAGTAATAAGTATATTTATTACAGTTCTAGCGATAATAACTGCATTACATGGGTAATAATGCACGTTATATTGCTAATAATATAAGTAATAAGTATAATTATTACAGTTCTAGCGATAATAACTGCATTATATGGGTAATAATGCACTTTATATTGCTAATAATATAAGTAATAAGTATAATTATTACAGTTCTAGCGATAATAACTGCATTATATGCGTAATAAGGCATGTTATATTGATAATATCGGGAGTAATAAGTATAATTATTATAGTTCTAGCGATAATAATAGTAAAGTATGGCTAATAGTGCATGTTATATTGATAATAGTAAAAGTAATATGTATCTTTATTACAGTTCTATCGATAATAACTGCATAATATGAGTAATAATGCATGTTATATTGATAATAATAAAAGTACTAAGTATATTTATTATAGTTCTATCGATAATAACTGCATAATATGGGTAATAATGCATGTTATATTGATGATAATAAAAGTAGTAAGTATATTTATTACAGTTCTAGCGATAATAACTGCATTATATGCGTAATAAGGCATGTTATATTGATAATATCGGGAGTAATAAGTATAATTATTATAGTTCTAGCGATAATAATAGTAAAATATGGCTATTAGTGCATGTTATATTGATAATAAAAAAATTTATAAGTATATTTATTACAGTTCTATCGATAATAACTGCATAATATGCGTAATAAGGCATGTTATATTGATAATATCGGGAGTAATAAGTATAATTATTATAGTTCTAGCGATAATAATAGTAAAATATGGCTAATAGTGCCTGTTATATTGATAATAATAAAAGTAATAAGTATATTTATTATACTTCTGTCGATAATAACTGCATTATATGGGTAATAATGCATGTTATATTGATAATAATATAAGTAATTAGTATAATTATTACAGTTCTAGCGATAATAACTCCATTATATGGGTAATAATGCATGTTATATTGATAATAATATAAGTAATAAGTATAATTATTACAGTTCTAGCGATAATAACTCCATTATATGGGTAATAATGCATGTTATATTGATAATAATATAAGTAATAAGTATAATTATTACAGTTCTAGCGATAATAACTCCATTATATGGGTAATAATGCATGTTATATTGATAATATTGGAAGTAATAAGTATATTTATTACAGTTCTAGCGATAATAACTGCATTACATGGGTAATAATGCACGTTATATTGCTAATAATATAAGTAATAAGTATAATTATTACAGTTCTAGCGATAATAACTGCATTATATGGGTAATAATGCACTTTATATTGCTAATAATATAAGTAATAAGTATAATTATTACAGTTCTAGCGATAATAACTGCATTATATGCGTAATAAGGCATGTTATATTGATAATATCGGGAGTAATAAGTATAATTATTATAGTTCTAGCGATAATAATAGTAAAGTATGGCTAATAGTGCATGTTATATTGATAATAGTAAAAGTAATATGTATCTTTATTACAGTTCTATCGATAATAACTGCATAATATGAGTAATAATGCATGTTATATTGATAATAATAAAAGTACTAAGTATATTTATTACAGTTCTATCGATAATAACTGCATAATATGCGTAATAAGGCATGTTATATTGATAATATCGGGAGTAATAAGTATAATTATTATAGTTCTAGCGATAATAATAGTAAAATATGGCTAATAGTGCCTGTTATATTGATAATAATAAAAGTAATAAGTATATTTATTATACTTCTGTCGATAATAACTGCATTATATGGGTAATAATGCATGTTATATTGATAATAATATAAGTAATAAGTATAATTATTACAGTTCTAGCGATAATAACTCCATTATATGGGTAATAATGCATGTTATATTGATAATATTGGAAGTAATAAGTATAATTATTACAGTTCTAGAGATAATGACTGCACTACATGGGTAATAATACACGTCATATTGCTAATAATATAAGTAATAAGTATAATTATTACAGTTCTAGCGATAATAACTGCATTATGTGGGTAATAATGCATGTTATATTGATAACATTGGGAGTAATAAGTATATTTATTATAGTTCTAGCTATAATAACTGCATAATATGGGTAATAATGCATGTTATATTGATAATAATATAAGTAATAAGTATAATTATTACAGTTCTAGCGATAATAACTGCATTATATAGGTAATAATGCACGTTATATTGCTAATAATATAAGTAATAAGTATAATTATTACAGTTCTAGCGATAATAATTGCATTATATGCGTAATAAGGCATGTTATATTGATAATATCGGGAGTAATAAGTAGAATTATTATAGTTCTAGCGATAATAATAGTAAAATATGGCTAATAGTGCCTGTTATATTGATAATAATATAAGTAATTAGTATAATTATTACAGTTCCAGCGATAATAACTCCATTATATGGGTAATAATGCATGTTATATTGATAATTATATAAGTAATAAGTATAATTATTACAGTTCTAGAGATAATAACTGCACTACATGGGTAATAATGCACGTTATATTGCTAATAATATAAGTAATAAGTATAATTATTACAGTTCTAGCGATAATAACTGCATTATGTGGGTAATAATGCATGTTATATTGATAATATTGGGAGTAATAAGTATATTTATTACAGTTCTAGCGATAATAACTGCATAATATGGGTAATAATGCATGTTATATTGATAATAATATAAGTAATAAGTATACTTATTACAGTTCTAGCGATAATAACTGCATTATATGGGTAATAATGCACGTTATGTTGCTAATAATATAAGTAATAAGTATAATTATTACAGTTCTAGCGATAATAACTGCATTATATGCGTAATAAGGCATGTTATATTGATAATATCGGGAGTAATAAGTATAATTATTATAGTTCTAGCGATAATAATAGTAAAGTATGGCTAATAGTGCATGTTATATTGATAATAGTAAAAGTAATATGTATCTTTATTACAGTTCTATCGATAATAACTGCATAATATGGGTAATAATGCATGTTATATTGATAATAATAAAAGTACTAAGTATATTTATTATAGTTCTATCGATAATAACTGCATAATATGGGTAATAATGCATGTTATATTGATGATAGTAAAAGTAATACGTATATTTATTACAGTTCTAGCGATAATAACTGCATTATATGCGTAATAAGGCATGTTATATTGATAATATCGGGAGTAATAGGTATAATTATTATAGTTCTAGCGATAATAATAGTAAAATATGGCTAATAGTGCCTGTTATATTGATAATAATATAAGTAATAAGTATAATTATTACAGTTCTAGCGATAATAACTGCATTATGTGGGTAATAATGCATGTTATATTGATAATATTGGAAGTAATAAGTATATTTATTACAGTTCTAGCGATAATAACTGCATTATATGGGTAATAATGCACGTTATATTGCTAATAATATAAGTAATAAGTATAATTATTACAGTTCTAGCGATAATAACTGCATTATATGGGTAATAATGCATGTTGTATTGATAATATCGGGAGTAATAAGTATAATTATTATAGTTCTAGCGATAATAATAGTAAAATATGGCAAATAGTGCATGTTATATTGATAATAATAAAAGTAATAAGTATATTTATTATACTTCTGTCGATAATAACTGCATTATATGGGTATTAATGCATGTTATATTGATAATAATATAAGTAATAAGTATAATTATTACAGTTCTAGCGATAATAACTGCATAATATGAGTAATAATGCATGTTATATTGATGATAATAAAAGTAATACGTATATTTATTACAGTTCTAGCGATAATAACTGCATTATATGCGTAATAAGGCATGTTATATTGATAATATCGGGAGTAATAGGTATAATTATTATAGTTCTAGCGATAATAATAGTAAAATATGGCTAATAGTGCCTGTTATATTGATAATAATAAAAGTAATAAGTATATTTATTATACTTCTGTCGATAATAACTGCATTATATGGGTAATAATGCATGTTATATTGATAATAATATAAGTAATAAGTATAATTATTACAGTTCTAGCGATAATAACTGCATTATGTGGGTAATAATGCATGTTATATTGATAATATTGGAAGTAATAAGTATATTTATTACAGTTCTAGCGATAATAACTGCATTATATGGGTAATAATGCACGTTATATTGCTAATAATATAAGTAATAAGTATAATTATTACAGTTCTAGCGATAATAACTGCATTATATGGGTAATAATGCATGTTGTATTGATAATATCGGGAGTAATAAGTATAATTATTATAGTTCTAGCGATAATAATAGTAAAATATGGCAAATAGTGCATGTTATATTGATAATAATAAAAGTAATAAGTATATTTATTACAGTTCTATCGATAATAACTGCATAATATGGGTAATAATGCATGTTATATTGATAATAATATAAGTAATAAGTATAATTATTACAGTTCTAGTGATAATAACTCCATTATATGGGTAATAATGCACGTTATATTGCTAATAATATAAGTATTAAGTATAATTATTACAGTTCTAGCGATAATAACTGCATTATGTGGGTAATAATGCATGTTATATTGATAATATTGGGAGTAATAAGTATATTTATTACAGTTCTAGCGATAATAACTGCATAATATGGGTAATAATGCATGTTATATTGATAATAATATAAGTAATAAGTATACTTATTACAGTTCTAGCGATAATAACTGCATTATATGGGTAATAATGCACGTTATATTGCTAATAATATAAGTAATAAGTATAATTATTACAGTTCTAGCGATAATAACTGCATTGTATGCGTAATAAGGCATGTTATATTGATAATATCGGGAGTAATAAGTATAATTATTATAGTTCTAGCGATAGTAATAGTAAAATATGGCTATTAGTGCATGTTATATTGATAATAAAAAAATTTATAAGTATATTTATTACAGTTCTATCGATAATAACTGCATAATATGGGTAATAATGCATGTTATATTGATGATAATAAAAGTAATACGTATATTTATTACAGTTCTAGCGATAATAACTGCATTATATGCGTAATAAGGCATGTTATATTGATAATATCGGGAGTAATAAGTATAATTATTATAGTTCTAGCGATAATAATAGTAAAATATGGCTAATAGTGCCTGTTATATTGATAATAATAAAAGTAATAAGTATATTTATTATACTTCCGTCGATAATAACTGCATTATATGGGTAATAGTGCATGTTATATTGATAATAATATAAGTAATAAGTATAATTATTACAGTTCTAGCGATAATAACTGCATAATATGGGTAATAATGCATGTTATATTGATGATAATAAAAGTAATACGTATATTTATTACAGTTCTAGCGATAATAACTGCATTATATGCGTAATAAGGCATGTTATATTGATAATATCGGGAGTAATAAGTATAATTATTATAGTTCTAGCGATAATAATAGTAAAGTATGGCTAATAGTGCATGTTATATTGATAATAGTAAAAGTAATATGTATCTTTATTACAGTTCTATCGATAATAACTGCATAATATGGGTAATAATGCATGTTATATTGATAATAATAAAAGTACTAAGTATATTTATTATAGTTCTATCGATAATAACTGCATAATATGGGTAATAATGCATGTTATATTGATGATAATAAAAGTAGTAAGTATATTTATTACAGTTCTAGCGATAATAACTGCATTATATGCGTAATAAGGCATGTTATATTGATAATATCGGGAGTAATAAGTATAATTATTACAGTTCTAGCGATAATAATAGTAAAATATGGCTATTAGTGCATGTTATATTGATAATAAAAAAATTTACAAGTATATTTATTACAGTTCTATCGATAATAACTGCATAATATGGGTAATAATGCATGTTATATTGATGATAATAAAAGTAATACGTATATTTATTACAGTTCTAGCGATAATAACTGCATTATATGCGTAATAAGGCATGTTATATTGATAATATCGGGAGTAATAAGTATAATTATTATAGTTCTAGCGATAATAATAGTAAAATATGGCTAATAGTGCCTGTTATATTGATAATAATAAAAGTAATAAGTATATTTATTATACTTCTGTCGATAATAACTGCATTATATG
Source organism: Megachile leachella (assembly GCA_963576845.1). NCBI lineage: Eukaryota > Metazoa > Arthropoda > Insecta > Hymenoptera > Megachilidae > Megachile > Megachile leachella. The sequence continues at coordinate 435,505 of CAUYWW010000025.1, read as the reverse complement.
GGTAATAATGCATGTTATATTGATAATAATATAAGTAATAAGTATAATTATTACAGTTCTAGCGATAATAACTGCATAATATGGGTAATAATGCATGTTATATTGATGATAATAAAAGTAATACGTATATTTATTACAGTTCTAGCGATAATAACTGCATTATATGCGTAATAAGGCATGTTATATTGATAATATCGGGAGTAATAGGTATAATTATTATAGTTCTAGCGATAATAATAGTAAAATATGGCTAATAGTGCCTGTTATATTGATAATAATAAAAGTAATAAGTATATTTATTATACTTCTGTCGATAATAACTGCATTATATGGGTAATAATGCATGTTATATTGATAATAATATAAGTAATAAGTATAATTATTACAGTTCTAGCGATAATAACTGCATAATATGGGTAATAATGCATGTTATATTGATGATAATAAAAGTAATACGTATATTTATTACAGTTCTAGCGATAATAACTGCATTATATGCGTAATAAGGCATGTTATATTGATAATATCGGGAGTAATAGGTATAATTATTATAGTTCTAGCGATAATAATAGTAAAATATGGCTAATAGTGCCTGTTATATTGATAATAATAAAAGTAATAAGTATATTTATTACAGTTCTATCGATAATAACTGCATAATATGGGTAATAATGCATGTTATATTGATAACAATATAAGTAATAAGTATAATTATTACAGTTCTAGTGATAATAACTCCATTATATGGGTAATAATGCATGTTATATTGATAATAATATAAGTAATAAGTATAATTATTACAGTTGTAGAGATAATAACTGCACTACATGGGTAATAATACACGTCATATTGCTAATAATATAAGTAATAAGTATAATTATTACAGTTCTAGCGATAATAACTGCATTATGTGGGTAATAATGCATGTTATATTGATAATATTGGGAGTAATAAGTATATTTATTATAGTTCTAGCTATAATAACTGCATAATATGGGTAATAATGCATGTTATATTGATAATAATATAAGTAATAAGTATAATTATTACAGTTCTAGCGATAATAACTGCATTATATAGGTAATAATGCACGTTATATTGCTAATAATATAAGTAATAAGTATAATTATTACAGTTCTAGCGATAATAATTGCATTATATGCGTAATAAGGCATGTTATATTGATAATATCGGGAGTAATAAGTAGAATTATTATAGTTCTAGCGATAATAATAGTAAAATATGGCTAATAGTGCCTGTTATATTGATAATAATATAAGTAATAAGTATAATTATTACAGTTCCAGCGATAATAACTCCATTATATGGGTAATAATGCATGTTATATTGATAATTATATAAGTAATAAGTATAATTATTACAGTTCTAGAGATAATAACTGCACTACATGGGTAATAATGCACGTTATATTGCTAATAATATAAGTAATAAGTATAATTATTACAGTTCTAGCGATAATAACTGCATTATGTGGGTAATAATGCATGTTATATTGATAATATTGGGAGTAATAAGTATATTTATTACAGTTCTAGCGATAATAACTGCATAATATGGGTAATAATGCATGTTATATTGATAATAATATAAGTAATAAGTATACTTATTACAGTTCTAGCGATAATAACTGCATTATATGGGTAATAATGCACGTTATATTGCTAATAATATAAGTAATAAGTATAATTATTACAGTTCTAGCGATAATAACTGCATTATATGCGTAATAAGGCATGTTATATTGATAATATCGGGAGTAATAAGTATAATTATTATAGTTCTAGCGATAATAATAGTAAAGTATGGCTAATAGTGCATGTTATATTGATAATAGTAAAAGTAATATGTATCTTTATTACAGTTCTATCGATAACAACTGCATAATATGGGTAATAATGCATGTTATATTGATAATAATAAAAGTACTAAGTATATTTATTATAGTTCTATCGATAATAACTGCATAATATGGGTAATAATGCATGTTATATTGATGATAATAAAAGTAGTAAGTATATTTATTACAGTTCTAGCGATAATAACTGCATTATATGCGTAATAAGGCATGTTATATTGATAATATCGGGAGTAATAAGTATAATTATTATAGTTCTAGCGATAATAATAGTAAAATATGGCTATTAGTGCATGTTATATTGATAATAAAAAAATTTACAAGTATATTTATTACAGTTCTATCGATAATAACTGCATAATATGGGTAATAATGCATGTTATATTGATAATAATATAAGTAATAAGTATAATTATTACAGTTCTAGCGATAATAACTCCATTATATGGGTAATAATGCATGTTATATTGATAATAATATAAGTAATAAGTATAATTATTACAGTTCTAGCGATAATAACTCCATTATATGGGTAATAATGCATGTTACATTGGTAATAATATTAGTAATAAGTATAATTATTACAGTTCTAGAGATAACAACTGCATTATATGGGTAATAATGCATGTTATATTGATAATATTGGGAGTAATAAGTATATTCATTATAGTTCTTGCGATAATAACTGCATAATATGGGTAATAATGCATGTTATATTGATAATAATATAAGTAATAAGTATAATTATTACAGTTCTAGCGATAATAACTGCATTATATGGGTAATAATGCATGTTATATTGATAATAATATAAGTAATAAGTATAATTATTACAGCTCTAGCGATAATAACTCCATTATATGGGTAATAATGCATGATATATTGATAATATTGGAAGTAATAAGTATATTTATTACAGTTCTAGCGATAATAACTGCATTACATGGGTAATAATGCACGTTATATTGCTAATAATATGAGTAATAAGTATAATTATTACAGTTCTAGCGATAATAACTGCATTATATGGGTAATAATGCACTTTATATTGCTAATAATATAAGTAATAAGTATAATTATTACAGTTCTAGCGATAATAACTGCATTATATGCGTAATAAGGCATGTTATACTGATAATATCGGGAGTAATAAGTATAATTATTATAGTTCTAGCGATAATAATAGTAAAATATAGCTAATAGTGCCTGTTATATTGATAATAATAAAAGTAATAAGTATATTTATTATACTTCTGTCGATAATAACTGCATTATATGGGTAATAATGCATGTTATATTGATAATAATATAAGTAATAAGTATAATTATTACAGTTCTAGCGATAATAACTCCATTATATGGGTAATAATGCATGATATATTGATAATATTGGAAGTAATAAGTATATTTATTACAGTTCTAGCGATAATAACTGCATTACATGGGTAATATTGCACGCTATATTGCTAATAATATAAGTAATAAGTATAATTATTACAGTTCTAGCGATAATAACTGCATTATATGGGTAATAATGCACTTTATATTGCTAATAATATAAGTAATAAGTATAATTATTACAGTTCTAGCGATAATAACTGCATTATATGCGTAATAAGGCATGTTATATTGATAATATCGGGAGTAATAAGTATAATTATTATAGTTCTAGCGATAATAATAGTAAAGTATGGCTAATAGTGCATGTTATATTGATAATAGTAAAAGTAATATGTATCTTTATTACAGTTCTATCGATAATAACTGCATAATATGGGTAATAATGCATGTTATATTGATAATAATAAAAGTACTAAGTATATTTATTATAGTTCTATCGATAATAACTGCATAATATGGATAATAATGCATGTTATATTGATGATAATAAAAGTAGTAAGTATATTTATTACAGTTCTAGCGATAATAATTGCATTATATGCGTAATAAGGCATGTTATACTGATAATATCGGGAGTAATAAGTATAATTATTATAGTTCTAGCGATAATAATAGTAAAATATAGCTAATAGTGCCTGTTATATTGATAATAATAAAAGTAATAAGTATAATTATTACAGCTCTAGCGATAATAACTGCATTATATGGGTAATAATGCATGTTGTATTGATAATATCGGGAGTAATAAGTATAATTATTATAGTGCTAGCGATAATAATAGTAAAATATGGCAAATAGTGCATGTTATATTGATAATAATAAAAGTAATAAATATATTTATTACAGTTCTATCGATAATAACTGCACTACATGGGTAATAATGCACGTTATATTGCTAATAATATAAGTAATATGTATAATTATTACAGTTCTAGCGATAATAATTGCATTATATGCGTGATAAGGCATGTTATATTGATAATATCGGGAGTAATAAGTATAATTATTATAGTTCTAGCGATAATAATAGTAAAATATGGCTAATAGTGCCTGTTATATTGATAATAATAAAAGTAATAAGTATATTTATTATACTTCTGTCGATAATAACTGCATTTTATGGGTAATAATGCATGTTATATTGATAATAATATAAGTAATTAGTATAATTATTACAGTTCTAGCGATAATAACTCCATTATATGGGTAATAATGCATGTTATATTGATAATAATATAAGTAATAAGTATAATTATTACAGTTCTAGCGATAATAACTCCATTATATGGGTAATAATGCATGTTACATTGATAATAATATTAGTAATAAGTATAATTATTACAGTTCTAGAGATAACAACTGCATTATATGGGTAATAATGCATGTTATATTGATAATATTGGGAGTAATAAGTATATTCATTATAGTTCTTGCGATAATAACTGCATAATATGGGTAATAATGCATGTTATATTGATAATAATATAAGTAATAAGTATAATTATTACAGTTCTAGCGATAATAACTGCATTATATGGGTAATAATGCATGTTATATTGATAATAATATAAGTAATAAGTATAATTATTACAGCTCTAGCGATAATAACTCCATTATATGGGTAATAATGCATGATATATTGATAATATTGGAAGTAATAAGTATATTTATTACAGTTCTAGCGATAATAACTGCATTACATGGGTAATATTGCACGTTATATTGCTAATAATATAAGTAATAAGTATAATTATTACAGTTCTAGCGATAATAACTGCATTATATGGGTAATAATGCACTTTATATTGCTAATAATATAAGTAATAAGTATAATTATTACAGTTCTAGCGATAATAACTGCATTATATGCGTAATAAGGCATGTTATATTGATAATATCGGGAGTAATAAGTATAATTATTATAGTTCTAGCGATAATAATAGTAAAGTATGGCTAATAGTGCATGTTATATTGATAATAGTAAAAGTAATATGTATCTTTATTACAGTTCTATCGATACTAACTGCATAATATGGGTAATAATGCATGTTATATTGATAATAATAAAAGTACTAAGTATATTTATTATAGTTCTATCGATAATAACTGCATAATATGGGTAATAATGCATGTTATATTGATGATAATAAAAGTAGTAAGTATATTTATAACAGTTCTAGCGATAATAATTGCATTATATGCGTAATAAGGCATGTTATACTGATAATATCGGGAGTAATAAGTATAATTATTATAGTTCTAGCGATAATAATAGTAAAATATAGCTAATAGTGCCTGTTATATTGATAATAATAAAAGTAATAAGTATATTTATTATACTTCTGTCGATAATAACTGCATTATATGGGTAATAATGCATGTTATATTGATAATAATATAAGTAATAAGTATAATTATTACAGTTCTAGCGATAATAACTCCATTATATGGGTAATAATGCATGTTACATTGATAATAATATTAGTAATAAGTATAATTATTACAGTTCTAGAGATAATAACTGCATTATATGGGTAATAATGGATGTTATATTGATAATATTGGGAGTAATAAGTATATTCATTATAGTTCTTGCGATAATAACTTCATAATATGGGTAATAATGCATGTTATATTGATAATAATATAAGTAATAAGTATAATTATTACAGCTCTAGCGATAATAACTGCATTATATGGGTAATAATGCATGTTGTATTGATAATATCGGGAGTAATAAGTATAATTATTATAGTGCTAGCGATAATAATAGTAAAATATGGCAAATAGTGCATGTTATATTGATAATAATAAAAGTAATAAATATATTTATTACAGTTCTATCGATAATAACTGCACAATATGGGTAATAATGCATGTTATATTGATAATAATATAAGTAATAAGTATAATTATTACAGTTCTAGCGATAATAACTGCATTATGTGGGTAATAATGCATGTTATATTGATAATATTGGGAGTAATAAGTATATTTATTATAGTTCTAGAGATAATAACTGCACTACATGGGTAATAATGCACGTTATATTGCTAATAATATAAGTAATAAGTATAATTATTACAGTTCTAGCGATAATAATTGCATTATATGCGTGATAAGGCATGTTATATTGATAATATCGGGAGTAATAAGTATAATTATTATAGTTCTAGCGATAATAATAGTAAAATATGGCTAATAGTGCCTGTTATATTGATAATAATAAAAGTAATAAGTATATTTATTATACTTCTGTCGATAATAACTGCATTTTATGGGTAATGATGCATGTTATATTGATAATAATATAAGTAATTAGTATAATTATTACAGTTCTAGCGATAATAACTCCATTATATGGGTAATAATGCATGTTATATTGATAATAATATAAGTAATAAGTATAATTATTACAGTTCTAGCGATAATAACTCCATTATATGGGTAATAATGCATGTTACATTGATAATAATATTAGTAATAAGTATAATTATTACAGTTCTAGAGATAACAACTGCATTATATGGGTAATAATGCATGTTATATTGATAATATTGGGAGTAATAAGTATATTCATTATAGTTCTTGCGATAATAACTGCATAATATGGGTAATAATGCATGTTATATTGATAATAATATAAGTAATAAGTATAATTATTACAGTTCTAGCGACAATAACTGCATTATATGGGTAATAATGCATGTTATATTGATAATAATATAAGTAATAAGTATAATTATTACAGCTCTAGCGATAATAACTCCATTATATGGGTAATAATGCATGATATATTGATAATATTGGAAGTAATAAGTATATTTATTACAGTTCTAGCGATAATAACTGCATTACATGGGTAATATTGCACGTTATATTGCTAATAATATAAGTAATAAGTATAATTATTACAGTTCTAGCGATAATAACTGCATTATATGGGTAATAATGCACTTTATATTGCTAATAATATAAGTAATAAGTATAATTATTACAGTTCTAGCGATAATAACTGCATTATATGCGTAATAAGGCATGTTATATTGATAATATCGGGAGTAATAAGTATAATTATTATAGTTCTAGCGATAATAATAGTAAAGTATGGCTAATAGTGCATGTTATATTGATAATAGTAAAAGTAATATGTATCTTTATTACAGTTCTATCGATAATAACTGCATAATATGGGTAATAATGCATGTTATATTGATAATAATAAAAGTACTAAGTATATTTATTATAGTTCCATCGATAATAACTGCATAATATGGGTAATAATGCATGTTATATTGATGATAATAAAAGTAGTAAGTATATTTATTACAGTTCTAGCGATAATAATTGCATTATATGCGTAATAAGGCATGTTATACTGATAATATCGGGAGTAATAAGTATAATTATTATAGTTCTAGCGATAATAATAGTAAAATATAGCTAATAGTGCCTGTTATATTGATAATAATAAAAGTAATATGTATATTTATTATACTTCTGTCGATAATAACTGCATTATATGGGTAATAATGCATGTTATATTGATAATAATATAAGTAATAAGTATAATTATTACAGTTCTAGCGATAATAACTCCATTATATGGGTAATAATGCATGTTACATTGATAATAATATTAGTAATAAGTATAATTATTACAGTTCTAGAGATAATAACTGCATTATATGGGTAATAATGGATGTTATATTGATAATATTGGGAGTAATAAGTATATTCATTATAGTTCTTGCGATAATAACTTCATAATATGGGTAATAATGCATGTTATATTGATAATAATATAAGTAATAAGTATAATTATTACAGCTCTAGCGATAATAACTGCATTATATGGGTAATAATGCATGTTGTATTGATAATATCGGGAGTAATAAGTATAATTATTATAGTGCTAGCGATAATAATAGTAAAATATGGCAAATAGTGCATGTTATATTGATAATAATAAAAGTAATAAATATATTTATTACAGTTCTATCGATAATAACTGCACAATATGGGTAATAATGCATGTTATATTGATAATAATATAAGTAATAAGTATAATTATTACAGTTCTAGCGATAATAACTGCATTATGTGGGTAATAATGCATGTTATATTGATAATATTGGGAGTAATAAGTATATTTATTATAGTTCCAGAGATAATAACTGCACTACATGGGTAATAATGCACGTTATATTGCTAATAATATAAGTAATAAGTATAATTATTACAGTTCTAGCGATAATAACTGCATTATATGGGTAATAATGCACTTTATATTGCTAATAATATAAGTAATAAGTATAATTATTACAGCTCTAGCGATAATAACTGCATTATATGCGTAATAAGGCATGTTATATTGATAATATCGGGAGTAATAAGTATAATTATTATAGTTCTAGCGATAATAATAGTAAAGTATGGCTAATAGTGCATGTTATATTGATAATAGTAAAAGTAATATGTATCTTTATTACAGTTCTATCGATAATAACTGCATAATATGGGTAATAATGCATGTTATATTGATAATAATAAAAGTACTAAGTATATTTATTATAGTTCTATCGATAATAACTGCATAATATGGGTAATAATGCATGTTATATTGATGATAATAAAAGTAGTAAGTATATTTATTACAGTTCTAGCGATAATAATTGCATTATATGCGTAATAAGGCATGTTATACTGATAATATCGGGAGTAATAAGTATAATTATTATAGTTCTAGCGATAATAATAGTAAAATATAGCTAATAGTGCCTGTTATATTGATAATAATAAAAGTAATAAGTATATTTATTATACTTCTGTCGATAATAACTGCATTATATGGGTAATAATGCATGTTATATTGATAATAATATAAGTAATAAGTATAATTATTACAGTTCTAGCGATAATAACTCCATTATATGGGTAATAATGCATGTTACATTGATAATAATATTAGTAATAAGTATAATTATTACAGTTCTACAGATAATAACTGCATTATATGGGTAATAATGGATGTTATATTTATAATATTGGGAGTAATAAGTATATTCATTATAGTTCTTGCGATAATAACTTCATAATATGGGTAATAATGCATGTTATATTGATAATAATATAAGTAATAAGTATAATTATTACAGCTCTAGCGATAATAACTGCATTATATGGGTAATAATGCATGTTGTATTGATAATATCGGGAGTAATAAGTATAATTATTATAGTGCTAGCGATAATAATAGTAAAATATGGCAAATAGTGCATGTTATATTGATAATAATAAAAGTAATAAATATATTTATTACAGTTCTATCGATAATAACTGCACAATATGGGTAATAATGCATGTTATATTGATAATAATATAAGTAATAAGTATAATTATTACAGTTCTAGCGATAATAACTGCATTATGTGGGTAATAATGCATGTTATATTGATAATATTGGGAGTAATAAGTATATTTATTATAGTTCTAGAGATAATAACTGCACTACATGGGTAATAATGCACGTTATATTGCTAATAATATAAGTAATAAGTATAATTATTACAGTTCTAGCGATAATAATTGCATTATATGCGTGATAAGGCATGTTATATTGATAATATCGGGAGTAATAAGTATAATTATTATAGTTCTAGCGATAATAATAGTAAAATATGGCTAATAGTGCCTGTTATATTGATAATAATAAAAGTAATAAGTATATTTATTATACTTCTGTCGATAATAACTGCATTTTATGGGTAATGATGCATGTTATATTGATAATAATATAAGTAATTAGTATAATTATTACAGTTCTAGCGATAATAACTCCATTATATGGGTAATAATGCATGTTATATTGATAATAATATAAGTAATAAGTATAATTATTACAGTTCTAGCGATAATAACTCCATTATATGGGTAATAATGCATGTTACATTGATAATAATATTAGTAATAAGTATAATTATTACAGTTCTAGAGATAACAACTGCATTATATGGGTAATAATGCATGTTATATTGATAATATTGGGAGTAATAAGTATATTCATTATAGTTCTTGCGATAATAACTGCATAATATGGGTAATAATGCATGTTATATTGATAATAATATAAGTAATAAGTATAATTATTACAGTTCTAGCGACAATAACTGCATTATATGGGTAATAATGCATGTTATATTGATAATAATATAAGTAATAAGTATAATTATTACAGCTCTAGCGATAATAACTCCATTATATGGGTAATAATGCATGATATATTGATAATATTGGAAGTAATAAGTATATTTATTACAGTTCTAGCGATAATAACTGCATTACATGGGTAATATTGCACGTTATATTGCTAATAATATAAGTAATAAGTATAATTATTACAGTTCTAGCGATAATAACTGCATTATATGGGTAATAATGCACTTTATATTGCTAATAATATAAGTAATAAGTATAATTATTACAGTTCTAGCGATAATAACTGCATTATATGCGTAATAAGGCATGTTATATTGATAATATCGGGAGTAATAAGTATAATTATTATAGTTCTAGCGATAATAATAGTAAAGTATGGCTAATAGTGCATGTTATATTGATAATAGTAAAAGTAATATGTATCTTTATTACAGTTCTATCGATAATAACTGCATAATATGGGTAATAATGCATGTTATATTGATAATAATAAAAGTACTAAGTATATTTATTATAGTTCCATCGATAATAACTGCATAATATGGGTAATAATGCATGTTATATTGATGATAATAAAAGTAGTAAGTATATTTATTACAGTTCTAGCGATAATAATTGCATTATATGCGTAATAAGGCATGTTATACTGATAATATCGGGAGTAATAAGTATAATTATTATAGTTCTAGCGATAATAATAGTAAAATATAGCTAATAGTGCCTGTTATATTGATAATAATAAAAGTAATATGTATATTTATTATACTTCTGTCGATAATAACTGCATTATATGGGTAATAATGCATGTTATATTGATAATAATATAAGTAATAAGTATAATTATTACAGTTCTAGCGATAATAACTCCATTATATGGGTAATAATGCATGTTACATTGATAATAATATTAGTAATAAGTATAATTATTACAGTTCTAGAGATAATAACTGCATTATATGGGTAATAATGGATGTTATATTGATAATATTGGGAGTAATAAGTATATTCATTATAGTTCTTGCGATAATAACTTCATAATATGGGTAATAATGCATGTTATATTGATAATAATATAAGTAATAAGTATAATTATTACAGCTCTAGCGATAATAACTGCATTATATGGGTAATAATGCATGTTGTATTGATAATATCGGGAGTAATAAGTATAATTATTATAGTGCTAGCGATAATAATAGTAAAATATGGCAAATAGTGCATGTTATATTGATAATAATAAAAGTAATAAATATATTTATTACAGTTCTATCGATAATAACTGCACAATATGGGTAATAATGCATGTTATATTGATAATAATATAAGTAATAAGTATAATTATTACAGTTCTAGCGATAATAACTGCATTATGTGGGTAATAATGCATGTTATATTGACAATATTGGGAGTAATAAGTATATTTATTATAGTTCCAGAGATAATAACTGCACTACATGGGTAATAATGCACGTTATATTGCTAATAATATAAGTAATAAGTATAATTATTACAGTTCTAGCGATAATAATTGCATTATATGCGTGATAAGGCATGTTATATTGATAATATCGGGAGTAATAAGTATAATTATTATAGTTCTAGCGATAATAATAGTAAAATATGGCTAATAGTGCCTGTTATATTGATAATAATAAAAGTAATAAGTATATTTATTATACTTCTGTCGATAATAACTGCATTTTATGGGTAATGATGCATGTTATATTGATAATAATATAAGTAATTAGTATAATTATTACAGTTCTAGCGATAATAACTCCATTATATGGGTAATAATGCATGTTATATTGATAATAATATAAGTAATAAGTATAATTATTACAGTTCTAGCGATAATAACTCCATTATATGGGTAATAATGCATGTTACATTGATAATAATATTAGTAATAAGTATAATTATTACAGTTCTAGAGATAACAACTGCATTATATGGGTAATAATGCATGTTATATTGATAATATTGGGAGTAATAAGTATATTCATTATAGTTCTTGCGATAATAACTGCATAATATGGGTAATAATGCATGTTATATTGATAATAATATAAGTAATAAGTATAATTATTACAGTTCTAGCGATAATAACTGCATTATATGGGTAATAATGCATGTTATATTGATAATAATATAAGTAATAAGTATAATTATTACAGTTCTAGCGATAATAACTCCATTATATGGGTAATAATGCATGTTACATTGATAATAATATTAGTAATAAGTATAATTATTACAGTTCTAGAGATAACAACTGCATTATATGGGTAATAATGCATGTTATATTGATAATATTGGGAGTAATAAGTATATTCATTATAGTTCTTGCGATAATAACTGCATAATATGGGTAATAATGCATGTTATATTGATAATAATATAAGTAATAAGTATAATTATTACAGTTCTAGCGATAATAACTGCATTATATGGGTAATAATGCATGTTATATTGATAATAATATAAGTAATAAGTATAATTATTACAGCTCTAGCGATAATAACTCCATTATATGGGTAATAATGCATGATATATTGATAATATTGGAAGTAATAAGTATATTTATTACAGTTCTAGCGATAATAACTGCATTACATGGGTAATATTGCACGTTATATTGCTAATAATATAAGTAATAAGTATAATTATTACAGTTCTAGCGATAATAACTGCATTATATGGGTAATAATGCACTTTATATTGCTAATAATATAAGTAATAAGTATAATTATTACAGCTCTAGCGATAATAACTGCATTATATGCGTAATAAGGCATGTTATATTGATAATATCGGGAGTAATAAGTATAATTATTATAGTTCTAGCGATAATAATAGTAAAGTATGGCTAATAGTGCATGTTATATTGATAATAGTAAAAGTAATATGTATCTTTATTACAGTTCTATCGATAATAACTGCATAATATGGGTAATAATGCATGTTATATTGATAATAATAAAAGTACTAAGTATATTTATTATAGTTCTATCGATAATAACTGCATAATATGGGTAATAATGCATGTTATATTGATGATAATAAAAGTAGTAAGTATATTTATTACAGTTCTAGCGATAATAATTGCATTATATGCGTAATAAGGCATGTTATACTGATAATATCGGGAGTAATAAGTATAATTATTATAGTTCTAGCGATAATAATAGTAAAATATAGCTAATAGTGCCTGTTATATTGATAATAATAAAAGTAATAAGTATATTTATTATACTTCTGTCGATAATAACTGCATTATATGGGTAATAATGCATGTTATATTGATAATAATATAAGTAATAAGTATAATTATTACAGTTCTAGCGATAATAACTCCATTATATGGGTAATAATGCATGTTACATTGATAATAATATTAGTAATAAGTATAATTATTACAGTTCTACAGATAATAACTGCATTATATGGGTAATAATGGATGTTATATTTATAATATTGGGAGTAATAAGTATATTCATTATAGTTCTTGCGATAATAACTTCATAATATGGGTAATAATGCATGTTATATTGATAATAATATAAGTAATAAGTATAATTATTACAGCTCTAGCGATAATAACTGCATTATATGGGTAATAATGCATGTTGTATTGATAATATCGGGAGTAATAAGTATAATTATTATAGTGCTAGCGATAATAATAGTAAAATATGGCAAATAGTGCATGTTATATTGATAATAATAAAAGTAATAAATATATTTATTACAGTTCTATCGATAATAACTGCACAATATGGGTAATAATGCATGTTATATTGATAATAATATAAGTAATAAGTATAATTATTACAGTTCTAGCGATAATAACTGCATTATGTGGGTAATAATGCATGTTATATTGATAATATTGGGAGTAATAAGTATATTTATTATAGTTCTAGAGATAATAACTGCACTACATGGGTAATAATGCACGTTATATTGCTAATAATATAAGTAATAAGTATAATTATTACAGTTCTAGCGATAATAATTGCATTATATGCGTGATAAGGCATGTTATATTGATAATATCGGGAGTAATAAGTATAATTATTATAGTTCTAGCGATAATAATAGTAAAATATGGCTAATAGTGCCTGTTATATTGATAATAATAAAAGTAATAAGTATATTTATTATACTTCTGTCGATAATAACTGCATTTTATGGGTAATGATGCATGTTATATTGATAATAATATAAGTAATTAGTATAATTATTACAGTTCTAGCGATAATAACTCCATTATATGGGTAATAATGCATGTTATATTGATAATAATATAAGTAATAAGTATAATTATTACAGTTCTAGCGATAATAACTCCATTATATGGGTAATAATGCATGTTACATTGATAATAATATTAGTAATAAGTATAATTATTACAGTTCTAGAGATAACAACTGCATTATATGGGTAATAATGCATGTTATATTGATAATATTGGGAGTAATAAGTATATTCATTATAGTTCTTGCGATAATAACTGCATAATATGGGTAATAATGCATGTTATATTGATAATAATATAAGTAATAAGTATAATTATTACAGTTCTAGCGATAATAACTGCATTATATGGGTAATAATGCATGTTATATTGATAATAATATAAGTAATAAGTATAATTATTACAGTTCTAGCGATAATAACTCCATTATATGGGTAATAATGCATGTTATATTGATAATATTGGAAGTAATAAGTATATTTATTACAGTTCTAGCGATAATAACTGCATTACATGGGTAATAATGCACGTTATATTGCTAATAATATAAGTAATAAGTATAATTATTACAGTTCTAGCGATAATAACTGCATTATATGGGTAATAATGCATGTTACATTGATAATAATATTAGTAATAAGTATAATTATTACAGTTCTAGAGATAATAACTGCATTATATGGGTAATAATGGATGTTATATTGATAATATTGGGAGTAATAAGTATATTCATTATAGTTCTTGCGATAATAACTTCATAATATGGGTAATAATGCATGTTATATTGATAATAATATAAGTAATAAGTATAATTATTACAGCTCTAGCGATAATAACTGCATTATATGGGTAATAATGCATGTTGTATTGATAATATCGGGAGTAATAAGTATAATTATTATAGTGCTAGCGATAATAATAGTAAAATATGGCAAATAGTGCATGTTATATTGATAATAATAAAAGTAATAAATATATTTATTACAGTTCTATCGATAATAACTGCACAATATGGGTAATAATGCATGTTATATTGATAATAATATAAGTAATAAGTATAATTATTACAGTTCTAGCGATAATAACTGCATTATGTGGGTAATAATGCATGTTATATTGATAATATTGGGAGTAATAAGTATATTTATTATAGTTCTAGAGATAATAACTGCACTACATGGGTAATAATGCACGTTATATTGCTAATAATATAAGTAATAAGTATAATTATTACAGTTCTAGCGATAATAATTGCATTATATGCGTGATAAGGCATGTTATATTGATAATATCGGGAGTAATAAGTATAATTATTATAGTTCTAGCGATAATAATAGTAAAATATGGCTAATAGTGCCTGTTATATTGATAATAATAAAAGTAATAAGTATATTTATTATACTTCTGTCGATAATAACTGCATTTTATGGGTAATGATGCATGTTATATTGATAATAATATAAGTAATTAGTATAATTATTACAGTTCTAGCGATAATAACTCCATTATATGGGTAATAATGCATGTTATATTGATAATAATATAAGTAATAAGTATAATTATTACAGTTCTAGCGATAATAACTCCATTATATGGGTAATAATGCATGTTACATTGATAATAATATTAGTAATAAGTATAATTATTACAGTTCTAGAGATAACAACTGCATTATATGGGTAATAATGCATGTTATATTGATAATATTGGGAGTAATAAGTATATTCATTATAGTTCTTGCGATAATAACTGCATAATATGGGTAATAATGCATGTTATATTGATAATAATATAAGTAATAAGTATAATTATTACAGTTCTAGCGATAATAACTGCATTATATGGGTAATAATGCATGTTATATTGATAATAATATAAGTAATAAGTATAATTATTACAGTTCTAGCGATAATAACTCCATTATATGGGTAATAATGCATGTTATATTGATAATATTGGAAGTAATAAGTATATTTATTACAGTTCTAGCGATAATAACTGCATTACATGGGTAATAATGCACGTTATATTGCTAATAATATAAGTAATAAGTATAATTATTACAGTTCTAGCGATAATAACTGCATTATATGCGTAATAAGGCATGTTATATTGATAATATCGGGAGTAATAAGTATAATTATTATAGTTCTAGCGATAATAATAGTAAAGTATGGCTAATAGTGCATGTTATATTGATAATAGTAAAAGTAATATGTATCTTTATTACAGTTCTATCGATAATAACTGCATAATATGAGTAATAATGCATGTTATATTGATAATAATAAAAGTACTAAGTATATTTATTATAGTTCTATCGATAATAACTGCATAATATGGGTAATAATGCATGTTATATTGATGATAATAAAAGTAGTAAGTATATTTATTACAGTTCTAGCGATAATAACTGCATTATATGCGTAATAAGGCATGTTATATTGATAATATCGGGAGTAATAAGTATAATTATTATAGTTCTAGCGATAATAATAGTAAAATATGGCTATTAGTGCATGTTATATTGATAATAAAAAAATTTATAAGTATATTTATTACAGTTCTATCGATAATAACTGCATAATATGCGTAATAAGGCATGTTATATTGATAATATCGGGAGTAATAAGTATAATTATTATAGTTCTAGCGATAATAATAGTAAAATATGGCTAATAGTGCCTGTTATATTGATAATAATAAAAGTAATAAGTATATTTATTATACTTCTGTCGATAATAACTGCATTATATGGGTAATAATGCATGTTGTATTGATAATATCGGGAGTAATAAGTATAATTATTATAGTTCTAGCGATAATAATAGTAAAATATGGCAAATAGTGCATGTTATATTGATAATAATAAAAGTAATAAGTATAATTATTACAGCTCTAGCGATAATAACTCCATTATATGGGTAATAATGCATGATATATTGATAATATTGGAAGTAATAAGTATATTTATTACAGTTCTAGCGATAATAACTGCATTACATGGGTAATATTGCACGTTATATTGCTAATAATATAAGTAATAAGTATAATTATTACAGTTCTAGCGATAATAACTGCATTATATGGGTAATAATGCACTTTATATTGCTAATAATATAAGTAATAAGTATAATTATTACAGTTCTAGCGATAATAACTGCATTATATGCGTAATAAGGCATGTTATATTGATAATATCGGGAGTAATAAGTATAATTATTATAGTTCTAGCGATAATAATAGTAAAGTATGGCTAATAGTGCATGTTATATTGATAATAGTAAAAGTAATATGTATCTTTATTACAGTTCTATCGATAATAACTGCATAATATGGGTAATAATGCATGTTATATTGATAATAATAAAAGTACTAAGTATATTTATTATAGTTCCATCGATAATAACTGCATAATATGGGTAATAATGCATGTTATATTGATGATAATAAAAGTAGTAAGTATATTTATTACAGTTCTAGCGATAATAATTGCATTATATGCGTAATAAGGCATGTTATACTGATAATATCGGGAGTAATAAGTATAATTATTATAGTTCTAGCGATAATAATAGTAAAATATAGCTAATAGTGCCTGTTATATTGATAATAATAAAAGTAATATGTATATTTATTATACTTCTGTCGATAATAACTGCATTATATGGGTAATAATGCATGTTATATTGATAATAATATAAGTAATAAGTATAATTATTACAGTTCTAGCGATAATAACTCCATTATATGGGTAATAATGCATGTTACATTGATAATAATATTAGTAATAAGTATAATTATTACAGTTCTAGAGATAATAACTGCATTATATGGGTAATAATGGATGTTATATTGATAATATTGGGAGTAATAAGTATATTCATTATAGTTCTTGCGATAATAACTTCATAATATGGGTAATAATGCATGTTATATTGATAATAATATAAGTAATAAGTATAATTATTACAGCTCTAGCGATAATAACTGCATTATATGGGTAATAATGCATGTTGTATTGATAATATCGGGAGTAATAAGTATAATTATTATAGTGCTAGCGATAATAATAGTAAAATATGGCAAATAGTGCATGTTATATTGATAATAATAAAAGTAATAAATATATTTATTACAGTTCTATCGATAATAACTGCACAATATGGGTAATAATGCATGTTATATTGATAATAATATAAGTAATAAGTATAATTATTACAGTTCTAGCGATAATAACTGCATTATGTGGGTAATAATGCATGTTATATTGATAATATTGGGAGTAATAAGTATATTTATTATAGTTCCAGAGATAATAACTGCACTACATGGGTAATAATGCACGTTATATTGCTAATAATATAAGTAATAAGTATAATTATTACAGTTCTAGCGATAATAATTGCATTATATGCGTGATAAGGCATGTTATATTGATAATATCGGGAGTAATAAGTATAATTATTATAGTTCTAGCGATAATAATAGTAAAATATGGCTAATAGTGCCTGTTATATTGATAATAATAAAAGTAATAAGTATATTTATTATACTTCTGTCGATAATAACTGCATTTTATGGGTAATGATGCATGTTATATTGATAATAATATAAGTAATTAGTATAATTATTACAGTTCTAGCGATAATAACTCCATTATATGGGTAATAATGCATGTTATATTGATAATAATATAAGTAATAAGTATAATTATTACAGTTCTAGCGATAATAACTCCATTATATGGGTAATAATGCATGTTACATTGATAATAATATTAGTAATAAGTATAATTATTACAGTTCTAGAGATAACAACTGCATTATATGGGTAATAATGCATGTTATATTGATAATATTGGGAGTAATAAGTATATTCATTATAGTTCTTGCGATAATAACTGCATAATATGGGTAATAATGCATGTTATATTGATAATAATATAAGTAATAAGTATAATTATTACAGTTCTAGCGATAATAACTGCATTATATGGGTAATAATGCATGTTATATTGATAATAATGTAAGTAATAAGTATAATTATTACAGTTCTAGCGATAATAACTCCATTATATGGGTAATAATGCATGTTACATTGATAATAATATTAGTAATAAGTATAATTATTACAGTTCTAGAGATAACAACTGCATTATATGGGTAATAATGCATGTTATATTGATAATATTGGGAGTAATAAGTATATTCATTATAGTTCTTGCGATAATAACTGCATAATATGGGTAATAATGCATGTTATATTGATAATAATATAAGTAATAAGTATAATTATTACAGTTCTAGCGATAATAACTGCATTATATGGGTAATAATGCATGTTATATTGATAATAATATAAGTAATAAGTATAATTATTACAGCTGTAGCGATAATAACTCCATTATATGGGTAATAATGCATGATATATTGATAATATTGGAAGTAATAAGTATATTTATTACAGTTCTAGCGATAATAACTGCATTACATGGGTAATATTGCACGTTATATTGCTAATAATATAAGTAATAAGTATAATTATTACAGTTCTAGCGATAATAATTGCATTATATGCGTAATAAGGCATGTTATACTGATAATATCGGGAGTAATAAGTATAATTATTATAGTTCTAGCGATAATAATAGTAAAATATAGCTAATAGTGCCTGTTATATTGATAATAATAAAAGTAATAAGTATATTTATTATACTTCTGTCGATAATAACTGCATTATATGGGTAATAATGCATGTTATATTGATAATAATATAAGTAATAAGTATAATTATTACAGTTCTAGCGATAATAACTCCATTATATGGGTAATAATGCATGTTACATTGATAATAATATTAGTAATAAGTATAATTATTACAGTTCTACAGATAATAACTGCATTATATGGGTAATAATGGATGTTATATTTATAATATTGGGAGTAATAAGTATATTCATTATAGTTCTTGCGATAATAACTTCATAATATGGGTAATAATGCATGTTATATTGATAATAATATAAGTAATAAGTATAATT
Source organism: Megachile leachella (assembly GCA_963576845.1). Lineage (NCBI taxonomy): Eukaryota > Metazoa > Arthropoda > Insecta > Hymenoptera > Megachilidae > Megachile > Megachile leachella. The sequence continues at coordinate 414,706 of CAUYWW010000025.1, read as the reverse complement.
ATTACAGCTCTAGCGATAATAACTGCATTATATGGGTAATAATGCATGTTGTATTGATAATATCGGGAGTAATAAGTATAATTATTATAGTGCTAGCGATAATAATAGTAAAATATGGCAAATAGTGCATGTTATATTGATAATAATAAAAGTAATAAATATATTTATTACAGTTCTATCGATAATAACTGCACAATATGGGTAATAATGCATGTTATATTGATAATAATATAAGTAATAAGTATAATTATTACAGTTCTAGCGATAATAACTGCATTATGTGGGTAATAATGCATGTTATATTGATAATATTGGGAGTAATAAGTATATTTATTATAGTTCTAGAGATAATAACTGCACTACATGGGTAATAATGCACGTTATATTGCTAATAATATAAGTAATAAGTATAATTATTACAGTTCTAGCGATAATAATTGCATTATATGCGTGATAAGGCATGTTATATTGATAATATCGGGAGTAATAAGTATAATTATTATAGTTCTAGCGATAATAATAGTAAAATATGGCTAATAGTGCCTGTTATATTGATAATAATAAAAGTAATAAGTATATTTATTATACTTCTGTCGATAATAACTGCATTTTATGGGTAATGATGCATGTTATATTGATAATAATATAAGTAATTAGTATAATTATTACAGTTCTAGCGATAATAACTCCATTATATGGGTAATAATGCATGTTATATTGATAATAATATAAGTAATAAGTATAATTATTACAGTTCTAGCGATAATAACTCCATTATATGGGTAATAATGCATGTTACATTGATAATAATATTAGTAATAAGTATAATTATTACAGTTCTAGAGATAACAACTGCATTATATGGGTAATAATGCATGTTATATTGATAATATTGGGAGTAATAAGTATATTCATTATAGTTCTTGCGATAATAACTGCATAATATGGGTAATAATGCATGTTATATTGATAATAATATAAGTAATAAGTATAATTATTACAGTTCTAGCGATAATAACTGCATTATATGGGTAATAATGCATGTTATATTGATAATAATATAAGTAATAAGTATAATTATTACAGTTCTAGCGATAATAACTCCATTATATGGGTAATAATGCATGTTATATTGATAATATTGGAAGTAATAAGTATATTTATTACAGTTCTAGCGATAATAACTGCATTACATGGGTAATAATGCACGTTATATTGCTAATAATATAAGTAATAAGTATAATTATTACAGTTCTAGCGATAATAACTGCATTATATGGGTAATAATGCATGTTACATTGATAATAATATTAGTAATAAGTATAATTATTACAGTTCTAGAGATAATAACTGCATTATATGGGTAATAATGGATGTTATATTGATAATATTGGGAGTAATAAGTATATTCATTATAGTTCTTGCGATAATAACTTCATAATATGGGTAATAATGCATGTTATATTGATAATAATATAAGTAATAAGTATAATTATTACAGCTCTAGCGATAATAACTGCATTATATGGGTAATAATGCATGTTGTATTGATAATATCGGGAGTAATAAGTATAATTATTATAGTGCTAGCGATAATAATAGTAAAATATGGCAAATAGTGCATGTTATATTGATAATAATAAAAGTAATAAATATATTTATTACAGTTCTATCGATAATAACTGCACAATATGGGTAATAATGCATGTTATATTGATAATAATATAAGTAATAAGTATAATTATTACAGTTCTAGCGATAATAACTGCATTATGTGGGTAATAATGCATGTTATATTGATAATATTGGGAGTAATAAGTATATTTATTATAGTTCTGGAGATAATAACTGCACTACATGGGTAATAATGCACGTTATATTGCTAATAATATAAGTAATAAGTATAATTATTACAGTTCTAGCGATAATAATTGCATTATATGCGTGATAAGGCATGTTATATTGATAATATCGGGAGTAATAAGTATAATTATTATAGTTCTAGCGATAATAATAGTAAAATATGGCTAATAGTGCCTGTTATATTGATAATAATAAAAGTAATAAGTATATTTATTATACTTCTGTCGATAATAACTGCATTTTATGGGTAATAATGCATGTTATATTGATAATAATATAAGTAATTAGTATAATTATTACAGTTCTAGCGATAATAACTCCATTATATGGGTAATAATGCATGTTATATTGATAATAATATAAGTAATAAGTATAATTATTACAGTTCTAGCGATAATAACTCCATTATATGGGTAATAATGCATGTTACATTGATAATAATATTAGTAATAAGTATAATTATTACAGTTCTAGAGATAACAACTGCATTATATGGGTAATAATGCATGTTATATTGATAATATTGGGAGTAATAAGTATATTCATTATAGTTCTTGCGATAATAACTGCATAATATGGGTAATAATGCATGTTATATTGATAATAATATAAGTAATAAGTATAATTATTACAGTTCTAGCGACAATAACTGCATTATATGGGTAATAATGCATGTTATATTGATAATAATATAAGTAATAAGTATAATTATTACAGCTCTAGCGATAATAACTCCATTATATGGGTAATAATGCATGATATATTGATAATATTGGAAGTAATAAGTATATTTATTACAGTTCTAGCGATAATAACTGCATTACATGGGTAATATTGCACGTTATATTGCTAATAATATAAGTAATAAGTATAATTATTACAGTTCTAGCGATAATAACTGCATTATATGGGTAATAATGCACTTTATATTGCTAATAATATAAGTAATAAGTATAATTATTACAGTTCTAGCGATAATAACTGCATTATATGCGTAATAAGGCATGTTATATTGATAATATCGGGAGTAATAAGTATAATTATTATAGTTCTAGCGATAATAATAGTAAAGTATGGCTAATAGTGCATGTTATATTGATAATAGTAAAAGTAATATGTATCTTTATTACAGTTCTATCGATAATAACTGCATAATATGGGTAATAATGCATGTTATATTGATAATAATAAAAGTACTAAGTATATTTATTATAGTTCTATCGATAATAACTGCATAATATGGGTAATAATGCATGTTATATTGATGATAATAAAAGTAGTAAGTATATTTATTACAGTTCTAGCGATAATAATTGCATTATATGCGTAATAAGGCATGTTATACTGATAATATCGGGAGTAATAAGTATAATTATTATAGTTCTAGCGATAATAATAGTAAAATATAGCTAATAGTGCCTGTTATATTGATAATAATAAAAGTAATATGTATATTTATTATACTTCTGTCGATAATAACTGCATTATATGGGTAATAATGCATGTTATATTGATAATAATATAAGTAATAAGTATAATTATTACAGTTCTAGCGATAATAACTCCATTATATGGGTAATAATGCATGTTACATTGATAATAATATTAGTAATAAGTATAATTATTACAGTTCTAGAGATAATAACTGCATTATATGGGTAATAATGGATGTTATATTGATAATATTGGGAGTAATAAGTATATTCATTATAGTTCTTGCGATAATAACTTCATAATATGGGTAATAATGCATGTTATATTGATAATAATATAAGTAATAAGTATAATTATTACAGCTCTAGCGATAATAACTGCATTATATGGGTAATAATGCATGTTGTATTGATAATATCGGGAGTAATAAGTATAATTATTATAGTGCTAGCGATAATAATAGTAAAATATGGCAAATAGTGCATGTTATATTGATAATAATAAAAGTAATAAATATATTTATTACAGTTCTATCGATAATAACTGCACAATATGGGTAATAATGCATGTTATATTGATAATAATATAAGTAATAAGTATAATTATTACAGTTCTAGCGATAATAACTGCATTATGTGGGTAATAATGCATGTTATATTGATAATATTGGGAGTAATAAGTATATTTATTATAGTTCTAGAGATAATAACTGCACTACATGGGTAATAATGCACGTTATATTGCTAATAATATAAGTAATAAGTATAATTATTACAGTTCTAGCGATAATAATTGCATTATATGCGTGATAAGGCATGTTATATTGATAATATCGGGAGTAATAAGTATAATTATTATAGTTCTAGCGATAATAATAGTAAAATATGGCTAATAGTGCCTGTTATATTGATAATAATAAAAGTAATAAGTATATTTATTATACTTCTGTCGATAATAACTGCATTTTATGGGTAATGATGCATGTTATATTGATAATAATATAAGTAATTAGTATAATTATTACAGTTCTAGCGATAATAACTCCATTATATGGGTAATAATGCATGTTATATTGATAATAATATAAGTAATAAGTATAATTATTACAGTTCTAGCGATAATAACTCCATTATATGGGTAATAATGCATGTTACATTGATAATAATATTAGTAATAAGTATAATTATTACAGTTCTAGAGATAACAACTGCATTATATGGGTAATAATGCATGTTATATTGATAATATTGGGAGTAATAAGTATATTCATTATAGTTCTTGCGATAATAACTGCATAATATGGGTAATAATGCATGTTATATTGATAATAATATAAGTAATAAGTATAATTATTACAGTTCTAGCGATAATAACTGCATTATATGGGTAATAATGCATGTTATATTGATAATAATATAAGTAATAAGTATAATTATTACAGTTCTAGCGATAATAACTCCATTATATGGGTAATAATGCATGTTATATTGATAATATTGGAAGTAATAAGTATATTTATTACAGTTCTAGCGATAATAACTGCATTACATGGGTAATAATGCACGTTATATTGCTAATAATATAAGTAATAAGTATAATTATTACAGTTCTAGCGATAATAACTGCATTATATGCGTAATAAGGCATGTTATATTGATAATATCGGGAGTAATAAGTATAATTATTATAGTTCTAGCGATAATAATAGTAAAGTATGGCTAATAGTGCATGTTATATTGATAATAGTAAAAGTAATATGTATCTTTATTACAGTTCTATCGATAATAACTGCATAATATGAGTAATAATGCATGTTATATTGATAATAATAAAAGTACTAAGTATATTTATTATAGTTCTATCGATAATAACTGCATAATATGGGTAATAATGCATGTTATATTGATGATAATAAAAGTAGTAAGTATATTTATTACAGTTCTAGCGATAATAACTGCATTATATGCGTAATAAGGCATGTTATATTGATAATATCGGGAGTAATAAGTATAATTATTATAGTTCTAGCGATAATAATAGTAAAATATGGCTATTAGTGCATGTTATATTGATAATAAAAAAATTTATAAGTATATTTATTACAGTTCTATCGATAATAACTGCATAATATGCGTAATAAGGCATGTTATATTGATAATATCGGGAGTAATAAGTATAATTATTATAGTTCTAGCGATAATAATAGTAAAATATGGCTAATAGTGCCTGTTATATTGATAATAATAAAAGTAATAAGTATATTTATTATACTTCTGTCGATAATAACTGCATTATATGGGTAATAATGCATGTTATATTGATAATAATATAAGTAATAAGTATAATTATTACAGTTCTAGCGATAATAACTCCATTATATGGGTAATAATGCATGTTATATTGATAATATTGGAAGTAATAAGTATATTTATTACAGTTCTAGCGATAATAACAGCATTATATGGGTAATAATGCACGTTATATTGTTAATAATATAAGTAATAAGTATAATTATTACAGTTCTAGCGATAATAACTGCATTATATGGGTAATAATGCATGTTGTATTGATAATATCGGGAGTAATAAGTATAATTATTATAGTTCTAGCGATAATAATAGTAAAATATGGCAAATAGTGCATGTTATATTGATAATAATAAAAGTAATAAGTATATTTATTACAGTTCTATCGATAATAACTGCATAATATGGGTAATAATGCATGTTATATTGATAATAATATAAGTAATAAGTATAATTATTACAGTTCTAGCGATAATAACTCCATTATATGGGTAATAATGCATGTTATATTGATAATATTGGAAGTAATAAGTATATTTATTACAGTCTATCGATAATAACTGCATAATATGAGTAATAATGCATGTTATATTGATAATACTATAAGTAATAAGTATAATTATTACAGTTCTAGCGATAATAACTGCATTATATGGGTAATAATGCACTTTATATTGCTAATAATATAAGTAATAATTATAATTATTACAGTTCTAGCGATAATAACTGCATTATATGCGTAATAAGGCATGTTATATTGATAATATCGGGAGTAATAAGTATAATTATTATAGTTCTAGCGATAATAATAGTAAAGTATGGCTAATAGTGCATGTTATATTGATAATAGTAAAAGTAATATGTATCTTTATTACAGTTCTATCGATAATAACTGCATAATATGGGTAATAATGCATGTTATATTGATAATAATATAAGTAATAAGTATAATTATTACAGTTCTAGCGATAATAACTCCATTATATGGGTAATAATGCATGTTACATTGATAATAATATTAGTAATAAGTATAATTATTACAGTTCTAGAGATAATAACTGCATTATATGGGTAATAATGGATGTTATATTGATAATATTGGGAGTAATAAGTATATTCATTATAGTTCTTGCGATAATAACTTCATAATATGGGTAATAATGCATGTTATATTGATAATAATATAAGTAATAAGTATAATTATTACAGCTCTAGCGATAATAACTGCATTATATGGGTAATAATGCATGTTGTATTGATAATATCGGGAGTAATAAGTATAATTATTATAGTGCTAGCGATAATAATAGTAAAATATGGCAAATAGTGCATGTTATATTGATAATAATAAAAGTAATAAATATATTTATTACAGTTCTATCGATAATAACTGCACAATATGGGTAATAATGCATGTTATATTGATAATAATATAAGTAATAAGTATAATTATTACAGTTCTAGCGATAATAACTGCATTATATGGGTAATAATGCATGTTATATTGATAATAATATAAGTAATAAGTATAATTATTACAGCTCTAGCGATAATAACTCCATTATATGGGTAATAATGCATGATATATTGATAATATTGGAAGTAATAAGTATATTTATTACAGTTCTAGCGATAATAACTGCATTACATGGGTAATATTGCACGTTATATTGCTAATAATATAAGTAATAAGTATAATTATTACAGTTCTAGCGATAATAACTCCATTATATGGGTAATAATGCATGTTATATTGATAATAATATAAGTAATAAGTATAATTATTACAGTTCTAGCGATAATAACTCCATTATATGGGTAATAATGCATGTTACATTGATAATAATATTAGTAATAAGTATAATTATTACAGTTCTAGAGATAACAACTGCATTATATGGGTAATAATGCATGTTATATTGATAATATTGGGAGTAATAAGTATATTCATTATAGTTCTTGCGATAATAACTGCATAATATGGGTAATAATGCATGTTATATTGATAATAATATAAGTAATAAGTATAATTATTACAGTTCTAGCGATAATAACTGCATTATATGGGTAATAATGCATGTTATATTGATAATAATATAAGTAATAAGTATAATTATTACAGTTCTAGCGATAATAACTCCATTATATGGGTAATAATGCATGTTATATTGATAATATTGGAAGTAATAAGTATATTTATTACAGTTCTAGCGATAATAACTGCATTACATGGGTAATAATGCACGTTATATTGCTAATAATATAAGTAATAAGTATAATTATTACAGTTCTAGCGATAATAACTGCATTATATGCGTAATAAGGCATGTTATATTGATAATATCGGGAGTAATAAGTATAATTATTATAGTTCTAGCGATAATAATAGTAAAGTATGGCTAATAGTGCATGTTATATTGATAATAGTAAAAGTAATATGTATCTTTATTACAGTTCTATCGATAATAACTGCATAATATGAGTAATAATGCATGTTATATTGATAATAATAAAAGTACTAAGTATATTTATTATAGTTCTATCGATAATAACTGCATAATATGGGTAATAATGCATGTTATATTGATGATAATAAAAGTAGTAAGTATATTTATTACAGTTCTAGCGATAATAACTGCATTATATGCGTAATAAGGCATGTTATATTGATAATATCGGGAGTAATAAGTATAATTATTATAGTTCTAGCGATAATAATAGTAAAATATGGCTATTAGTGCATGTTATATTGATAATAAAAAAATTTATAAGTATATTTATTACAGTTCTATCGATAATAACTGCATAATATGCGTAATAAGGCATGTTATATTGATAATATCGGGAGTAATAAGTATAATTATTATAGTTCTAGCGATAATAATAGTAAAATATGGCTAATAGTGCCTGTTATATTGATAATAATAAAAGTAATAAGTATATTTATTATACTTCTGTCGATAATAACTGCATTATATGGGTAATAATGCATGTTATATTGATAATAATATAAGTAATAAGTATAATTATTACAGTTCTAGCGATAATAACTCCATTATATGGGTAATAATGCATGTTATATTGATAATATTGGAAGTAATAAGTATATTTATTACAGTTCTAGCGATAATAACAGCATTATATGGGTAATAATGCACGTTATATTGTTAATAATATAAGTAATAAGTATAATTATTACAGTTCTAGCGATAATAACTGCATTATATGGGTAATAATGCATGTTGTATTGATAATATCGGGAGTAATAAGTATAATTATTATAGTTCTAGCGATAATAATAGTAAAATATAGCTAATAGTGCCTGTTATATTGATAATAATAAAAGTAATATGTATATTTATTATACTTCTGTCGATAATAACTGCATTATATGGGTAATAATGCATGTTATATTGATAATAATATAAGTAATAAGTATAATTATTACAGTTCTAGCGATAATAACTCCATTATATGGGTAATAATGCATGTTACATTGATAATAATATTAGTAATAAGTATAATTATTACAGTTCTAGAGATAATAACTGCATTATATGGGTAATAATGGATGTTATATTGATAATATTGGGAGTAATAAGTATATTCATTATAGTTCTTGCGATAATAACTTCATAATATGGGTAATAATGCATGATATATTGATAATAATATAAGTAATAAGTATAATTATTACAGCTCTAGCGATAATAACTGCATTATATGGGTAATAATGCATGTTGTATTGATAATATCGGGAGTAATAAGTATAATTATTATAGTGCTAGCGATAATAATAGTAAAATATGGCAAATAGTGCATGTTATATTGATAATAATAAAAGTAATAAATATATTTATTACAGTTCTATCGATAATAACTGCACAATATGGGTAATAATGCATGTTATATTGATAATAATATAAGTAATAAGTATAATTATTACAGTTCTAGCGATAATAACTGCATTATGTGGGTAATAATGCATGTTATATTGATAATATTGGGAGTAATAAGTATATTTATTATAGTTCCAGAGATAATAACTGCACTACATGGGTAATAATGCACGTTATATTGCTAATAATATAAGTAATAAGTATAATTATTACAGTTCTAGCGATAATAATTGCATTATATGCGTGATAAGGCATGTTATATTGATAATATCGGGAGTAATAAGTATAATTATTATAGTTCTAGCGATAATAATAGTAAAATATGGCTAATAGTGCCTGTTATATTGATAATAATAAAAGTAATAAGTATATTTATTATACTTCTGTCGATAATAACTGCATTTTATGGGTAATGATGCATGTTATATTGATAATAATATAAGTAATTAGTATAATTATTACAGTTCTAGCGATAATAACTCCATTATATGGGTAATAATGCATGTTATATTGATAATAATATAAGTAATAAGTATAATTATTACAGTTCTAGCGATAATAACTCCATTATATGGGTAATAATGCATGTTACATTGATAATAATATTAGTAATAAGTATAATTATTACAGTTCTAGAGATAACAACTGCATTATATGGGTAATAATGCATGTTATATTGATAATATTGGGAGTAATAAGTATATTCATTATAGTTCTTGCGATAATAACTGCATAATATGGGTAATAATGCATGTTATATTGATAATAATATAAGTAATAAGTATAATTATTACAGTTCTAGCGATAATAACTGCATTATATGGGTAATAATGCATGTTATATTGATAATAATATAAGTAATAAGTATAATTATTACAGTTCTAGCGATAATAACTCCATTATATGGGTAATAATGCATGTTATATTGATAATATTGGAAGTAATAAGTATATTTATTACAGTTCTAGCGATAATAACTGCATTACATGGGTAATAATGCACGTTATATTGCTAATAATATAAGTAATAAGTATAATTATTACAGTTCTAGCGATAATAACTGCATTATATGGGTAATAATGCACTTTATATTGCTAATAATATAAGTAATAAGTATAATTATTACAGTTCTAGCGATAATAACTGCATTATATGCGTAATAAGGCATGTTATATTGATAATATCGGGAGTAATAAGTATAATTATTATAGTTCTAGCGATAATAATAGTAAAGTATGGCTAATAGTGCATGTTATATTGATAATAGTAAAAGTAATATGTATCTTTATTACAGTTCTATCGATAATAACTGCATAATATGAGTAATAATGCATGTTATATTGATAATAATAAAAGTACTAAGTATATTTATTATAGTTCTATCGATAATAACTGCATAATATGGGTAATAATGCATGTTATATTGATGATAATAAAAGTAGTAAGTATATTTATTACAGTTCTAGCGATAATAACTGCATTATATGCGTAATAAGGCATGTTATATTGATAATATCGGGAGTAATAAGTATAATTATTATAGTTCTAGCGATAATAATAGTAAAATATGGCTATTAGTGCATGTTATATTGATAATAAAAAAATTTATAAGTATATTTATTACAGTTCTATCGATAATAACTGCATAATATGCGTAATAAGGCATGTTATATTGATAATATCGGGAGTAATAAGTATAATTATTATAGTTCTAGCGATAATAATAGTAAAATATGGCTAATAGTGCCTGTTATATTGATAATAATAAAAGTAATAAGTATATTTATTATACTTCTGTCGATAATAACTGCATTATATGGGTAATAATGCATGTTATATTGATAATAATATAAGTAATTAGTATAATTATTACAGTTCTAGCGATAATAACTCCATTATATGGGTAATAATGCATGTTATATTGATAATAATATAAGTAATAAGTATAATTATTACAGTTCTAGCGATAATAACTCCATTATATGGGTAATAATGCATGTTACATTGATAATAATATTAGTAATAAGTATAATTATTACAGTTCTAGAGATAACAACTGCATTATATGGGTAATAATGCATGTTATATTGATAATATTGGGAGTAATAAGTATATTCATTATAGTTCTTGCGATAATAACTGCATAATATGGGTAATAATGCATGTTATATTGATAATAATATAAGTAATAAGTATAATTATTACAGTTCTAGCGATAATAACTGCATTATATGGGTAATAATGCATGTTATATTGATAATAATATAAGTAATAAGTATAATTATTACAGTTCTAGCGATAATAACTCCATTATATGGGTAATAATGCATGTTATATTGATAATATTGGAAGTAATAAGTATATTTATTACAGTTCTAGCGATAATAACTGCATTACATGGGTAATAATGCACGTTATATTGCTAATAATATAAGTAATAAGTATAATTATTACAGTTCTAGCGATAATAACTGCATTATATGGGTAATAATGCACTTTATATTGCTAATAATATAAGTAATAAGTATAATTATTACAGTTCTAGCGATAATAACTGCATTATATGCGTAATAAGGCATGTTATATTGATAATATCGGGAGTAATAAGTATAATTATTATAGTTCTAGCGATAATAATAGTAAAGTATGGCTAATAGTGCATGTTATATTGATAATAGTAAAAGTAATATGTATCTTTATTACAGTTCTATCGATAATAACTGCATAATATGGGTAATAATGCATGTTATATTGATAATAATAAAAGTACTAAGTATATTTATTATAGTTCTATCGATAATAACTGCATAATATGGGTAATAATGCATGTTATATTGATGATAATAAAAGTAGTAAGTATATTTATTACAGTTCTAGCGATAATAATTGCATTATATGCGTAATAAGGCATGTTATACTGATAATATCGGGAGTAATAAGTATAATTATTATAGTTCTAGCGATAATAATAGTAAAATATAGCTAATAGTGCCTGTTATATTGATAATAATAAAAGTAATAAGTATATTTATTATACTTCTGTCGATAATAACTGCATTATATGGGTAATAATGCATGTTATATTGATAATAATATAAGTAATAAGTATAATTATTACAGTTCTAGCGATAATAACTCCATTATATGGGTAATAATGCATGTTACATTGATAATAATATTAGTAATAAGTATAATTATTACAGTTCTAGAGATAATAACTGCATTATATGGGTAATAATGGATGTTATATTGATAATATTGGGAGTAATAAGTATATTCATTATAGTTCTTGCGATAATAACTTCATAATATGGGTAATAATGCATGTTATATTGATAATAATATAAGTAATAAGTATAATTATTACAGCTCTAGCGATAATAACTGCATTATATGGGTAATAATGCATGTTGTATTGATAATATCGGGAGTAATAAGTATAATTATTATAGTGCTAGCGATAATAATAGTAAAATATGGCAAATAGTGCATGTTATATTGATAATAATAAAAGTAATAAATATATTTATTACAGTTCTATCGATAATAACTGCACAATATGGGTAATAATGCATGTTATATTGATAATAATATAAGTAATAAGTATAATTATTACAGTTCTAGCGATAATAACTGCATTATGTGGGTAATAATGCATGTTATATTGATAATATTGGGAGTAATAAGTATATTTATTATAGTTCTAGAGATAATAACTGCACTACATGGGTAATAATGCACGTTATATTGCTAATAATATAAGTAATAAGTATAATTATTACAGTTCTAGCGATAATAATTGCATTATATGCGTGATAAGGCATGTTATATTGATAATATCGGGAGTAATAAGTATAATTATTATAGTTCTAGCGATAATAATAGTAAAATATGGCTAATAGTGCCTGTTATATTGATAATAATAAAAGTAATAAGTATATTTATTATACTTCTGTCGATAATAACTGCATGTTATGGGTAATGATGCATGTTATATTGATAATAATATAAGTAATTAGTATAATTATTACAGTTCTAGCGATAATAACTCCATTATATGGGTAATAATGCATGTTATATTGATAATAATATAAGTAATAAGTATAATTATTACAGTTCTAGCGATAATAACTCCATTATATGGGTAATAATGCATGTTACATTGATAATAATATTAGTAATAAGTATAATTATTACAGTTCTAGAGATAACAACTGCATTATATGGGTAATAATGCATGTTATATTGATAATATTGGGAGTAATAAGTATATTCATTATAGTTCTTGCGATAATAACTGCATAATATGGGTAATAATGCATGTTATATTGATAATAATATAAGTAATAAGTATAATTATTACAGTTCTAGCGATAATAACTGCATTATATGGGTAATAATGCATGTTATATTGATAATAATATAAGTAATAAGTATAATTATTACAGTTCTAGCGATAATAACTCCATTATATGGGTAATAATGCATGTTATATTGATAATATTGGAAGTAATAAGTATATTTATTACAGTTCTAGCGATAATAACTGCATTACATGGGTAATAATGCACGTTATATTGCTAATAATATAAGTAATAAGTATAATTATTACAGTTCTAGCGATAATAACTGCATTATATGGGTAATAATGCACTTTATATTGCTAATAATATAAGTAATAAGTATAATTATTACAGTTCTAGCGATAATAACTGCATTATATGCGTAATAAGGCATGTTATATTGATAATATCGGGAGTAATAAGTATAATTATTATAGTTCTAGCGATAATAATAGTAAAGTATGGCTAATAGTGCATGTTATATTGATAATAGTAAAAGTAATATGTATCTTTATTACAGTTCTATCGATAATAACTGCATAATATGAGTAATAATGCATGTTATATTGATAATAATAAAAGTACTAAGTATATTTATTATAGTTCTATCGATAATAACTGCATAATATGGGTAATAATGCATGTTATATTGATGATAATAAAAGTAGTAAGTATATTTATTACAGTTCTAGCGATAATAACTGCATTATATGCGTAATAAGGCATGTTATATTGATAATATCGGGAGTAATAAGTATAATTATTATAGTTCTAGCGATAATAATAGTAAAATATGGCTATTAGTGCATGTTATATTGATAATAAAAAAATTTATAAGTATATTTATTACAGTTCTATCGATAATAACTGCATAATATGCGTAATAAGGCATGTTATATTGATAATATCGGGAGTAATAAGTATAATTATTATAGTTCTAGCGATAATAATAGTAAAATATGGCTAATAGTGCCTGTTATATTGATAATAATAAAAGTAATAAGTATATTTATTATACTTCTGTCGATAATAACTGCATTATATGGGTAATAATGCATGTTATATTGATAATAATATAAGTAATTAGTATAATTATTACAGTTCTAGCGATAATAACTCCATTATATGGGTAATAATGCATGTTATATTGATAATAATATAAGTAATAAGTATAATTATTACAGTTCTAGCGATAATAACTCCATTATATGGGTAATAATGCATGTTACATTGATAATAATATTAGTAATAAGTATAATTATTACAGTTCTAGAGATAACAACTGCATTATATGGGTAATAATGCATGTTATATTGATAATATTGGGAGTAATAAGTATATTCATTATAGTTCTTGCGATAATAACTGCATAATATGGGTAATAATGCATGTTATATTGATAATAATATAAGTAATAAGTATAATTATTACAGTTCTAGCGATAATAACTGCATTATATGGGTAATAATGCATGTTATATTGATAATAATATAAGTAATAAGTATAATTATTACAGTTCTAGCGATAATAACTCCATTATATGGGTAATAATGCATGTTATATTGATAATATTGGAAGTAATAAGTATATTTATTACAGTTCTAGCGATAATAACTGCATTACATGGGTAATAATGCACGTTATATTGCTAATAATATAAGTAATAAGTATAATTATTACAGTTCTAGCGATAATAACTGCATTATATGGGTAATAATGCACTTTATATTGCTAATAATATAAGTAATAAGTATAATTATTACAGTTCTAGCGATAATAACTGCATTATATGCGTAATAAGGCATGTTATATTGATAATATCGGGAGTAATAAGTATAATTATTATAGTTCTAGCGATAATAATAGTAAAGTATGGCTAATAGTGCATGTTATATTGATAATAGTAAAAGTAATATGTATCTTTATTACAGTTCTATCGATAATAACTGCATAATATGAGTAATAATGCATGTTATATTGATAATAATAAAAGTACTAAGTATATTTATTACAGTTCTATCGATAATAACTGCATAATATGCGTAATAAGGCATGTTATATTGATAATATCGGGAGTAATAAGTATAATTATTATAGTTCTAGCGATAATAATAGTAAAATATGGCTAATAGTGCCTGTTATATTGATAATAATAAAAGTAATAAGTATATTTATTATACTTCTGTCGATAATAACTGCATTATATGGGTAATAATGCATGTTATATTGATAATAATATAAGTAATAAGTATAATTATTACAGTTCTAGCGATAATAACTCCATTATATGGGTAATAATGCATGTTATATTGATAATATTGGAAGTAATAAGTATAATTATTACAGTTCTAGAGATAATGACTGCACTACATGGGTAATAATACACGTCATATTGCTAATAATATAAGTAATAAGTATAATTATTACAGTTCTAGCGATAATAACTGCATTATGTGGGTAATAATGCATGTTATATTGATAACATTGGGAGTAATAAGTATATTTATTATAGTTCTAGCTATAATAACTGCATAATATGGGTAATAATGCATGTTATATTGATAATAATATAAGTAATAAGTATAATTATTACAGTTCTAGCGATAATAACTGCATTATATAGGTAATAATGCACGTTATATTGCTAATAATATAAGTAATAAGTATAATTATTACAGTTCTAGCGATAATAATTGCATTATATGCGTAATAAGGCATGTTATATTGATAATATCGGGAGTAATAAGTAGAATTATTATAGTTCTAGCGATAATAATAGTAAAATATGGCTAATAGTGCCTGTTATATTGATAATAATATAAGTAATTAGTATAATTATTACAGTTCCAGCGATAATAACTCCATTATATGGGTAATAATGCATGTTATATTGATAATTATATAAGTAATAAGTATAATTATTACAGTTCTAGAGATAATAACTGCACTACATGGGTAATAATGCACGTTATATTGCTAATAATATAAGTAATAAGTATAATTATTACAGTTCTAGCGATAATAACTGCATTATGTGGGTAATAATGCATGTTATATTGATAATATTGGGAGTAATAAGTATATTTATTACAGTTCTAGCGATAATAACTGCATAATATGGGTAATAATGCATGTTATATTGATAATAATATAAGTAATAAGTATACTTATTACAGTTCTAGCGATAATAACTGCATTATGTGGGTAATAATGCATGTTATATTGATGATAATAAAAGTAATACGTATATTTATTACAGTTCTAGCGATAATAACTGCATTATATGCGTAATAAGGCATGTTATATTGATAATATCGGGAGTAATAAGTATAATTATTATAGTTCTAGCGATAATAATAGTAAAGTATGGCTAATAGTGCATGTTATATTGATAATAGTAAAAGTAATATGTATCTTTATTACAGTTCTATCGATAATAACTGCATAATATGGGTAATAATGCATGTTATATTGATAATAATAAAAGTACTAAGTATATTTATTATAGTTCTATCGATAATAACTGCATAATATGGGTAATAATGCATGTTATATTGATGATAATAAAAGTAGTAAGTATATTTATTACAGTTCTAGCGATAATAACTGCATTATATGCGTAATAAGGCATGTTATATTGATAATATCGGGAGTAATAAGTATAATTATTACAGTTCTAGCGATAATAATAGTAAAATATGGCTATTAGTGCATGTTATATTGATAATAAAAAAATTTACAAGTATATTTATTACAGTTCTATCGATAATAACTGCATAATATGGGTAATAATGCATGTTATATTGATGATAATAAAAGTAATACGTATATTTATTACAGTTCTAGCGATAATAACTGCATTATATGCGTAATAAGGCATGTTATATTGATAATATCGGGAGTAATAAGTATAATTATTATAGTTCTAGCGATAATAATAGTAAAATATGGCTAATAGTGCCTGTTATATTGATAATAATAAAAGTAATAAGTATATTTATTATACTTCTGTCGATAATAACTGCATTATATGGGTAATAATGCATGTTATATTGATAATAATATAAGTAATAAGTATAATTATTACAGTTCTAGCGATAATAACTGCATAATATGGGTAATAATGCATGTTATATTGATGATAATAAAAGTAATACGTATATTTATTACAGTTCTAGCGATAATAACTGCATTATATGCGTAATAAGGCATGTTATATTGATAATATCGGGAGTAATAGGTATAATTATTATAGTTCTAGCGATAATAATAGTAAAATATGGCTAATAGTGCCTGTTATATTGATAATAATAAAAGTAATAAGTATATTTATTATACTTCTGTCGATAATAACTGCATTATATGGGTAATAATGCATGTTATATTGATAATAATATAAGTAATAAGTATAATTATTACAGTTCTAGCGATAATAACTGCATAATATGGGTAATAATGCATGTTATATTGATGATAATAAAAGTAATACGTATATTTATTACAGTTCTAGCGATAATAACTGCATTATATGCGTAATAAGGCATGTTATATTGATAATATCGGGAGTAATAGGTATAATTATTATAGTTCTAGCGATAATAATAGTAAAATATGGCTAATAGTGCCTGTTATATTGATAATAATAAAAGTAATAAGTATATTTATTACAGTTCTATCGATAATAACTGCATAATATGGGTAATAATGCATGTTATATTGATAACAATATAAGTAATAAGTATAATTATTACAGTTCTAGTGATAATAACTCCATTATATGGGTAATAATGCATGTTATATTGATAATAATATAAGTAATAAGTATAATTATTACAGTTCTAGAGATAATAACTGCACTACATGGGTAATAATACACGTCATATTGCTAATAATATAAGTAATAAGTATAATTATTACAGTTCTAGCGATAATAACTGCATTATGTGGGTAATAATGCATGTTATATTGATAATATTGGGAGTAATAAGTATATTTATTATAGTTCTAGCTATAATAACTGCATAATATGGGTAATAATGCATGTTATATTGATAATAATATAAGTAATAAGTATAATTATTACAGTTCTAGCGATAATAACTGCATTATATAGGTAATAATGCACGTTATATTGCTAATAATATAAGTAATAAGTATAATTATTACAGTTCTAGCGATAATAATTGCATTATATGCGTAATAACGCATGTTATATTGATAATATCGGGAGTAATAAGTATAATTATTATAGTTCTAGCGATAATAATAGTAAAATATGGCTAATAGTGCCTGATATATTGATAATAATAAAAGTAATAAGTATATTTATTATACTTCTGTCGATAATAACTGCATTATATGGGTAATAATTCATGTTATATTGATAATATCGGGAGTAATAAGTATATTCATTATAGTTCTAGCGATAATAACTGCATAATATGGGTAATAATTCATGTTATATTGATAATAATATAAGTAATAAGTATAATTATTACAGTTCTAGCGATAATAACTGCATTATATGGGCAATAATGCACGTTATATTGCTAACAATATAAGTAATAAGTATAATTATTACAGTTCTAGCGATAATAACTGCATAATATGGGTAATAATTCATGTTATATTGATAATAATATAAGTAATAAGTATAATTATTACAGTTCTAGCGATAATAACTGCATTATATGCGTAATAAGGCATGTTATATTGATAATATCGGGTGTAATAAGTATATTCATTATAGTTCTAGCGATAATAACTCCATTATATGGGTAATAATGCATGTTATATTGATAATAATATAAGTAATAAGTATAATTATTACAGTTCTAGAGATAATAACTGCATTATATGGGTAATAATGCACGTTATACTGCTAATAATATAAGTAGTAAGTATAATTATTACAGTTCTAGCGATAATAACTGCATTATATGGGTAATAATGCATGTTATATTGATAATATCGGGAGTAGAAAGTATATTCATTATAGTTCTAGCGATAATAACTGCATAATATGGGTAATAATTCATGTTATATTGATAATAATATAAGTAATAAGTATAATTATTACAGTTCTAGCGATAATAACTGCATTATATGCGTAATAAGGCATGTTATATTGATAATATCGGGTGTAATAAGTATAATTATTATAGATCTAGCGATAATAATAGTAAAATATGGCTAATAGTGCCTGTTATATTGATAATAATAAAAGTAATAAGTATATTTATTATACTTTTGTCGATAATAACTGCATTATATGGGTAATAATGCATGTTATATTGATTATAATATAAGTAATAAGTATAATTATTACAGTACTAGCGATAATAACTGCATTATATGGGTAATAATGCATGTTATATTGATAATATTGGAAGAAATAAGTATATTTATTACAGTTCTAGCGATAATAACTGCATTATATGGGTAATAATGCACGTTATATTGCTAATAATATAAGTAATAAGTATAATTATTACAGTTCTAGCGATAATAACTGCATTATATGCGTAATAACGCATGTTATATTGATAATATCGGGTGTAATAAGTATAATTATTATAGTTCTAGCGATAATAATAGTAAAATATGGCTAATAGTGCCTGTTATATTGATAATAATAAAAGTAATAAGTATATTTATTATACTTCTGTCGATAATAACTGCATTATATGGGTAATAATGCATGTTATATTGATAATAATATAAGTAATAAGTATAATTATTACAGTACTAGCGATAATAACTGCATTATATGGGTAATAATGCATGTTATATTGATAATATTGGAAGAAATAAGTATATTTATTACAGTTCTAGCGATAATAACTGCATTATATGGGTAATAATGCACGTTATATTGCTAATAATATAAGTAATAAATATAATTATTACAGTTCTAGCGATAATAACTGCATTATATGCGTAATAAGGCATGTTATATTGATAATATCGGGTGTAATAAGTATAATTATTATAGTTCTAGCGATAATAATAGTAAAATATGGCTAATAGTGCCTGTTATATTGATAATAATAAAAGTAATAAGTATATTTATTATACTTCTGTCGATAATAACTGCATTATATGGGTAATAATGCATGTTATATTGATAATAATATAAGTAATAAGTATAATTATTACAGTACTAGCGATAATAACTGCATTATATGGGTAATAATGCATGTTATATTGATAATATTGGAAGAAATAAGTATATTTATTACAGTTCTAGCGATAATAACTGCATTATATGGGTAATAATGCACGTTATACTGCTAATAATATAAGTAGTAAGTATAATTATTACAGTTCTAGCGATAATAACTGCATTATATGGGTAATAATGCATGTTATATTGATAATATCGGGAGTAATAAGTATATTCATTATAGTTCTAGCGATAATAACTGCATAATATGGGTAATAATTCATGTTATATTGATAATAATATAAGTAATAAGTATAATTATTACAGTTCTAGCGATAATAACTGCATTATATGCGTAATAAGGCATGTTATATTGATAATATCGGGAGTAATAAGTATAATTGTTATAGTTCCAGCGATAATAATAGTAAAATATGGCTAATAGTGCCTGATATATTGATAATAATAAAAGTAATAAGTATATTTATTATACTTCTGTCGATAATAACTGCATTATATGGGTAATAATGCATGTTATATTGATAATAATATAAGTAATAAGTATAATTATTACAGTTCTAGCGATAATAACTCCAGTATATGGGTAATAATGCATGTTATATTGATAATAATATAAGTAATAAGTATAATTATTACAGTTCTAGAGATAATAACTGCATTATATGGGTAATAATGCACGTTATACTGCTAATAATATAAGTAGTAAGTATAATTATTACAGTTCTAGCGATAATAACTGCATTATATGGGTAATAATGCATGTTATATTGATAATATCGGGAGTAATAAGTATATTCATTATAGTTCTAGCGATAATAACTGCATAATATGGGTAATAATTCATGTTATATTGATAATAATATAAGTAATAAGTATAATTATTACAGTTCTAGCGATAATAACTGCATTATATGCGTAATAAGGCATGTTATATTGATAATATCGGGTGTAATAAGTATAATTATTATAGATCTAGCGATAATAATAGTAAAATATGGCTAATAGTGCCTGTTATATTGATAATAATAAAAGTAATAAGTATATTTATTATACTTTTGTCGATAATAACTGCATTATATGGGTAATAATGCATGTTCTATTGATAATAATATAAGTAATAAGTATAATTATTACAGTTCTAGCGATAATAACTGCATTATATGGGTAATAATGCATGTTATATTGATAATATTGGAAGTAATAAGTATATTTATTACAGTTCTAGCGATAATAACTGCATTATATGGGTAATAATGCACGTTATATTGCTAATAATATAAGTAATAAGTATAATTATTACAGTTCTAGCGATAATAACTGCATTATATGCGTAATAAGGCATGTTATATTGATAATATCGGGTGTAATAAGTATAATTATTATAGTTCTAGCGATAATAATAGTAAAATATGGCTAATAGTGCCTGTTATATTGATAATAATAAAAGTAATAAGTATATTTATTATACTTCTGTCGATAATAACTGCATTATATGGGTAATAATGCATGTTATATTGATAATAATATAAGTAATAAGTATAATTATTACAGTACTAGCGATAATAACTGCATTATATGGGTAATAATGCATGTTATATTGATAATATTGGAAGAAATAAGTATATTTATTACAGTTCTAGCGATAATAACTGCATTATATGGGTAATAATGCACGTTATATTGCTAATAATATAAGTAATAAGTATAATTATTACAGTTCTAGCGATAATAACTGCATTATATGCGTAATAACGCATGTTATATTGATAATATCGGGTGTAATAAGTATAATTATTATAGTTCTAGCGATAATAATAGTAAAATATGGCTAATAGTGCCTGTTATATTGATAATAATAAAAGTAATAAGTATATTTATTATACTTCTGTCGATAATAACTGCATTATATGGGTAATAATGCATGTTATATTGATAATAATATAAGTAATAAGTATAATTATTACAGTACTAGCGATAATAACTGCATTATATGGGTAATAATGCATGTTATATTGATAATATTGGAAGAAATAAGTATATTTATTACAGTTCTAGCGATAATAACTGCATTATATGGGTAATAATGCACGTTATATTGCTAATAATATAAGTAATAAATATAATTATTACAGTTCTAGCGATAATAACTGCATTATATGCGTAATAAGGCATGTTATATTGATAATATCGGGTGTAATAAGTATAATTATTATAGTTCTAGCGATAATAATAGTAAAATATGGCTAGTAGTGCCTGTTATATTGATAATAATAAAAGTAATAAGTATATTTATTATACTTCTGTCGATAATAACTGCATTATATGGGTAATAATGCATGTTATATTGATAATAATATAAGTAATAAGTATAATTATTACAGTTCTAGCGATAATAACTGCATTATATGGGTAATAATGCATGTTATATTGATAATATTGGAAGAAATAAGTATATTTATTACAGTTCTAGCGATAATAACTGCATTATATGGGTAATAATGCACGTTATATTGCTAATAATATAAGTAATAAGTATAATTATTACAGTTCTTGCGATAATAACTGCATTATATGCGTAATAAGGCATGTTATATTGATAATATCGGGAGTAATAAGTATAATTATTATAGTTCTAGCGATAATAATAGTAAAGTATGGCTAATAGTGCATGTTATATTGATAATAGTAAAAGTAATATGTATCTTTATTACAGTTCTATCGATAATAACTGCATAATATGGGTAATAATGCATGTTATATTGATAATTATAAAGGTACTAAGTATATTTATTATAGTTCTATCGATAATAACTGCATAATATGGGTAATAATGCATGTTATATTGATGATAATAAAAGTAGTAAGTATATTTATTACAGTTCTAGCGATAATAACTGCATTATATGCGTAATAAGGCATGTTATATTGATAATATCGGGTGTAATAAGTATAATTATTATAGTTCTAGCGATAATAATAGTAAAATATGGCTAATAGTGCCTGTTATATTGATAATAATAAAAGTAATAAGTATATTTATTATACTTCTGTCGATAATAACTGCATTATATGGGTAATAATGCATGTTATATTGATAATAATATAAGTAATAAGTATAATTATTACAGTACTAGCGATAATAACTGCATTATATGGGTAATAATGCATGTTATATTGATAATATTGGAAGAAATAAGTATATTTATTACAGTTCTAGCGATAATAACTGCATTATATGGGTAATAATGCACGTTATATTGCTAATAATATAAGTAATAAGTATAATTATGAACAGTTCTAGCGATAATAACTGCATTATATGCGTAATAAGGCATGTTATATTGATAATATCGGGTGAAATAAGTATAATTATTATAGTTCTAGCGATAATAATAGTAAAATATGGCTAATAGTGCCTGTTATATTGATAATAATAAAAGTAATAAGTATATTTATTATACTTCTGTCGATAATAACTGCATTATATGGGTAATAATGCATGTTATATTGATAATAATATAAGTAATAAGTATAATTATTACAGTACTAGCGATAATAACTGCATTATATGGGTAATAATGCATGTTATATTGATAATATTGGAAGAAATAAGTATATTTATTACAGTTCTAGCGATAATAACTGCATTATATGCTTAATAATGCACGTTATATTGCTAATAATATAAGTAATAAATATAATTATTACAGTTCTAGCGATAATAACTGCATTATATGCGTAATAAGGCATGTTATATTGATAATATCGGGTGTAATAAGTATAATTATTATAGTTCTAGCGATAATAATAGTAAAATATGGCTAGTAGTGCCTGTTATATTGATAATAATAAAAGCAATAAGTATATTTATTATACTTCTGTCGATAATAACTGCATTATATGGGTAATAATGCATGTTATATTGATAATAATATAAGTAATAAGTATAATTATTACAGTTCTAGCGATAATAACTGCATTATATGGGTAATAATGCATGTTATATTGATAATATTGGAAGTAATAAGTATATTTATTACAGTTCTAGCGATAATAACTGCATTATATGGGTAATAATGCACGTTATATTGCTAATAATATAAGTAATAAGTATAATTATTACAGTTCTTGCGATAATAACTGCATTATATGCGTAATAAGGCATGTTATATTGATAATATCGGGAGTAATAAGTATAATTATTATAGTTCTAGCGATAATAATAGTAAAGTATGGCTAATAGTGCATGTTATATTGATAATAGTAAAAGTAATATGTATCTTTATTACAGTTCTATCGATAATAACTGCATAATATGGGTAATAATGCATGTTATATTGATAATTATAAAGGTACTAAGTATATTTATTATAGTTCTATCGATAATAACTGCATAATATGGGTAATAATGCATGTTATATTGATGATAATAAAAGTAGTAAGTATATTTATTACAGTTCTAGCGATAATAACTGCATTATATGCGTAATAAGGCATGTTATATTGATAATATCGGGAGTAATAAGTATAATTATTATAGTTCTACCGATAATAATAGTAAAATATGGCTAATAGTGCCTGTTATATTGATAATAATATAAGTAATAAGTATAATTATTACAGTTCTAGCGATAATAACTCCATTATATGGGTAATAATGCATGTTATATTGATAATAATATAAGTAATAAGTATAATTATTACAGTTCTAGAGATAATAACTGCATTATATTGTTAATAATGCACGTTATATTGCAAATAATATAAGTAATAAGTATAATTATTACAGTTCTAGCGATAATAACTGCATTATATGGGTAATAATGCACGTTATACTGCTAATAATATAAGTAGTAAGTATAATTATTACAGTTCTAGCGATAATAACTGCATTATATGGGTAACAATGCATGTTATATTGATAATATCGGGAGTAATAAGTATATTCATTATAGTTCTAGCGATAATAACTGCATAATATGGGTAATAATTCATGTTATATTGATAATAATATAAGTAATAAGTATAATTATTACAGTTCTAGCGATAATAACTGCATAGTATGCGTAATAAGGCATGTTATATTGATAATATCGGGAGTAATAAGTATAATTATTATAGTTCTAGCGATAATAATAGTAAAGTATGGCTAATACTGCATGTTATATTGATAATAGTAAAAGTAATATGTATCTTTATTACAGTTCTATCGATAATAACTGCATAATATGGGTAATAATGCATGTTATATTGATAATTATAAAGGTACTAAGTATATTTATTATAGTTCTATCGATAATAACTGCATAATATGGGTAATAATGCATGTTATATTGATGATAATAAAAGTAGTAAGTATATTTATTACAGTTCTAGCGATAATAACTGCATTATATGCGTAATAAGGCATGTTATATTGATAATATCGGGAGTAATAAGTATAATTATTATAGTTCTAGCGATAATAATAGTAAAATATGGCTATTAGTGCATGTTATATTGATAATAATAAAAGTAATACGTATATTTATTACAGTTCTAGCGATAATAACTCCATTATATGGGTAATAATGCATGTTATATTGATAATAATATAAGTAATAAGTATAATTATTACAGTTCTAGCGATAATAACTGCATTATATGCGTAATAAGGCATGTTATATTGATAATATCGGGAGTAATAAGTATAATTATTATAGTTCTACCGATAATAATAGTAAAATATGGCTAATAGTGCCTGTTATATTGATAATAATATAAGTAATAAGTATAATTATTACAGTTCTAGCGATAATAACTGCATTATGTGGGTAATAATGCATGTTATATTGATAATATTGGAAGTAATAAGTATATTTATTACAGTTCTAGCGATAATAACTGCATTATATGGGTAATAATGCACGTTATATTGCTAATAATATAAGTAATAAGTATAATTATTACAGTTCTAGCGATAATAACTGCATTATATGGGTAATAATGCATGTTGTATTGATAATATCGGGAGTAATAAGTATAATTATTATAGTTCTAGCGATAATAATAGTAAAATATGGCAAATAGTGCATGTTATATTGATAATAATAAAAGTAATAAGTATATTTATTATACTTCTGTCGATAATAACTGCATTATATGGGTATTAATGCATGTTATATTGATAATAATATAAGTAATAAGTATAATTATTACAGTTCTAGCGATAATAACTGCATAATATGAGTAATAATGCATGTTATATTGATGATAATAAAAGTAATACGTATATTTATTACAGTTCTAGCGATAATAACTGCATTATATGCGTAATAAGGCATGTTATATTGATAATATCGGGAGTAATAGGTATAATTATTATAGTTCTAGCGATAATAATAGTAAAATATGGCTAATAGTGCCTGTTATATTGATAATAATAAAAGTAATAAGTATATTTATTATACTTCTGTCGATAATAACTGCATTATATGGGTAATAATGCATGTTATATTGATAATAATATAAGTAATAAGTATAATTATTACAGTTCTAGCGATAATAACTGCATTATGTGGGTAATAATGCATGTTATATTGATAATATTGGAAGTAATAAGTATATTTATTACAGTTCTAGCGATAATAACTGCATTATATGGGTAATAATGCACGTTATATTGCTAATAATATAAGTAATAAGTATAATTATTACAGTTCTAGCGATAATAACTGCATTATATGGGTAATAATGCATGTTGTATTGATAATATCGGGAGTAATAAGTATAATTATTATAGTTCTAGCGATAATAATAGTAAAATATGGCAAATAGTGCATGTTATATTGATAATAATAAAAGTAATAAGTATATTTATTACAGTTCTATCGATAATAACTGCATAATATGGGTAATAATGCATGTTATATTGATAATAATATAAGTAATAAGTATAATTATTACAGTTCTAGTGATAATAACTCCATTATATGGGTAATAATGCACGTTATATTGCTAATAATATAAGTATTAAGTATAATTATTACAGTTCTAGCGATAATAACTGCATTATGTGGGTAATAATGCATGTTATATTGATAATATTGGGAGTAATAAGTATATTTATTACAGTTCTAGCGATAATAACTGCATAATATGGGTAATAATGCATGTTATATTGATAATAATATAAGTAATAAGTATACTTATTACAGTTCTAGCGATAATAACTGCATTATATGGGTAATAATGCACGTTATATTGCTAATAATATAAGTAATAAGTATAATTATTACAGTTCTAGCGATAATAACTGCATTGTATGCGTAATAAGGCATGTTATATTGATAATATCGGGAGTAATAAGTATAATTATTATAGTTCTAGCGATAGTAATAGTAAAATATGGCTATTAGTGCATGTTATATTGATAATAAAAAAATTTATAAGTATATTTATTACAGTTCTATCGATAATAACTGCATAATATGGGTAATAATGCATGTTATATTGATGATAATAAAAGTAATACGTATATTTATTACAGTTCTAGCGATAATAACTGCATTATATGCGTAATAAGGCATGTTATATTGATAATATCGGGAGTAATAAGTATAATTATTATAGTTCTAGCGATAATAATAGTAAAATATGGCTAATAGTGCCTGTTATATTGATAATAATAAAAGTAATAAGTATATTTATTATACTTCCGTCGATAATAACTGCATTATATGGGTAATAGTGCATGTTATATTGATAATAATATAAGTAATAAGTATAATTATTACAGTTCTAGCGATAATAACTGCATAATATGGGTAATAATGCATGTTATATTGATGATAATAAAAGTAATACGTATATTTATTACAGTTCTAGCGATAATAACTGCATTATATGCGTAATAAGGCATGTTATATTGATAATATCGGGAGTAATAAGTATAATTATTATAGTTCTAGCGATAATAATAGTAAAGTATGGCTAATAGTGCATGTTATATTGATAATAGTAAAAGTAATATGTATCTTTATTACAGTTCTATCGATAATAACTGCATAATATGGGTAATAATGCATGTTATATTGATAATAATAAAAGTACTAAGTATATTTATTATAGTTCTATCGATAATAACTGCATAATATGGGTAATAATGCATGTTATATTGATGATAATAAAAGTAGTAAGTATATTTATTACAGTTCTAGCGATAATAATAGTAAAATATGGCTATTAGTGCATGTTATATTGATAATAAAAAAATTTACAAGTATATTTATTACAGTTCTATCGATAATAACTGCATAATATGGGTAATAATGCATGTTATATTGATGATAATAAAAGTAATACGTATATTTATTACAGTTCTAGCGATAATAACTGCATTATATGCGTAATAAGGCATGTTATATTGATAATATCGGGAGTAATAAGTATAATTATTATAGTTCTAGCGATAATAATAGTAAAGTATGGCTAATAGTGCATGTTATATTGATAATAGTAAAAGTAATATGTATCTTTATTACAGTTCTATCGATAATAACTGCATAATATGGGTAATAATGCATGTTATATTGATAATAATAAAAGTACTAAGTATATTTATTATAGTTCTATCGATAATAACTGCATTATATGCGTAATAAGGCATGTTATATTGATAATATCGGGAGTAATAAGTATAATTATTACAGTTCTAGCGATAATAATAGTAAAATATGGCTATTAGTGCATGTTATATTGATAATAAAAAAATTTACAAGTATATTTATTACAGTTCTATCGATAATAACTGCATAATATGGGTAATAATGCATGTTATATTGATGATAATAAAAGTAATACGTATATTTATTACAGTTCTAGCGATAATAACTGCATTATATGCGTAATAAGGCATGTTATATTGATAATATCGGGAGTAATAAGTATAATTATTATAGTTCTAGCGATAATAATAGTAAAATATGGCTAATAGTGCCTGTTATATTGATAATAATAAAAGTAATAAGTATATTTATTATACTTCTGTCGATAATAACTGCATTATATGGGTAATAATGCATGTTATATTGATAATAATATAAGTAATAAGTATAATTATTACAGTTCTAGCGATAATAACTGCATAATATGGGTAATAATGCATGTTATATTGATGATAATAAAAGTAATACGTATATTTATTACAGTTCTAGCGATAATAACTGCATTATATGCGTAATAAGGCATGTTATATTGATAATATCGGGAGTAATAGGTATAATTATTATAGTTCTAGCGATAATAATAGTAAAATATGGCTAATAGTGCCTGTTATATTGATAATAATAAAAGTAATAAGTATATTTATTATACTTCTGTCGATAATAACTGCATTATATGGGTAATAATGCATGTTATATTGATAATAATATAAGTAATAAGTATAATTATTACAGTTCTAGCGATAATAACTGCATAATATGGGTAATAATGCATGTTATATTGATGATAATAAAAGTAATACGTATATTTATTACAGTTCTAGCGATAATAACTGCATTATATGCGTAATAAGGCATGTTATATTGATAATATCGGGAGTAATAGGTATAATTATTATAGTTCTAGCGATAATAATAGTAAAATATGGCTAATAGTGCCTGTTATATTGATAATAATAAAAGTAATAAGTATATTTATTACAGTTCTATCGATAATAACTGCATAATATGGGTAATAATGCATGTTATATTGATAACAATATAAGTAATAAGTATAATTATTACAGTTCTAGTGATAATAACTCCATTATATGGGTAATAATGCATGTTATATTGATAATAATATAAGTAATAAGTATAATTATTACAGTTCTAGAGATAATAACTGCACTACATGGGTAATAATACACGTCATATTGCTAATAATATAAGTAATAAGTATAATTATTACAGTTCTAGCGATAATAACTGCATTATGTGGGTAATAATGCATGTTATATTGATAATATTGGGAGTAATAAGTATATTTATTATAGTTCTAGCTATAATAACTGCATAATATGGGTAATAATGCATGTTATATTGATAATAATATAAGTAATAAGTATAATTATTACAGTTCTAGCGATAATAACTGCATTATATAGGTAATAATGCACGTTATATTGCTAATAATATAAGTAATAAGTATAATTATTACAGTTCTAGCGATAATAATTGCATTATATGCGTAATAACGCATGTTATATTGATAATATCGGGAGTAATAAGTATAATTATTATAGTTCTAGCGATAATAATAGTAAAATATGGCTAATAGTGCCTGATATATTGATAATAATAAAAGTAATAAGTATATTTATTATACTTCTGTCGATAATAACTGCATTATATGGGTAATAATTCATGTTATATTGATAATATCGGGAGTAATAAGTATATTCATTATAGTTCTAGCGATAATAACTGCATAATATGGGTAATAATTCATGTTATATTGATAATAATATAAGTAATAAGTATAATTATTACAGTTCTAGCGATAATAACTGCATTATATGGGCAATAATGCACGTTATATTGCTAACAATATAAGTAATAAGTATAATTATTACAGTTCTAGCGATAATAACTGCATAATATGGGTAATAATTCATGTTATATTGATAATAATATAAGTAATAAGTATAATTATTACAGTTCTAGCGATAATAACTGCATTATATGCGTAATAAGGCATGTTATATTGATAATATCGGGTGTAATAAGTATATTCATTATAGTTCTAGCGATAATAACTCCATTATATGGGTAATAATGCATGTTATATTGATAATAATATAAGTAATAAGTATAATTATTACAGTTCTAGAGATAATAACTGCATTATATGGGTAATAATGCACGTTATACTGCTAATAATATAAGTAGTAAGTATAATTATTACAGTTCTAGCGATAATAACTGCATTATATGGGTAATAATGCATGTTATATTGATAATATCGGGAGTAATAAGTATATTCATTATAGTTCTAGCGATAATAACTGCATAATATGGGTAATAATTCATGTTATATTGATAATAATATAAGTAATAAGTATAATTATTACAGTTCTAGCGATAATAACTGCATTATATGCGTAATAAGGCATGTTATATTGATAATATCGGGTGTAATAAGTATAATTATTATAGATCTAGCGATAATAATAGTAAAATATGGCTAATAGTGCCTGTTATATTGATAATAATAAAAGTAATAAGTATATTTATTATACTTTTGTCGATAATAACTGCATTATATGGGTAATAATGCATGTTATATTGATAATAATATAAGTAATAAGTATAATTATTACAGTACTAGCGATAATAACTGCATTATATGGGTAATAATGCATGTTATATTGATAATATTGGAAGAAATAAGTATATTTATTACAGTTCTAGCGATAATAACTGCATTATATGGGTAATAATGCACGTTATATTGCTAATAATATAAGTAATAAGTATAATTATTACAGTTCTAGCGATAATAACTGCATTATATGCGTAATAACGCATGTTATATTGATAATATCGGGTGTAATAAGTATAATTATTATAGTTCTAGCGATAATAATAGTAAAATATGGCTAATAGTGCCTGTTATATTGATAATAATAAAAGTAATAAGTATATTTATTATACTTCTGTCGATAATAACTGCATTATATGGGTAATAATGCATGTTATATTGATAATAATATAAGTAATAAGTATAATTATTACAGTACTAGCGATAATAACTGCATTATATGGGTAATAATGCATGTTATATTGATAATATTGGAAGAAATAAGTATATTTATTACAGTTCTAGCGATAATAACTGCATTATATGGGTAATAATGCACGTTATATTGCTAATAATATAAGTAATAAATATAATTATTACAGTTCTAGCGATAATAACTGCATTATATGCGTAATAAGGCATGTTATATTGATAATATCGGGTGTAATAAGTATAATTATTATAGTTCTAGCGATAATAATAGTAAAATATGGCTAATAGTGCCTGTTATATTGATAATAATAAAAGTAATAAGTATATTTATTATACTTCTGTCGATAATAACTGCATTATATGGGTAATAATGCATGTTATATTGATAATAATATAAGTAATAAGTATAATTATTACAGTACTAGCGATAATAACTGCATTATATGGGTAATAATGCATGTTATATTGATAATATTGGAAGAAATAAGTATATTTATTACAGTTCTAGCGATAATAACTGCATTATATGGGTAATAATGCACGTTATACTGCTAATAATATAAGTAGTAAGTATAATTATTACAGTTCTAGCGATAATAACTGCATTATATGGGTAATAATGCATGTTATATTGATAATATCGGGAGTAATAAGTATATTCATTATAGTTCTAGCGATAATAACTGCATAATATGGGTAATAATTCATGTTATATTGATAATAATATAAGTAATAAGTATAATTATTACAGTTCTAGCGATAATAACTGCATTATATGCGTAATAAGGCATGTTATATTGATAATATCGGGAGTAATAAGTATAATTGTTATAGTTCCAGCGATAATAATAGTAAAATATGGCTAATAGTGCCTGATATATTGATAATAATAAAAGTAATAAGTATATTTATTATACTTCTGTCGATAATAACTGCATTATATGGGTAATAATGCATGTTATATTGATAATAATATAAGTAATAAGTATAATTATTACAGTTCTAGCGATAATAACTCCAGTATATGGGTAATAATGCATGTTATATTGATAATAATATAAGTAATAAGTATAATTATTACAGTTCTAGAGATAATAACTGCATTATATGGGTAATAATGCACGTTATACTGCTAATAATATAAGTAGTAAGTATAATTATTACAGTTCTAGCGATAATAACTGCATTATATGGGTAATAATGCATGTTATATTGATAATATCGGGAGTAATAAGTATATTCATTATAGTTCTAGCGATAATAACTGCATAATATGGGTAATAATTCATGTTATATTGATAATAATATAAGTAATAAGTATAATTATTACAGTTCTAGCGATAATAACTGCATTATATGCGTAATAAGGCATGTTATATTGATAATATCGGGTGTAATAAGTATAATTATTATAGATCTAGCGATAATAATAGTAAAATATGGCTAATAGTGCCTGTTATATTGATAATAATAAAAGTAATAAGTATATTTATTATACTTTTGTCGATAATAACTGCATTATATGGGTAATAATGCATGTTCTATTGATAATAATATAAGTAATAAGTATAATTATTACAGTTCTAGCGATAATAACTGCATTATATGGGTAATAATGCATGTTATATTGATAATATTGGAAGTAATAAGTATATTTATTACAGTTCTAGCGATAATAACTGCATTATATGGGTAATAATGCACGTTATATTGCTAATAATATAAGTAATAAGTATAATTATTACAGTTCTAGCGATAATAACTGCATTATATGCGTAATAAGGCATGTTATATTGATAATATCGGGTGTAATAAGTATAATTATTATAGTTCTAGCGATAATAATAGTAAAATATGGCTAATAGTGCCTGTTATATTGATAATAATAAAAGTAATAAGTATATTTATTATACTTCTGTCGATAATAACTGCATTATATGGGTAATAATGCATGTTATATTGATAATAATATAAGTAATAAGTATAATTATTACAGTACTAGCGATAATAACTGCATTATATGGGTAATAATGCATGTTATATTGATAATATTGGAAGAAATAAGTATATTTATTACAGTTCTAGCGATAATAACTGCATTATATGGGTAATAATGCACGTTATATTGCTAATAATATAAGTAGTAAGTATAATTATTACAGTTCTAGCGATAATAACTGCATTATATGCGTAATAACGCATGTTATATTGATAATATCGGGTGTAATAAGTATAATTATTATAGTTCTAGCGATAATAATAGTAAAATATGGCTAATAGTGCCTGTTATATTGATAATAATAAAAGTAATAAGTATATTTATTATACTTCTGTCGATAATAACTGCATTATATGGGTAATAATGCATGTTATATTGATAATAATATAAGTAATAAGTATAATTATTACAGTACTAGCGATAATAACTGCATTATATGGGTAATAATGCATGTTATATTGATAATATTGGAAGAAATAAGTATATTTATTACAGTTCTAGCGATAATAACTGCATTATATGGGTAATAATGCACGTTATATTGCTAATAATATAAGTAATAAATATAATTATTACAGTTCTAGCGATAATAACTGCATTATATGCGTAATAAGGCATGTTATATTGATAATATCGGGTGTAATAAGTATAATTATTATAGTTCTAGCGATAATAATAGTAAAATATGGCTAGTAGTGCCTGTTATATTGATAATAATAAAAGTAATAAGTATATTTATTATACTTCTGTCGATAATAACTGCATTATATGGGTAATAATGCATGTTATATTGATAATAATATAAGTAATAAGTATAATTATTACAGTTCTAGCGATAATAACTGCATTATATGGGTAATAATGCATGTTATATTGATAATATTGGAAGAAATAAGTATATTTATTACAGTTCTAGCGATAATAACTGCATTATATGGGTAATAATGCACGTTATATTGCTAATAATATAAGTAATAAGTATAATTATTACAGTTCTTGCGATAATAACTGCATTATATGCGTAATAAGGCATGTTATATTGATAATATCGGGAGTAATAAGTATAATTATTATAGTTCTAGCGATAATAATAGTAAAGTATGGCTAATAGTGCATGTTATATTGATAATAGTAAAAGTAATATGTATCTTTATTACAGTTCTATCGATAATAACTGCATAATATGGGTAATAATGCATGTTATATTGATAATTATAAAGGTACTAAGTATATTTATTATAGTTCTATCGATAATAACTGCATAATATGGGTAATAATGCATGTTATATTGATGATAATAAAAGTAGTAAGTATATTTATTACAGTTCTAGCGATAATAACTGCATTATATGCGTAATAAGGCATGTTATATTGATAATATCGGGTGTAATAAGTATAATTATTATAGTTCTAGCGATAATAATAGTAAAATATGGCTAATAGTGCCTGTTATATTGATAATAATAAAAGTAATAAGTATATTTATTATACTTCTGTCGATAATAACTGCATTATATGGGTAATAATGCATGTTATATTGATAATAATATAAGTAATAAGTATAATTATTACAGTACTAGCGATAATAACTGCATTATATGGGTAATAATGCATGTTATATTGATAATATTGGAAGAAATAAGTATATTTATTACAGTTCTAGCGATAATAACTGCATTATATGGGTAATAATGCACGTTATATTGCTAATAATATAAGTAATAAGTATAATTATGAACAGTTCTAGCGATAATAACTGCATTATATGCGTAATAAGGCATGTTATATTGATAATATCGGGTGAAATAAGTATAATTATTATAGTTCTAGCGATAATAATAGTAAAATATGGCTAATAGTGCCTGTTATATTGATAATAATAAAAGTAATAAGTATATTTATTATACTTCTGTCGATAATAACTGCATTATATGGGTAATAATGCATGTTATATTGATAATAATATAAGTAATAAGTATAATTATTACAGTACTAGCGATAATAACTGCATTATATGGGTAATAATGCATGTTATATTGATAATATTGGAAGAAATAAGTATATTTATTACAGTTCTAGCGATAATAACTGCATTATATGCTTAATAATGCACGTTATATTGCTAATAATATAAGTAATAAATATAATTATTACAGTTCTAGCGATAATAACTGCATTATATGCGTAATAAGGCATGTTATATTGATAATATCGGGTGTAATAAGTATAATTATTATAGTTCTAGCGATAATAATAGTAAAATATGGCTAGTAGTGCCTGTTATATTGATAATAATAAAAGCAATAAGTATATTTATTATACTTCTGTCGATAATAACTGCATTATATGGGTAATAATGCATGTTATATTGATAATAATATAAGTAATAAGTATAATTATTACAGTTCTAGCGATAATAACTGCATTATATGGGTAATAATGCATGTTATATTGATAATATTGGAAGTAATAAGTATATTTATTACAGTTCTAGCGATAATAACTGCATTATATGGGTAATAATGCACGTTATATTGCTAATAATATAAGTAATAAGTATAATTATTACAGTTCTTGCGATAATAACTGCATTATATGCGTAATAAGGCATGTTATATTGATAATATCGGGAGTAATAAGTATAATTATTATAGTTCTAGCGATAATAATAGTAAAGTATGGCTAATAGTGCATGTTATATTGATAATAGTAAAAGTAATATGTATCTTTATTACAGTTCTATCGATAATAACTGCATAATATGGGTAATAATGCATGTTATATTGATAATTATAAAGGTACTAAGTATATTTATTATAGTTCTATCGATAATAACTGCATAATATGGGTAATAATGCATGTTATATTGATGATAATAAAAGTAGTAAGTATATTTATTACAGTTCTAGCGATAATAACTGCATTATATGCGTAATAAGGCATGTTATATTGATAATATCGGGAGTAATAAGTATAATTATTATAGTTCTACCGATAATAATAGTAAAATATGGCTAATAGTGCCTGTTATATTGATAATAATATAAGTAATAAGTATAATTATTACAGTTCTAGCGATAATAACTCCATTATATGGGTAATAATGCATGTTATATTGATAATAATATAAGTAATAAGTATAATTATTACAGTTCTAGAGATAATAACTGCATTATATTGTTAATAATGCACGTTATATTGCAAATAATATAAGTAATAAGTATAATTATTACAGTTCTAGCGATAATAACTGCATTATATGGGTAATAATGCACGTTATACTGCTAATAATATAAGTAGTAAGTATAATTATTACAGTTCTAGCGATAATAACTGCATTATATGGGTAACAATGCATGTTATATTGATAATATCGGGAGTAATAAGTATATTCATTATAGTTCTAGCGATAATAACTGCATAATATGGGTAATAATTCATGTTATATTGATAATAATATAAGTAATAAGTATAATTATTACAGTTCTAGCGATAATAACTGCATAGTATGCGTAATAAGGCATGTTATATTGATAATATCGGGAGTAATAAGTATAATTATTATAGTTCTAGCGATAATAATAGTAAAGTATGGCTAATACTGCATGTTATATTGATAATAGTAAAAGTAATATGTATCTTTATTACAGTTCTATCGATAATAACTGCATAATATGGGTAATAATGCATGTTATATTGATAATTATAAAGGTACTAAGTATATTTATTATAGTTCTATCGATAATAACTGCATAATATGGGTAATAATGCATGTTATATTGATGATAATAAAAGTAGTAAGTATATTGATTACAGTTCTAGCGATAATAACTGCATTATATGCGTAATAAGGCATGTTATATTGATAATATCGGGAGTAATAAGTATAATTATTATAGTTCTAGCGATAATAATAGTAAAATATGGCTATTAGTGCATGTTATATTGATAATAATAAAAGTAATACGTATATTTATTACAGTTCTAGCGATAATAACTCCATTATATGGGTAATAATGCATGTTATATTGATAATAATATAAGTAATAAGTATAATTATTACAGTTCTAGCGATAATAACTGCATTATATGCGTAATAAGGCATGTTATATTGATAATATCGGGAGTAATAAGTATAATTATTATAGTTCTACCGATAATAATAGTAAAATATGGCTAATAGTGCCTGTTATATTGATAATAATATAAGTAATAAGTATAATTATTACAGTTCTAGCGATAATAACTGCATTATATGGGTAATAATGCACGTTATACTGCTAATAATATAAGTAGTAAGTATAATTATTACAGTTCTAGCGATAATAACTGCATTATATGGGTAATAATGCATGTTATATTGATAATATCGGGAGTAATAAGTATATTCATTATAGTTCTAGCGATAATAACTGCATAATATGGGTAATAATGCACGTTATATTGCTAATAATATAAGTAATAAGTATAATTATTACAGTTCTTGCGATAATAACTGCATTATATGCGTAATAAGGCATGTTATATTGATAATATCGGGAGTAATAGGTATAATTATTATAGTTCTAGCGATAATAATAGTAAAGTATGGCTAATAGTGCATGTTATATTGATAATAGTAAAAGTAATATGTATCTTTATTACAGTTCTATCGATAATAACTGCATAATATGGGTAATAATGCATGTTAAATTGATAATTATAAAGGTACTAAGTATATTTATTATAGTTCTATCGATAATAACTGCATAATATGGGTAATAATGCATGTTATATTGATAATTATAAAGGTACTAAGTATATTTATTATAGTTCTATCGATAATAACTGCATAGTATGGGTAATAATGCATGTTATATTGATGATAATAAAAGTAGTAAGTATAATTATTACAGTTCTAGCGATAATAACTGCATTATATGGGTAATAATGCATGTTATATTGATAATATCGGGAGTAATAAGTATATTCATTATAGTTCTAGCGATAATAACTGCATAATATGGGTAATAATTCATGTTATATTGATAATAATATAAGTAATAAGTATAATTATTACAGTTCTAGCGATAATAACTCCATTATATGGGTAATAATGCATGTTATATTGATAATAATATAAGTAATAAGTATAATTATTACAGTTCTAGAGATAATAACTGCATTATATGGGTAATGATGCACGTTATACTGCTAATAATATAAGTAGTAAGTATAATTATTACAGTTCTAGCGATAATAACTGCATTATATGGGTAATAATGCATGTTATATTGATAATATCGGGAGTAATAAGTATATTCATTATAGTTCTAGCGATAATAATAGTAAAATATGGCTATTAGTGCATGTTATATTGATAATAATAAAAGTAATACGTATATTTATTACAGTTCTAGCGATAATAACTCCATTATATGGGTAATAATGCATGTTATATTGATAATAATATAAGTAATAAGTATAATTATTACAGTTCTAGCGATAATAACTGCATTATATGCGTAATAAGGCATGTTATATTGATAATATCGGGAGTAATAAGTATAATTATTATAGTTCTACCGATAATAATAGTAAAATATGGCTAATAGTGCCTGTTATATTGATAATAATATAAGTAATAAGTATAATTATTACAGTTCTAGCGATAATAACTGCATTATATGGGTAATAATGCACGTTATACTGCTAATAATATAAGTAGTAAGTATAATTATTACAGTTCTAGCGATAATAACTGCATTATATGGGTAATAATGCATGTTATATTGATAATATCGGGAGTAATAAGTATATTCATTATAGTTCTAGCGATAATAACTGCATAATATGGGTAATAATGCACGTTATATTGCTAATAATATAAGTAATAAGTATAATTATTACAGTTCTTGCGATAATAACTGCATTATATGCGTAATAAGGCATGTTATATTGATAATATCGGGAGTAATAAGTATAATTATTATAGTTCTAGCGATAATAATAGTAAAGTATGGCTAATAGTGCATGTTATATTGATAATAGTAAAAGTAATATGTATCTT
Organism: Megachile leachella; assembly: GCA_963576845.1. Taxonomy (NCBI): domain Eukaryota; kingdom Metazoa; phylum Arthropoda; class Insecta; order Hymenoptera; family Megachilidae; genus Megachile; species Megachile leachella. The sequence goes on along the minus strand of CAUYWW010000025.1, from coordinate 373,870 downwards.
TATTACAGTTCTATCGATAATAACTGCATAATATGGGTAATAATGCATGTTAAATTGATAATTATAAAGGTACTAAGTATATTTATTATAGTTCTATCGATAATAACTGCATAATATGGGTAATAATGCATGTTATATTGATAATTATAAAGGTACTAAGTATATTTATTATAGTTCTATCGATAATAACTGCATAGTATGGGTAATAATGCATGTTATATTGATGATAATAAAAGTAGTAAGTATAATTATTACAGTTCTAGCGATAATAACTGCATTATATGGGTAATAATGCATGTTATATTGATAATATCGGGAGTAATAAGTATATTCATTATAGTTCTAGCGATAATAACTGCATAATATGGGTAATAATTCATGTTATATTGATAATAATATAAGTAATAAGTATAATTATTACAGTTCTAGCGATAATAACTCCATTATATGGGTAATAATGCATGTTATATTGATAATAATATAAGTAATAAGTATAATTATTACAGTTCTAGAGATAATAACTGCATTATATGGGTAATAATGCACGTTATACTGCTAATAATATAAGTAGTAAGTATAATTATTACAGTTCTAGCGATAATAACTGCATTATATGGGTAATAATGCATGTTATATTGATAATATCGGGAGTAATAAGTATATTCATTATAGTTCTAGCGATAATAACTGCATAATATGGGTAATAATTCATGTTATATTGATAATAATATAAGTAATAAGTATAATTATTACAGTTCTAGCGATAATAACTGCATTATATGCGTAATAAGGCATGTTATATTGATAATATCGGGTGTAATAAGTATAATTATTATAGATCTAGCGATAATAATAGTAAAATATGGCTAATAGTGCCTGTTATATTGATAATAGTAAAAGTAATATGTATCTTTATTACAGTTCTAGCGATAATAACTCCATTATATGGGTAATAATGCATGTTCTATTGATAATAATATAAGTAATAAGTATAATTATTACAGTTCTAGCGATAATAACTGCATTATATGGGTAATAATGCATGTTATATTGATAATATTGGAAGTAATAAGTATATTTATTACAGTTCTAGCGATAATAACTGCATTATATGGGTAATAATGCACGTTATATTGCTAATAATATAAGTAATAAGTATAATTATTACAGTTCTAGCGATAATAACTGCATTATATGCGTAATAAGGCATGTTATATTGATAATATCGGGTGTAATAAGTATAATTATTATAGTTCTAGCGATAATAATAGTAAAATATGGCTAATAGTGCCTGTTATATTGATAATAATAAAAGTAATAAGTATATTTATTATACTTCTGTCGATAATAACTGCATTATATGGGTAATAATGCATGTTATATTGATAATAATATAAGTAATAAGTATAATTATTACAGTACTAGCGATAATAACTGCATTATATGGGTAATAATGCATGTTATATTGATAATATTGGAAGAAATAAGTATATTTATTACAGTTCTAGCGATAATAACTGCATTATATGGGTAATAATGCACGTTATATTGCTAATAATATAAGTAATAAGTATAATTATTACAGTTCTAGCGATAATAACTGCATTATATGCGTAATAACGCATGTTATATTGATAATATCGGGTGTAATAAGTATAATTATTATAGTTCTAGCGATAATAATAGTAAAATATGGCTAATAGTGCCTGTTATATTGATAATAATAAAAGTAATAAGTATATTTATTATACTTCTGTCGATAATAACTGCATTATATGGGTAATAATGCATGTTATATTGATAATAATATAAGTAATAAGTATAATTATTACAGTACTAGCGATAATAACTGCATTATATGGGTAATAATGCATGTTATATTGATAATATTGGAAGAAATAAGTATATTTATTACAGTTCTAGCGATAATAACTGCATTATATGGGTAATAATGCACGTTATATTGCTAATAATATAAGTAATAAATATAATTATTACAGTTCTAGCGATAATAACTGCATTATATGCGTAATAAGGCATGTTATATTGATAATATCGGGTGTAATAAGTATAATTATTATAGTTCTAGCGATAATAATAGTAAAATATGGCTAGTAGTGCCTGTTATATTGATAATAATAAAAGTAATAAGTATATTTATTATACTTCTGTCGATAATAACTGCATTATATGGGTAATAATGCATGTTATATTGATAATAATATAAGTAATAAGTATAATTATTACAGTTCTAGCGATAATAACTGCATTATATGGGTAATAATGCATGTTATATTGATAATATTGGAAGTAATAAGTATATTTATTACAGTTCTAGCGATAATAACTGCATTATATGGGTAATAATGCACGTTATATTGCTAATAATATAAGTAATAAGTATAATTATTACAGTTCTTGCGATAATAACTGCATTATATGCGTAATAAGGCATGTTATATTGATAATATCGGGAGTAATAAGTATAATTATTATAGTTCTAGCGATAATAATAGTAAAGTATGGCTAATAGTGCATGTTATATTGATAATAGTAAAAGTAATATGTATCTTTATTACAGTTCTATCGATAATAACTGCATAATATGGGTAATAATGCATGTTATATTGATAATTATAAAGGTACTAAGTATATTTATTATAGTTCTATCGATAATAACTGCATAATATGGGTAATAATGCATGTTATATTGATGATAATAAAAGTAGTAAGTATATTTATTACAGTTCTAGCGATAATAACTGCATTATATGCGTAATAAGGCATGTTATATTGATAATATCGGGTGTAATAAGTATAATTATTATAGTTCTAGCGATAATAATAGTAAAATATGGCTAATAGTGCCTGTTATATTGATAATAATAAAAGTAATAAGTATATTTATTATACTTCTGTCGATAATAACTGCATTATATGGGTAATAATGCATGTTATATTGATAATAATATAAGTAATAAGTATAATTATTACAGTACTAGCGATAATAACTGCATTATATGGGTAATAATGCATGTTATATTGATAATATTGGAAGAAATAAGTATATTTATTACAGTTCTAGCGATAATAACTGCATTATATGGGTAATAATGCACGTTATATTGCTAATAATATAAGTAATAAGTATAATTATGAACAGTTCTAGCGATAATAACTGCATTATATGCGTAATAAGGCATGTTATATTGATAATATCGGGTGAAATAAGTATAATTATTATAGTTCTAGCGATAATAATAGTAAAATATGGCTAATAGTGCCTGTTATATTGATAATAATAAAAGTAATAAGTATATTTATTATACTTCTGTCGATAATAACTGCATTATATGGGTAATAATGCATGTTATATTGATAATAATATAAGTAATAAGTATAATTATTACAGTACTAGCGATAATAACTGCATTATATGGGTAATAATGCATGTTATATTGATAATATTGGAAGAAATAAGTATATTTATTACAGTTCTAGCGATAATAACTGCATTATATGCTTAATAATGCACGTTATATTGCTAATAATATAAGTAATAAATATAATTATTACAGTTCTAGCGATAATAACTGCATTATATGCGTAATAAGGCATGTTACATTGATAATATCGGGTGTAATAAGTATAATTATTATAGTTCTATCGATAATAATAGTAAAATATGGCTAGTAGTGCCTGTTATATTGATAATAATAAGAGCAATAAGTATATTTATTATACTTCTGTCGATAATAACTGCATTATATGGGTAATAATGCATGTTATATTGATAATAATATAAGTAATAAGTATAATTATTACAGTTCTAGCGATAATAACTGCATTATATGGGTAATAATGCATGTTATATTGATAATATTGGAAGTAATAAGTATATTTATTACAGTTCTAGCGATAATAACTGCATTATATGGGTAATAATGCACGTTATATTGCTAATAATATAAGTAATAAGTATAATTATTACAGTTCTTGCGATAATAACTGCATTATATGCGTAATAAGGCATGTTATATTGATAATATCGGGAGTAATAAGTATAATTATTATAGTTCTAGCGATAATAATAGTAAAGTATGGCTAATAGTGCATGTTATATTGATAATAGTAAAAGTAATATGTATCTTTATTACAGTTCTATCGATAATAACTGCATAATATGGGTAATAATGCATGTTATATTGATAATTATAAAGGTACTAAGTATATTTATTATAGTTCTATCGATAATAACTGCATAATATGGGTAATAATGCATGTTATATTGATGATAATAAAAGTAGTAAGTATATTTATTACAGTTCTAGCGATAATAACTGCATTATATGCGTAATAAGGCATGTTATATTGATAATATCGGGAGTAATAAGTATAATTATTATAGTTCTAGCGATAATAATATTAAAATATGGCTATTAGTGCATGTTATATTGATAATAATAAAAGTAATACGTATATTTATTACAGTTCTAGCGATAATAACTCCATTTTATGGGTAATAATGCATGTTATATTGATAATAATATAAGTAATAAGTATAATTATTACAGTTCTAGCGATAATAACTGCATTATATGCGTAATAAGGCATGTTATATTGATAATATCGGGAGTAATAAGTATAATTATTATAGTTCTACCGATAATAATAGTAAAATATGGCTAATAGTGCCTGTTATATTGATAATAATATAAGTAATAAGTATAATTATTACAGTTCTAGCGATAATAACTGCATTATATGGGTAATAATGCACGTTATACTGCTAATAATATAAGTAGTAAGTATAATTATTACAGTTCTAGCGATAATAACTGCATTATATGGGTAATAATGCATGTTATATTGATAATATCGGGTGTAATAAGTATAATTATTATAGTTCTAGCGATAATAATAGTAAAATATGGCTAATAGTGCCTGTTATATTGATAATAATAAAAGTAATAAGTATATTTATTATACTTCTGTCGATAATAACTGCATAATATGGGTAATAATGCATGTTATATTGATGATAATAAAAGTAGTAAGTATATTTATTACAGTTCTAGCGATAATAACTGCATTATATGCGTAATAAGGCATGTTATATTGATAATATCGGGTGTAATAAGTATAATTATTATAGTTCTAGCGATAATAATAGTAAAATATGGCTAATAGTGCCTGTTATATTGATAATAATAAAAGTAATAAGTATATTTATTATACTTCTGTCGATAATAACTGCATTATATGGGTAATAATGCATGTTATATTGATAATAATATAAGTAATAAGTATAATTATTACAGTACTAGCGATAATAACTGCATTATATGGGTAATAATGCATGTTATATTGATAATATTGGAAGAAATAAGTATATTTATTACAGTTCTAGCGATAATAACTGCATTATATGGGTAATAATGCACGTTATATTGCTAATAATATAAGTAATAAGTATAATTATGAACAGTTCTAGCGATAATAACTGCATTATATGCGTAATAAGGCATGTTATATTGATAATATCGGGTGAAATAAGTATAATTATTATAGTTCTAGCGATAATAATAGTAAAATATGGCTAATAGTGCCTGTTATATTGATAATAATAAAAGTAATAAGTATATTTATTATACTTCTGTCGATAATAACTGCATTATATGGGTAATAATGCATGTTATATTGATAATAATATAAGTAATAAGTATAATTATTACAGTACTAGCGATAATAACTGCATTATATGGGTAATAATGCATGTTATATTGATAATATTGGAAGAAATAAGTATATTTATTACAGTTCTAGCGATAATAACTGCATTATATGCTTAATAATGCACGTTATATTGCTAATAATATAAGTAATAAATATAATTATTACAGTTCTAGCGATAATAACTGCATTATATGCGTAATAAGGCATGTTACATTGATAATATCGGGTGTAATAAGTATAATTATTATAGTTCTATCGATAATAATAGTAAAATATGGCTAGTAGTGCCTGTTATATTGATAATAATAAGAGCAATAAGTATATTTATTATACTTCTGTCGATAATAACTGCATTATATGGGTAATAATGCATGTTATATTGATAATAATATAAGTAATAAGTATAATTATTACAGTTCTAGCGATAATAACTGCATTATATGGGTAATAATGCATGTTATATTGATAATATTGGAAGTAATAAGTATATTTATTACAGTTCTAGCGATAATAACTGCATTATATGGGTAATAATGCACGTTATATTGCTAATAATATAAGTAATAAGTATAATTATTACAGTTCTTGCGATAATAACTGCATTATATGCGTAATAAGGCATGTTATATTGATAATATCGGGAGTAATAAGTATAATTATTATAGTTCTAGCGATAATAATAGTAAAGTATGGCTAATAGTGCATGTTATATTGATAATAGTAAAAGTAATATGTATCTTTATTACAGTTCTATCGATAATAACTGCATAATATGGGTAATAATGCATGTTATATTGATAATTATAAAGGTACTAAGTATATTTATTATAGTTCTATCGATAATAACTGCATAATATGGGTAATAATGCATGTTATATTGATGATAATAAAAGTAGTAAGTATATTTATTACAGTTCTAGCGATAATAACTGCATTATATGCGTAATAAGGCATGTTATATTGATAATATCGGGAGTAATAAGTATAATTATTATAGTTCTAGCGATAATAATATTAAAATATGGCTATTAGTGCATGTTATATTGATAATAATAAAAGTAATACGTATATTTATTACAGTTCTAGCGATAATAACTCCATTTTATGGGTAATAATGCATGTTATATTGATAATAATATAAGTAATAAGTATAATTATTACAGTTCTAGCGATAATAACTGCATTATATGCGTAATAAGGCATGTTATATTGATAATATCGGGAGTAATAAGTATAATTATTATAGTTCTACCGATAATAATAGTAAAATATGGCTAATAGTGCCTGTTATATTGATAATAATATAAGTAATAAGTATAATTATTACAGTTCTAGCGATAATAACTGCATTATATGGGTAATAATGCACGTTATACTGCTAATAATATAAGTAGTAAGTATAATTATTACAGTTCTAGCGATAATAACTGCATTATATGGGTAATAATGCATGTTATATTGATAATATCGGGAGTAATAAGTATATTCATTATAGTTCTAGCGATAATAACTGCATAATATGGGTAATAATGCACGTTATATTGCTAATAATATAAGTAATAAGTATAATTATTACAGTTCTTGCGATAATAACTGCATTATATGCGTAATAAGGCATGTTATATTGATAATATCGGGAGTAATAAGTATAATTATTATAGTTCTAGCGATAATAATAGTAAAGTATGGCTAATAGTGCATGTTATATTGATAATAGTAAAAGTAATATGTATCTTTATTACAGTTCTATCGATAATAACTGCATAATATGGGTAATAATGCATGTTAAATTGATAATTATAAAGGTACTAAGTATATTTATTATAGTTCTATCGATAATAACTGCATAATATGGGTAATAATGCATGTTATATTGATAATTATAAAGGTACTAAGTATATTTATTATAGTTCTATCGATAATAACTGCATAATATGGGTAATAATGCATGTTATATTGATGATAATAAAAGTAGTAAGTATAATTATTACAGTTCTAGCGATAATAACTGCATTATATGGGTAATAATGCATGTTATATTGATAATTATAAAGGTACTAAGTATATTTATTATAGTTCTATCGATAATAACTGCATAATATGGGTAATAATGCATGTTATATTGATGATAATAAAAGTAGTAAGTATATTTATTACAGTTCTAGCGATAATAACTGCATTATATGCGTAATAAGGCATGTTATATTGATAATATCGGGTGTAATAAGTATAATTATTATAGTTCTAGCGATAATAATAGTAAAATATGGCTAATAGTGCCTGTTATATTGATAATAATAAAAGTAATAAGTATATTTATTATACTTCTGTCGATAATAACTGCATTATATGGGTAATAATGCATGTTATATTGATAATAATATAAGTAATAAGTATAATTATTACAGTACTAGCGATAATAACTGCATTATATGGGTAATAATGCATGTTATATTGATAATATTGGAAGAAATAAGTATATTTATTACAGTTCTAGCGATAATAACTGCATTATATGGGTAATAATGCACGTTATATTGCTAATAATATAAGTAATAAGTATAATTATGAACAGTTCTAGCGATAATAACTGCATTATATGCGTAATAAGGCATGTTATATTGATAATATCGGGTGAAATAAGTATAATTATTATAGTTCTAGCGATAATAATAGTAAAATATGGCTAATAGTGCCTGTTATATTGATAATAATAAAAGTAATAAGTATATTTATTATACTTCTGTCGATAATAACTGCATTATATGGGTAATAATGCATGTTATATTGATAATAATATAAGTAATAAGTATAATTATTACAGTACTAGCGATAATAACTGCATTATATGGGTAATAATGCATGTTATATTGATAATATTGGAAGAAATAAGTATATTTATTACAGTTCTAGCGATAATAACTGCATTATATGCTTAATAATGCACGTTATATTGCTAATAATATAAGTAATAAATATAATTATTACAGTTCTAGCGATAATAACTGCATTATATGCGTAATAAGGCATGTTATATTGATAATATCGGGTGTAATAAGTATAATTATTATAGTTCTATCGATAATAATAGTAAAATATGGCTAGTAGTGCCTGTTATATTGATAATAATAAAAGCAATAAGTATATTTATTATACTTCTGTCGATAATAACTGCATTATATGGGTAATAATGCATGTTATATTGATAATAATATAAGTAATAAGTATAATTATTACAGTTCTAGCGATAATAACTGCATTATATGGGTAATAATGCATGTTATATTGATAATATTGGAAGTAATAAGTATATTTATTACAGTTCTAGCGATAATAACTGCATTATATGGGTAATAATGCACGTTATATTGCTAATAATATAAGTAATAAGTATAATTATTACAGTTCTTGCGATAATAACTGCATTATATGCGTAATAAGGCATGTTATATTGATAATATCGGGAGTAATAAGTATAATTATTATAGTTCTAGCGATAATAATAGTAAAGTATGGCTAATAGTGCATGTTATATTGATAATAGTAAAAGTAATATGTATCTTTATTACAGTTCTATCGATAATAACTGCATAATATGGGTAATAATGCATGTTATATTGATAATTATAAAGGTACTAAGTATATTTATTATAGTTCTATCGATAATAACTGCATAATATGGGTAATAATGCATGTTATATTGATGATAATAAAAGTAGTAAGTATATTTATTACAGTTCTAGCGATAATAACTGCATTATATGGGTAATAATGCACGTTATACTGCTAATAATATAAGTAGTAAGTATAATTATTACAGTTCTAGCGATAATAACTGCATTATATGGGTAATAATGCATGTTATATTGATAATATCGGGAGTAATAAGTATATTCATTATAGTTCTAGCGATAATAACTGCATAATATGGGTAATAATGCACGTTATATTGCTAATAATATAAGTAATAAGTATAATTATTACAGTTCTTGCGATAATAACTGCATTATATGCGTAATAAGGCATGTTATATTGATAATATCGGGAGTAATAAGTATAATTATTATAGTTCTAGCGATAATAATAGTAAAGTATGGCTAATAGTGCATGTTATATTGATAATAGTAAAAGTAATATGTATCTTTATTACAGTTCTATCGATAATAACTGCATAATATGGGTAATAATGCATGTTAAATTGATAATTATAAAGGTACTAAGTATATTTATTATAGTTCTATCGATAATAACTGCATAATATGGGTAATAATGCATGTTATATTGATAATTATAAAGGTACTAAGTATATTTATTATAGTTCTATCGATAATAACTGCATAATATGGGTAATAATGCATGTTATATTGATGATAATAAAAGTAGTAAGTATAATTATTACAGTTCTAGCGATAATAACTGCATTATATGGGTAATAATGCATGTTATATTGATAATATCGGGAGTAATAAGTATATTCATTATAGTTCTAGCGATAATAACTGCATAATATGGGTAATAATTCATGTTATATTGATAATAATATAAGTAATAAGTATAATTATTACAGTTCTAGCGATAATAACTCCATTATATGGGTAATAATGCATGTTATATTGATAATAATATAAGTAATAAGTATAATTATTACAGTTCTAGAGATAATAACTGCATTATATGGGTAATAATGCACGTTATACTGCTAATAATATAAGTAGTAAGTATAATTATTACAGTTCTAGCGATAATAACTGCATTATATGGGTAATAATGCATGTTATATTGATAATATCGGGAGTAATAAGTATATTCATTATAGTTCTAGCGATAATAACTGCATAATATGGGTAATAATTCATGTTATATTGATAATAATATAAGTAATAAGTATAATTATTACAGTTCTAGCGATAATAACTGCATTATATGCGTAATAAGGCATGTTATATTGATAATATCGGGTGTAATAAGTATAATTATTATAGATCTAGCGATAATAATAGTAAAATATGGCTAATAGTGCCTGTTATATTGATAATAGTAAAAGTAATATGTATCTTTATTACAGTTCTATCGATAATAACTGCATAATATGGGTAATAATGCATGTTATATTGATTATTATAAAGGTACTAAGTATATTTATTATAGTTCTATCGATGATAACTGCATAATATGGGTAATAATGCATGTTATATTGATAATTATAATTGTACTAAGTATATTTATTATAGTTCTATCGATAATAACTGCATAATATGGGTAATAATGCATGTTATATTGATGATAATAAAAGTAGTAAGTATATTTATTACAGTTCTAGCGATAATAACTGCATTATATGCGTAATAAGGCATGTTATATTGATAATATCGGGAGTAATAAGTATAATTATTATAGTTCTAGCGATAATAATAGTAAAATATGGCTATTAGTGCATGTTATATTGATAATAATAAAAGTTATAAGTATATTTATTACAGTTCTATCGATAATAACTGCATAATATGGGTAATAATGCATGTTATATTGATGATAATAAAAGTAATACGTATATTTATTACAGTTCTAGCGATAATAACTCCATTATATGGGTAATAATGCATGTTCTATTGATAATAATATAAGTAATAAGTATAATTATTACAGTTCTAGCGATAATAACTGCATTATATGGGTAATAATGCATGTTATATTGATAATATTGGAAGTAATAAGTATATTTATTACAGTTCTAGCGATAATAACTGCATTATATGGGTAAAAATGCACGTTATATTGCTAATAATATAAGTAATAAGTATAATTATTACAGTTCTAGCGATAATAACTGCATTATATGCGTAATAAGGCATGTTATATTGATAATATCGGGTGTAATAAGTATAATTATTATAGTTCTAGCGATAATAATAGTAAAATATGGCTAATAGTGCCTGTTATATTGATAATAATAAAAGTAATAAGTATATTTATTATACTTCTGTCGATAATAACTGCATTATATGGGTAATAATGCATGTTATATTGATAATAATATAAGTAATAAGTATAATTATTACAGTACTAGCGATAATAACTGCATTATATGGGTAATAATGCATGTTATATTGATAATATTGGAAGAAATAAGTATATTTATTACAGTTCTAGCGATAATAACTGCATTATATGGGTAATAATGCACGTTATATTGCTAATAATATAAGTAATAAGTATAATTATTACAGTTCTAGCGATAATAACTGCATTATATGCGTAATAACGCATGTTATATTGATAATATCGGGTGTAATAAGTATAATTATTATAGTTCTAGCGATAATAATAGTAAAATATGGCTAATAGTGCCTGTTATATTGATAATAATAAAAGTAATAAGTATATTTATTATACTTCTGTCGATAATAACTGCATTATATGGGTAATAATGCATGTTATATTGATAATAATATAAGTAATAAGTATAATTATTACAGTACTAGCGATAATAACTGCATTATATGGGTAATAATGCATGTTATATTGATAATATTGGAAGAAATAAGTATATTTATTACAGTTCTAGCGATAATAACTGCATTATATGGGTAATAATGCACGTTATATTGCTAATAATATAAGTAATAAATATAATTATTACAGTTCTAGCGATAATAACTGCATTATATGCGTAATAAGGCATGTTATATTGATAATATCGGGTGTAATAAGTATAATTATTATAGTTCTAGCGATAATAATAGTAAAATATGGCTAGTAGTGCCTGTTATATTGATAATAATAAAAGTAATAAGTATATTTATTATACTTCTGTCGATAATAACTGCATTATATGGGTAATAATGCATGTTATATTGATAATAATATAAGTAATAAGTATAATTATTACAGTTCTAGCGATAATAACTGCATTATATGGGTAATAATGCATGTTATATTGATAATATTGGAAGTAATAAGTATATTTATTACAGTTCTAGCGATAATAACTGCATTATATGGGTAATAATGCACGTTATATTGCTAATAATATAAGTAATAAGTATAATTATTACAGTTCTTGCGATAATAACTGCATTATATGCGTAATAAGGCATGTTATATTGATAATATCGGGAGTAATAAGTATAATTATTATAGTTCTAGCGATAATAATAGTAAAGTATGGCTAATAGTGCATGTTATATTGATAATAGTAAAAGTAATATGTATCTTTATTACAGTTCTATCGATAATAACTGCATAATATGGGTAATAATGCATGTTATATTGATAATTATAAAGGTACTAAGTATATTTATTATAGTTCTATCGATAATAACTGCATAATATGGGTAATAATGCATGTTATATTGATGATAATAAAAGTAGTAAGTATATTTATTACAGTTCTAGCGATAATAACTGCATTATATGCGTAATAAGGCATGTTATATTGATAATATCGGGTGTAATAAGTATAATTATTATAGTTCTAGCGATAATAATAGTAAAATATGGCTAATAGTGCCTGTTATATTGATAATAATAAAAGTAATAAGTATATTTATTATACTTCTGTCGATAATAACTGCATTATATGGGTAATAATGCATGTTATATTGATAATAATATAAGTAATAAGTATAATTATTACAGTACTAGCGATAATAACTGCATTATATGGGTAATAATGCATGTTATATTGATAATATTGGAAGAAATAAGTATATTTATTACAGTTCTAGCGATAATAACTGCATTATATGGGTAATAATGCACGTTATATTGCTAATAATATAAGTAATAAGTATAATTATGAACAGTTCTAGCGATAATAACTGCATTATATGCGTAATAAGGCATGTTATATTGATAATATCGGGTGAAATAAGTATAATTATTATAGTTCTAGCGATAATAATAGTAAAATATGGCTAATAGTGCCTGTTATATTGATAATAATAAAAGTAATAAGTATATTTATTATACTTCTGTCGATAATAACTGCATTATATGGGTAATAATGCATGTTATATTGATAATAATATAAGTAATAAGTATAATTATTACAGTACTAGCGATAATAACTGCATTATATGGGTAATAATGCATGTTATATTGATAATATTGGAAGAAATAAGTATATTTATTACAGTTCTAGCGATAATAACTGCATTATATGCTTAATAATGCACGTTATATTGCTAATAATATAAGTAATAAATATAATTATTACAGTTCTAGCGATAATAACTGCATTATATGCGTAATAAGGCATGTTATATTGATAATATCGGGTGTAATAAGTATAATTATTATAGTTCTAGCGATAATAATAGTAAAATATGGCTAGTAGTGCCTGTTATATTGATAATAATAAAAGCAATAAGTATATTTATTATACTTCTGTCGATAATAACTGCATTATATGGGTAATAATGCATGTTATATTGATAATAATATAAGTAATAAGTATAATTATTACAGTTCTAGCGATAATAACTGCATTATATGGGTAATAATGCATGTTATATTGATAATATTGGAAGTAATAAGTATATTTATTACAGTTCTAGCGATAATAACTGCATTATATGGGTAATAATGCACGTTATATTGCTAATAATATAAGTAATAAGTATAATTATTACAGTTCTTGCGATAATAACTGCATTATATGCGTAATAAGGCATGTTATATTGATAATATCGGGAGTAATAAGTATAATTATTATAGTTCTAGCGATAATAATAGTAAAATATGGCTAATAGTGCCTGTTATATTGATAATAGTAAAAGTAATATGTATCTTTATTACAGTTCTATCGATAATAACTGCATAATATGGGTAATAATGCATGTTATATTGATAATTATAAAGGTACTAAGTATATTTATTATAGTTCTATCGATAATAACTGCATAATATGGGTAATAATGCATGTTATATTGATAATTATAAAGGTACTAAGTATATTTATTATAGTTCTATCGATAATAACTGCATAATATGGGTAATAATGCATCTTATATTGATAATATCGGGAGTAATAAGTATATTCATTATAGTTCTAGCGATAATAACTGCATAATATGGGTAATAATTCATGTTATATTGATAATAATATAAGTAATAAGTATAATTATTACAGTTCTAGCGATAATAACTGCATTATATGCGTAATAAGGCATGTTATATTGATAATATCGGGTGTAATAAGTATAATTATTATAGTTCTAACGATAATAATAGTAAAATATGGCTAATAGTGCCTGTTATATTGATAATAGTAAAAGTAATATGTATATTTATTACAGTTCTAGCGATAATAACTGCATTATATGCGTAATAAGGCATGTTATATTGATAATATCGGGAGTAATAAGTATAATTATTATAGTTCTAGCGATAATAATAGTAAAGTATGGCTAATAGTGCATGTTATATTGATAATAGTAAAAGTAATATGTATCTTTATTACAGTTCTATCGATAATAACTGCATAATATGGGTAATAATGCATGTTATATTGATAATTATAAAGGTACTAAGTATATTTATTATAGTTCTATCGATAATAACTGCATAATATGGGTAATAATGCATGTTATATTGATGATAATAAAAGTAGTAAGTATATTTATTACAGTTCTAGCGATAATAACTGCATTATATGCGTAATAAGGCATGTTATATTGATAATATCGGGAGTAATAAGTATAATTATTATAGTTCTAGCGATAATAATAGTAAAATATGGCTATTAGTGCATGTTATATTGATAATAATAAAAGTAATACGTATATTTATTACAGTTCTAGCGATAATAACTCCATTTTATGGGTAATAATGCATGTTATATTGATAATAATATAAGTAATAAGTATAATTATTACAGTTCTAGCGATAATAACTGCATTATATGCGTAATAAGGCATGTTATATTGATAATATCGGGAGTAATAAGTATAATTATTATAGTTCTACCGATAATAATAGTAAAATATGGCTAATAGTGCCTGTTATATTGATAATAATATAAGTAATAAGTATAATTATTACAGTTCTAGCGATAATAACTGCATTATATGGGTAATAATGCACGTTATACTGCTAATAATATAAGTAGTAAGTATAATTATTACAGTTCTAGCGATAATAACTGCATTATATGGGTAATAATGCATGTTATATTGATAATATCGGGAGTAATAAGTATATTTGTTATAGTTCTATCGATAATAACTGCATAATATGGGTAATAATGCACGTTATATTGCTAATAATATAAGTAATAAGTATAATTATTACAGTTCTAGCGATAATAACTGCATTATATGCGTAATAAGGCATGTTATATTGATAATATCGGGAGTAATAAGTATAATTATTATAGTTCTAGCGATAATAATAGTAAAGTATGGCTAATACTGCATGTTATATTGATAATAGTAAAAGTAATATGTATCTTTATTACAGTTCTATCGATAATAACTGCATAATATGGGTAATAATGCATGTTATATTGATAATTATAAAGGTACTAAGTATATTTATTATAGTTCTATCGATAATAACTGCATAATATGGGTAATAATGCATGTTATATTGATGATAATAAAAGTAGTAAGTATATTTATTACAGTTCTAGCGATAATAACTGCATTATATGGGTAATAATGCATGTTATATTGATAATATCGGGAGTAATAAGTATATTCATTATAGTTCTAGCGATAATAACTGCATAATATGGGTAATAATTCATGTTATATTGATAATAATATAAGTAATAAGTATAATTATTACAGTTCTAGCGATAATAACTCCATTATATGGGTAATAATGCATGTTATATTGATAATAATATAAGTAATAAGTATAATTATTACAGTTCTAGAGATAATAACTACATTATATGGGTAATAATGCACGTTATACTGCTAATAATATAAGTAGTAAGTATAATTATTACAGTTCTAGCGATAATAACTGCATTATATGGGTAATAATGCATGTTATATTGATACTATCGGGAGTAATAAGTATATTCATTATAGTTCTAGCGATAATAACTGCATAATACGGGTAATAATTCATGTTATATTGATAATAATATAAGTAATAAGTATAATTATTACAGTTCTAGCGATAATAACTGCATTATATGCGTAATAAGGCATGTTATATTGATAATATCGGGTGTAATAAGTATAATTATTATAGTTCTAGCGATAATAATAGTAAAATATGGCTAATAGTGCCTGTTATATTGATAATAGTAAAAGTAATATGTATCTTTATTGCAGTTCTATCGATAATAACTCCATTATATGGGTAATAATGCATGTTCTACTGATAATAATATAAGTAATAAGTATAATTATTACAGTTCTAGCGATAATAACTGCATTATATGGGTAATAATGCATGTTATATTGATAATATTGGAAGTAATAAGTATAATTATTACAGTTCTAGCGATAATAACTGCACTATATGGGTAATAATGCACGTTATATTGCTAATAATATAAGTAATAAGTATAATTATTACAGTTCTTGCGATAATAACTGCATTATATGCGTAATAAGGCATGTTATATTGATAATATCGGGAGTAATAAGTATAATTATTATAGTTCTAGCGATAATAATAGTAAAGTATGGCTAATAGTGCATGTTATATTGATAATAGTAAAAGTAATATGTATCTTTATTACAGTTCTATCGATAATAACTGCATAATATGGGTAATAATGCATGTTATATTGATAATATTGGGAGTAATAAGTATACTTATTATAGTTCTAGCGATAATAACTGCATAATATGGGTAATAACGCATGTTATATTGATAATAATATAAGTAATAAGTATAATTATTACAGTTCTAGCGATAATAACTGCATAATATGGGTAATAATGCACGTTATATTGCTAACAATATGAGTAATAAGTATAATTATTACAGTTCTAGCGATAATAACTGCATTATATGCGTAATAAGGCATGTTATATTGATAATATCGGGAGTAATAAGTATAATTATTATAGTTCTAGCGATAATAATAGTAAAATATGGCTAATAGTGCCTGTTATATTGATAATAGTAAAAGTAATATGTATCTTTATTACAGTTCTATCGATAATAACTGCATAATATGGGTAATAATGCATGTTATATTGATAATTATAAAGGTACTAAGTATATTTATTATAGTTCTATCGATAATAACTGCATAATATGGGTAATAATGCATGTTATATTGATAATTATAAAGGTACTAAGTATATTTATTATAGTTCTATCGATAATAACTGCATAATATGGGTAATAATGCATGTTATATTGATAATATCGGGAGTAATAAGTATATTCATTATAGTTCTAGCGATAATAACTGCATAATATGGGTAATAATTCATGTTATATTGATAATAATATAAGTAATAAGTATAATTATTACAGTTCTAGCGATAATAACTGCATTATATGCGTAATAAGGCATGTTATATTGATAATATCGGGTGTAATAAGTATAATTATTATAGTTCTAGCGATAATAATAGTAAAATATGGCTAATAGTGCCTGTTATATTGATAATAGTAAAAGTAATATGTATATTTATTACAGTTCTAGCGATAATAACTGCATTATATGCGTAATAAGGCATGTTATATTGATAATATCGGGAGTAATAAGTATAATTATTATAGTTCTAGCGATAATAATAGTAAAGTATGGCTAATAGTGCATGTTATATTGATAATAGTAAAAGTAATATGTATCTTTATTACAGTTCTATCGATAATAACTGCATAATATGGGTAATAATGCATGTTATATTGATAATTATAAAGGTACTAAGTATATTTATTATAGTTCTATCGATAATAACTGCATAATATGGGTAATAATGCATGTTATATTGATGATAATAAAAGTAGTAAGTATATTTATTACAGTTCTAGCGATAATAACTGCATTATATGCGTAATAAGGCATGTTATATTGATAATATCGGGTGTAATAAGTATAATTATTATAGTTCTAGCGATAATAATAGTAAAATATGGCTAATAGTGCCTGTTATATTGATAATAATAAAAGTAATAAGTATATTTATTATACTTCTGTCGATAATAACTGCATTATATGGGTAATAATGCATGTTATATTGATAATAATATAAGTAATAAGTATAATTATTACAGTACTAGCGATAATAACTGCATTATATGGGTAATAATGCATGTTATATTGATAATATTGGAAGAAATAAGTATATTTATTACAGTTCTAGCGATAATAACTGCATTATATGGGTAATAATGCACGTTATATTGCTAATAATATAAGTAATAAGTATAATTATGAACAGTTCTAGCGATAATAACTGCATTATATGCGTAATAAGGCATGTTATATTGATAATATCGGGTGAAATAAGTATAATTATTATAGTTCTAGCGATAATAATAGTAAAATATGGCTAATAGTGCCTGTTATATTGATAATAATAAAAGTAATAAGTATATTTATTATACTTCTGTCGATAATAACTGCATTATATGGGTAATAATGCATGTTATATTGATAATAATATAAGTAATAAGTATAATTATTACAGTACTAGCGATAATAACTGCATTATATGGGTAATAATGCATGTTATATTGATAATATTGGAAGAAATAAGTATATTTATTACAGTTCTAGCGATAATAACTGCATTATATGCTTAATAATGCACGTTATATTGCTAATAATATAAGTAATAAATATAATTATTACAGTTCTAGCGATAATAACTGCATTATATGCGTAATAAGGCATGTTATATTGATAATATCGGGTGTAATAAGTATAATTATTATAGTTCTAGCGATAATAATAGTAAAATATGGCTAGTAGTGCCTGTTATATTGATAATAATAAAAGCAATAAGTATATTTATTATACTTCTGTCGATAATAACTGCATTATATGGGTAATAATGCATGTTATATTGATAATAATATAAGTAATAAGTATAATTATTACAGTTCTAGCGATAATAACTGCATTATATGGGTAATAATGCATGTTATATTGATAATATTGGAAGTAATAAGTATATTTATTACAGTTCTAGCGATAATAACTGCATTATATGGGTAATAATGCACGTTATATTGCTAATAATATAAGTAATAAGTATAATTATTACAGTTCTAGCGATAATAACTGCATAATATGGGTAATAATGCACGTTATATTGCTAACAATATGAGTAATAAGTATAATTATTACAGTTCTAGCGATAATAACTGCATTATATGCGTAATAAGGCATGTTATATTGATAATATCGGGAGTAATAAGTATAATTATTATAGTTCTAGCGATAATAATAGTAAAATATGGCTAATAGTGCCTGTTATATTGATAATAGTAAAAGTAATATGTATCTTTATTACAGTTCTATCGATAATAACTGCATAATATGGGTAATAATGCATGTTATATTGATAATTATAAAGGTACTAAGTATATTTATTATAGTTCTATCGATAATAACTGCATAATATGGGTAATAATGCATGTTATATTGATAATTATAAAGGTACTAAGTATATTTATTATAGTTCTATCGATAATAACTGCATAATATGGGTAATAATGCATGTTATATTGATAATATCGGGAGTAATAAGTATATTCATTATAGTTCTAGCGATAATAACTGCATAATATGGGTAATAATTCATGTTATATTGATAATAATATAAGTAATAAGTATAATTATTACAGTTCTAGCGATAATAACTGCATTATATGCGTAATAAGGCATGTTATATTGATAATATCGGGTGTAATAAGTATAATTATTATAGTTCTAGCGATAATAATAGTAAAATATGGCTAATAGTGCCTGTTATATTGATAATAGTAAAAGTAATATGTATATTTATTACAGTTCTAGCGATAATAACTGCATTATATGCGTAATAAGGCATGTTATATTGATAATATCGGGAGTAATAAGTATAATTATTATAGTTCTAGCGATAATAATAGTAAAGTATGGCTAATAGTGCATGTTATATTGATAATAGTAAAAGTAATATGTATCTTTATTACAGTTCTATCGATAATAACTGCATAATATGGGTAATAATGCATGTTATATTGATAATTATAAAGGTACTAAGTATATTTATTATAGTTCTATCGATAATAACTGCATAATATGGGTAATAATGCATGTTATATTGATGATAATAAAAGTAGTAAGTATATTTATTACAGTTCTAGCGATAATAACTGCATTATATGCGTAATAAGGCATGTTATATTGATAATATCGGGTGTAATAAGTATAATTATTATAGTTCTAGCGATAATAATAGTAAAATATGGCTAATAGTGCCTGTTATATTGATAATAATAAAAGTAATAAGTATATTTATTATACTTCTGTCGATAATAACTGCATTATATGGGTAATAATGCATGTTATATTGATAATAATATAAGTAATAAGTATAATTATTACAGTACTAGCGATAATAACTGCATTATATGGGTAATAATGCATGTTATATTGATAATATTGGAAGAAATAAGTATATTTATTACAGTTCTAGCGATAATAACTGCATTATATGGGTAATAATGCACGTTATATTGCTAATAATATAAGTAATAAGTATAATTATGAACAGTTCTAGCGATAATAACTGCATTATATGCGTAATAAGGCATGTTATATTGATAATATCGGGTGAAATAAGTATAATTATTATAGTTCTAGCGATAATAATAGTAAAATATGGCTAATAGTGCCTGTTATATTGATAATAATAAAAGTAATAAGTATATTTATTATACTTCTGTCGATAATAACTGCATTATATGGGTAATAATGCATGTTATATTGATAATAATATAAGTAATAAGTATAATTATTACAGTACTAGCGATAATAACTGCATTATATGGGTAATAATGCATGTTATATTGATAATATTGGAAGAAATAAGTATATTTATTACAGTTCTAGCGATAATAACTGCATTATATGCTTAATAATGCACGTTATATTGCTAATAATATAAGTAATAAATATAATTATTACAGTTCTAGCGATAATAACTGCATTATATGCGTAATAAGGCATGTTATATTGATAATATCGGGTGTAATAAGTATAATTATTATAGTTCTAGCGATAATAATAGTAAAATATGGCTAGTAGTGCCTGTTATATTGATAATAATAAAAGCAATAAGTATATTTATTATACTTCTGTCGATAATAACTGCATTATATGGGTAATAATGCATGTTATATTGATAATAATATAAGTAATAAGTATATTCATTATAGTTCTAGCGATAATAACTGCATAATATGGGTAATAATTCATGTTATATTGATAATAATATAAGTAATAAGTATAATTATTACAGTTCTAGCGATAATAACTGCATTATATGCGTAATAAGGCATGTTATATTGATAATATCGGGTGTAATAAGTATAATTATTATAGTTCTAGCGATAATAATAGTAAAATATGGCTAATAGTGCCTGTTATATTGATAATAGTAAAAGTAATATGTATATTTATTACAGTTCTAGCGATAATAACTGCATTATATGCGTAATAAGGCATGTTATATTGATAATATCGGGAGTAATAAGTATAATTATTATAGTTCTAGCGATAATAATAGTAAAGTATGGCTAATAGTGCATGTTATATTGATAATAGTAAAAGTAATATGTATCTTTATTACAGTTCTATCGATAATAACTGCATAATATGGGTAATAATGCATGTTATATTGATAATTATAAAGGTACTAAGTATATTTATTATAGTTCTATCGATAATAACTGCATAATATGGGTAATAATGCATGTTATATTGATGATAATAAAAGTAGTAAGTATATTTATTACAGTTCTAGCGATAATAACTGCATTATATGCGTAATAAGGCATGTTATATTGATAATATCGGGTGTAATAAGTATAATTATTATAGTTCTAGCGATAATAATAGTAAAATATGGCTAATAGTGCCTGTTATATTGATAATAATAAAAGTAATAAGTATATTTATTATACTTCTGTCGATAATAACTGCATTATATGGGTAATAATGCATGTTATATTGATAATAATATAAGTAATAAGTATAATTATTACAGTACTAGCGATAATAACTGCATTATATGGGTAATAATGCATGTTATATTGATAATATTGGAAGAAATAAGTATATTTATTACAGTTCTAGCGATAATAACTGCATTATATGGGTAATAATGCACGTTATATTGCTAATAATATAAGTAATAAGTATAATTATGAACAGTTCTAGCGATAATAACTGCATTATATGCGTAATAAGGCATGTTATATTGATAATATCGGGTGAAATAAGTATAATTATTATAGTTCTAGCGATAATAATAGTAAAATATGGCTAATAGTGCCTGTTATATTGATAATAATAAAAGTAATAAGTATATTTATTATACTTCTGTCGATAATAACTGCATTATATGGGTAATAATGCATGTTATATTGATAATAATATAAGTAATAAGTATAATTATTACAGTACTAGCGATAATAACTGCATTATATGGGTAATAATGCATGTTATATTGATAATATTGGAAGAAATAAGTATATTTATTACAGTTCTAGCGATAATAACTGCATTATATGCTTAATAATGCACGTTATATTGCTAATAATATAAGTAATAAATATAATTATTACAGTTCTAGCGATAATAACTGCATTATATGCGTAATAAGGCATGTTATATTGATAATATCGGGTGTAATAAGTATAATTATTATAGTTCTAGCGATAATAATAGTAAAATATGGCTAGTAGTGCCTGTTATATTGATAATAATAAAAGCAATAAGTATATTTATTATACTTCTGTCGATAATAACTGCATTATATGGGTAATAATGCATGTTATATTGATAATAATATAAGTAATAAGTATAATTATTACAGTTCTAGCGATAATAACTGCATTATATGGGTAATAATGCATGTTATATTGATAATATTGGAAGTAATAAGTATATTTATTACAGTTCTAGCGATAATAACTGCATTATATGGGTAATAATGCACGTTATATTGCTAATAATATAAGTAATAAGTATAATTATTACAGTTCTTGCGATAATAACTGCATTATATGCGTAATAAGGCATGTTATATTGATAATATCGGGAGTAATAAGTATAATTATTATAGTTCTAGCGATAATAATAGTAAAGTATGGCTAATAGTGCATGTTATATTGATAATAGTAAAAGTAATATGTATCTTTATTACAGTTCTATCGATAATAACTGCATAATATGGGTAATAATGCATGTTATATTGATAATTATAAAGGTACTAAGTATATTTATTATAGTTCTATCGATAATAACTGCATAATATGGGTAATAATGCATGTTATATTGATGATAATAAAAGTAGTAAGTATATTTATTACAGTTCTAGCGATAATAACTGCATTATATGCGTAATAAGGCATGTTATATTGATAATATCGGGAGTAATAAGTATAATTATTATAGTTCTAGCGATAATAATAGTAAAATATGGCTATTAGTGCATGTTATATTGATAATAATAAAAGTAATACGTATATTTATTACAGTTCTAGCGATAATAACTCCATTTTATGGGTAATAATGCATGTTATATTGATAATAATATAAGTAATAAGTATAATTATTACAGTTCTAGCGATAATAACTGCATTATATGCGTAATAAGGCATGTTATATTGATAATATCGGGAGTAATAAGTATAATTATTATAGTTCTACCGATAATAATAGTAAAATATGGCTAATAGTGCCTGTTATATTGATAATAATATAAGTAATAAGTATAATTATTACAGTTCTAGCGATAATAACTGCATTATATGGGTAATAATGCACGTTATACTGCTAATAATATAAGTAGTAAGTATAATTATTACAGTTCTAGCGATAATAACTGCATTATATGGGTAATAATGCATGTTATATTGATAATATCGGGAGTAATAAGTATATTTGTTATAGTTCTATCGATAATAACTGCATAATATGGGTAATAATGCACGTTATATTGCTAATAATATAAGTAATAAGTATAATTATTACAGTTCTAGCGATAATAACTGCATTATATGCGTAATAAGGCATGTTATATTGATAATATCGGGAGTAATAAGTATAATTATTATAGTTCTAGCGATAATAATAGTAAAGTATGGCTAATACTGCATGTTATATTGATAATAGTAAAAGTAATATGTATCTTTATTACAGTTCTATCGATAATAACTGCATAATATGGGTAATAATGCATGTTATATTGATAATTATAAAGGTACTAAGTATATTTATTATAGTTCTATCGATAATAACTGCATAATATGGGTAATAATGCATGTTATATTGATGATAATAAAAGTAGTAAGTATATTTATTACAGTTCTAGCGATAATAACTGCATTATATGGGTAATAATGCATGTTATATTGATAATATCGGGAGTAATAAGTATATTCATTATAGTTCTAGCGATAATAACTGCATAATATGGGTAATAATTCATGTTATATTGATAATAATATAAGTAATAAGTATAATTATTACAGTTCTAGCGATAATAACTCCATTATATGGGTAATAATGCATGTTATATTGATAATAATATAAGTAATAAGTATAATTATTACAGTTCTAGAGATAATAACTGCATTATATGGGTAATAATGCACGTTATACTGCTAATAATATAAGTAGTAAGTATAATTATTACAGTTCTAGCGATAATAACTGCATTATATGGGTAATAATGCATGTTATATTGATAATATCGGGAGTAATAAGTATATTCATTATAGTTCTAGCGATAATAACTGCATAATACGGGTAATAATTCATGTTATATTGATAATAATATAAGTAATAAGTATAATTATTACAGTTCTAGCGATAATAACTGCATTATATGCGTAATAAGGCATGTTATATTGATAATATCGGGTGTAATAAGTATAATTATTATAGTTCTAGCGATAATAATAGTAAAATATGGCTAATAGTGCCTGTTATATTGATAATAGTAAAAGTAATATGTATCTTTATTGCAGTTCTATCGATAATAACTCCATTATATGGGTAATAATGCATGTTCTATTGATAATAATATAAGTAATAAGTATAATTATTACAGTTCTAGCGATAATAACTGCATTATATGGGTAATAATGCATGTTATATTGATAATATTGGAAGTAATAAGTATAATTATTACAGTTCTAGCGATAATAACTGCACTATATGGGTAATAATGCACGTTATATTGCTAATAATATAAGTAATAAGTATAATTATTACAGTTCTTGCGATAATAACTGCATTATATGCGTAATAAGGCATGTTATATTGATAATATCGGGAGTAATAAGTATAATTATTATAGTTCTAGCGATAATAATAGTAAAGTATGGCTAATAGTGCATGTTATATTGATAATAGTAAAAGTAATATGTATCTTTATTACAGTTCTATCGATAATAACTGCATAATATGGGTAATAATGCATGTTATATTGATAATATTGGGAGTAATAAGTATACTTATTATAGTTCTAGCGATAATAACTGCATAATATGGGTAATAACGCATGTTATATTGATAATAATATAAGTAATAAGTATAATTATTACAGTTCTAGCGATAATAACTGCATAATATGGGTAATAATGCACGTTATATTGCTAACAATATGAGTAATAAGTATAATTATTACAGTTCTAGCGATAATAACTGCATTATATGCGTAATAAGGCATGTTATATTGATAATATCGGGAGTAATAAGTATAATTATTATAGTTCTAGCGATAATAATAGTAAAATATGGCTAATAGTGCCTGTTATATTGATAATAGTAAAAGTAATATGTATCTTTATTACAGTTCTATCGATAATAACTGCATAATATGGGTAATAATGCATGTTATATTGATAATTATAAAGGTACTAAGTATATTTATTATAGTTCTATCGATAATAACTGCATAATATGGGTAATAATGCATGTTATATTGATAATTATAAAGGTACTAAGTATATTTATTATAGTTCTATCGATAATAACTGCATAATATGGGTAATAATGCATGTTATATTGATAATATCGGGAGTAATAAGTATATTCATTATAGTTCTAGCGATAATAACTGCATAATATGGGTAATAATTCATGTTATATTGATAATAATATAAGTAATAAGTATAATTATTACAGTTCTAGCGATAATAACTGCATTATATGCGTAATAAGGCATGTTATATTGATAATATCGGGTGTAATAAGTATAATTATTATAGTTCTAGCGATAATAATAGTAAAATATGGCTAATAGTGCCTGTTATATTGATAATAGTAAAAGTAATATGTATATTTATTACAGTTCTAGCGATAATAACTGCATTATATGCGTAATAAGGCATGTTATATTGATAATATCGGGAGTAATAAGTATAATTATTATAGTTCTAGCGATAATAATAGTAAAATATGGCTATTAGTGCATGTTATATTGATAATAATAAAAGTTATAAGTATATTTATTACAGTTCTATCGATAATAACTGCATAATATGGGTAATAATGCATGTTATATTGATGATAATAAAAGTAATACGTATATTTATTATAGTTCTATCAATAATAACTGCATAATATGGGTAATAATACATGTTATATTGATGATAATAAAAGTAATACGTATATTTATTACAGTTCTAGCGATAATAACTCCATTATATGGGTAATAATGCATGTTCTATTGATAATAATATAAGTAATAAGTATAATTATTACAGTTCTAGCGATAATAACTGCATTATATGGGTAATAATGCATGTTATATTGATAATATTGGAAGTAATAAGTATATTTATTACAGTTCTAGCGATAATAACTGCATTATATGGGTAATAATGCACGTTATATTGCTAATAATATAAGTAATAAGTATAATTATTACAGTTCTAGCGATAATAACTGCATTATATGCGTAATAAGGCATGTTATATTGATAATATCGGGTGTAATAAGTATAATTATTATAGTTCTAGCGATAATAATAGTAAAATATGGCTAATAGTGCCTGTTATATTGATAATAATAAAAGTAATAAGTATATTTATTATACTTCTGTCGATAATAACTGCATTATATGGGTAATAATGCATGTTATATTGATAATAATATAAGTAATAAGTATAATTATTACAGTACTAGCGATAATAACTGCATTATATGGGTAATAATGCATGTTATATTGATAATATTGGAAGAAATAAGTATATTTATTACAGTTCTAGCGATAATAACTGCATTATATGGGTAATAATGCACGTTATATTGCTAATAATATAAGTAATAAGTATAATTATTACAGTTCTAGCGATAATAACTGCATTATATGCGTAATAAGGCATGTTATATTGATAATATCGGGTGTAATAAGTATAATTATTATAGTTCTAGCGATAATAATAGTAAAATATGGCTAATAGTGCCTGTTATATTGATAATAATAAAAGTAATAAGTATATTTATTATACTTCTGTCGATAATAACTGCATTATATGGGTAATAATGCATGTTATATTGATAATAATATAAGTAATAAGTATAATTATTACAGTACTAGCGATAATAACTGCATTATATGGGTAATAATGCATGTTATATTGATAATATTGGAAGAAATAAGTATATTTATTACAGTTCTAGCGATAATAACTGCATTATATGGGTAATAATGCACGTTATATTGCTAATAATATAAGTAATAAATATAATTATTACAGTTCTAGCGATAATAACTGCATTATATGCGTAATAAGGCATGTTATATTGATAATATCGGGTGTAATAAGTATAATTATTATAGTTCTAGCGATAATAATAGTAAAATATGGCTAGTAGTGCCTGTTATATTGATAATAATAAAAGTAATAAGTATATTTATTATACTTCTGTCGATAATAACTGCATTATATGGGTAATAATGCATGTTATATTGATAATAATATAAGTAATAAGTATAATCATTACAGATCTAGCGATAATAACTGCATTATATGGGTAATAATGCATGTTATATTGATAATATTGGAAGAAATAAGTATATTTATTACAGTTCTAGCGATAATAACTGCATTATATGGGTAATAATGCACGTTATATTGCTAATAATATAAGTAATAAGTATAATTATGAACAGTTCTAGCGATAATAACTGCATTATATGCGTAATAAGGCATGTTATATTGATAATATCGGGTGAAATAAGTATAATTATTATTGTTCTAGCGATAATAATAGTAAAATATGGCTAATAGTGCCTGTTATATTGATAATAATAAAAGTAATAAGTATATTTATTATACTTCTGTCGATAATAACTGCATTATATGGGTAATAATGCATGTTATATTGATAATAATATAAGTAATAAGTATAATTATTACAGTACTAGCGATAATAACTGCATTATATGGGTAATAATGCATGTTATATTGATAATATTGGAAGAAATAAGTATATTTATTACAGTTCTAGCGATAATAACTGCATTATATGCTTAATAATGCACGTTATATTGCTAATAATATAAGTAATAAATATAATTATTACAGTTCTAGCGATAATAACTGCATTATATGCGTAATAAGGCATGTTATATTGATAATATCGGGTGTAATAAGTATAATTATTATAGTTCTAGCGATAATAATAGTAAAATATGGCTAGTAGTGCCTGTTATATTGATAATAATAAAAGTAATAAGTATATTTATTATACTTCTGTCGATAATAACTGCATTATATGGGTAATAATGCATGTTATATTGATAATAATATAAGTAATAAGTATAATTATTACAGTTCTAGCGATAATAACTGCATTATATGGGTAATAATGCATGTTATATTGATAATATTGGAAGTAGTAAGTATATTTATTACAGTTCTAGCGATAATAACTGCATTATATGGGTAATAATGCACGTTATATTGCTAATAATATAAGTAATAAGTATAATTATTACAGTTCTTGCTATAATAACTGCATTATATGCGTAATAAGGCATGTTATATTGATAATATCGGGAGTAATAAGTATAATTATTATAGTTCTAGCGATAATAATAGTAAAGTATGGCTAATAGTGCATGTTATATTGATAATAGTAAAAGTAATATGTATCTTTATTACAGTTCTATCGATAATAACTGCATAATATGGGTAATAATGCATGTTATATTGATAATTATAAAGGTACTAAGTATATTTATTATAGTTCTATCGATAATAACTGCATAATATGGGTAATAATGCATGTTATATTGCTGATAATAAAAGTAGTAAGTATATTTATTACAGTTCTAGCGATAATAACTCCATTATATGGGTAATAATGCATGTTATATTGATAATAATATAAGTAATAAGTATAATTATTACAGTTCTAGCGATAATAACTGCATTATATGCGTAATAAGGCATGTTATATTGATAATATCGGGAGTAATAAGTATAATTATTATAGTTCTACCGATAATAATAGTAAAATATGGCTAATAGTGCCTGTTATATTGATAATAATATAAGTAATAAGTATAATTATTACAGTTCTAGCGATAATAACTCCATTATATGGGTAATAATGCATGTTATATTGATAATAATATAAGTAATAAGTATAATTATTACAGTTCTAGAGATAATAACTGCATTATATTGGTAATAATGCACGTTATATTGCTAATAATATAAGTAATAAGTATAATTATTACAGTTCTAGCGATAATAACTGCATTATATGGGTAATAATGCACGTTATACTGCTAATAATATAAGTAGTAAGTATAATTATTACAGTTCTAGCGATAATAACTGCATTATATGGGTAACAATGCATGTTATATTGATAATATCGGGAGTAATAAGTATATTCATTATAGTTCTAGCGATAATAACTGCATAATATGGGTAATAATTCATGTTATATTGATAATAATATAAGTAATAAGTATAATTATCACAGTTCTAGCGATAATAACTGCATTGTATGCGTAATAAGGCATGTTATATTGATAATATCGGGAGTAATAAGTATAATTATTATAGTTCTAGCGATAATAATAGTAAAGTATGGCTAATACTGCATGTTATATTGATAATAGTAAAAGTAATATGTATCTTTATTACAGTTCTATCGATAATAACTGCATAATATGGGTAATAATGCATGTTATATTGATAATTATAAAGGTACTAAGTATATTTATTATAGTTCTATCGATAATAACTGCATAATATGGGTAATAATGCATGTTATATTGATGATAATAAAAGTAGTAAGTATATTTATTACAGTTCTAGCGATAATAACTGCATTATATGCGTAATAAGGCATGTTATATTGATAATATCGGGAGTAATAAGTATAATTATTATAGTTCTAGCGATAATAATAGTAAAATATGGCTATTAGTGCATGTTATATTGATAATAATAAAAGTAATACGTATATTTATTACAGTTCTAGCGATAATAACTCCATTATATGGGTAATAATGCATGTTATATTGATAATAATATAAGTAATAAGTATAATTATTACAGTTCTAGCGATAATAACTGCATTATATGCGTAATAAGGCATGTTATATTGATAATATCGGGAGTAATAAGTATAATTATTATAGTTCTACCGATAATAATAGTAAAATATGGCTAATAGTGCCTGTTATATTGATAATAATATAAGTAATAAGTATAATTATTACAGTTCTAGCGATAATAACTGCATTATATGGGTAATAATGCACGTTATACTGCTAATAATATAAGTAGTAAGTATAATTATTACAGTTCTAGCGATAATAACTGCATTATATGGGTAATAATGCATGTTATATTGATAATATCGGGAGTAATAAGTATATTCATTATAGTTCTAGCGATAATAACTGCATAATATGGGTAATAATTCATGTTATATTGATAATAATATAAGTAATAAGTATAATTATTACAGTTCTAGCGATAATAACTGCATTATATGCGTAATAAGGCATGTTATATTGATATTATCGGGAGTAATAAGTATAATTATTACAGTTCTAGCGATAATAACTGCACTATATGGGTAATAATGCACGTTATATTGCTAATAATATAAGTAATAAGTATAATTATTACAGTTCTTGCGATAATAACTGCATTATATGCGTAATAAGGCATGTTATATTGATAATATCGGGAGTAATAAGTATAATTATTATAGTTCTAGCGATAATAATAGTAAAGTATGGCTAATAGTGCATGTTATATTGATAATAGTAAAAGTAATATGTATCTTTATTACAGTTCTATCGATAATAACTGCATAATATGGGTAATAATGCATGTTATATTGATAATAATATAAGTAATAAGTATAATTATTACAGTTCTAGCGATAATAACTGCATTATATGGGTAATAATGCATGTTATATTCCTAATATTGGAAGTAATAAGTATATTTATTACAGTTCTAGCGATAATAACTGCATTATATGGGTAATAATGCACGTTATATTGCTAATAATATAAGTAATAAGTATAATTATTACAGTTCTTGCGATAATAACTGCATTATATGCGTAATAAGGCATGTTATATTGATAATATCGGGAGTAATAAGTATAATTATTATAGTTCTAGCGATAATAATAGTAAAGTATGGCTAATACTGCATGTTATATTGATAATAGTAAAAGAAATATGTATCTTTATTACAGTTCTATCGATAATAACTGCATAATATGGGTAATAATGCATGTTATATTGATAATTATAAAGGTACTAAGTATATTTATTATAGTTCTATCGATAATAACTGCATAATATGGGTAATAATGCATGTTATATTGATGATAATAAAAGTAGTAAGTATATTTATTACAGTTCTAGCGATAATAACTGCATTATATGGGTAATAATGCATGTTATATTGATAATATCGGGAGTAATAAGTATATTCATTATAGTTCTAGCTATAATAACTGCATAATATGGGTAATAATTCATGTTATATTGATAATAATATAAGTAATAAGTATAATTATTACAGTTCTAGCGATAATAACTCCATTATATGGGTAATAATGCATGTTATATTGATAAAAATATAAGTAATAAGTATAATTATTACAGTTCTAGAGATAATAACTGCATTATATGGGTAATAATGCACGTTATACTGCTAATAATATAAGTAGTAAGTATAATTATTACAGTTCTAGCGATAATAACTGCATTATATGGGTAATAATGCATGTTATATTGATAATATTGGAAGTAATAAGTATAATTATTACAGTTCTAGCGATAATAACTGCACTATATGGGTAATAATGCACGTTATATTGCTAATAATATAAGTAATAAGTATAATTATTACAGTTCTTGCGATAATAACTGCATTATATGCGTAATAAGGCATGTTATATTGATAATATCGGGAGTAATAAGTATAATTATTATAGTTCTAGCGATAATAATAGTAAAGTATGGCTAATAGTGCATGTTATATTGATAATAGTAAAAGTAATATGTATCTTTATTACAGTTCTATCGATAATAACTCCATAATATGGGTAATAATGCATGTTATATTGATTATTATAAAGGTACTAAGTATATTTATTATAGTTCTATCGATAATAACTGCATAATATGGGTAATAATGCATGTTATATTGATGATAATAAAAGTAGTAAGTATATTTATTACAGTTCTAGCGATAATAACCGCATTATATGCGTAATAAGGCATGTTATATTGATAATATCGGGAGTAATAAGTATAATTATTATAGTTCTAGCGATAATAATAGTAAAATATGGCTATTAGTGCATGTTATATTGATAATAATAAAAGTTATAAGTATATTTATTACAGTTCTAGCGATAATAACTGCATTATATGGGTAATAATGCACGTTATATTGCTAATAATATAAGTAATAAATATAATTATTACAGTTCTAGCGATAATAACTGCATTATATGCGTAATAAGGCATGTTATATTGATAATATCGGGTGTAATAAGTATAATTATTATAGTTCTAGCGATAATAATAGTAAAATATGGCTAGTAGTGCCTGTTATATTGATAATAATAAAAGTAATAAGTATATTTATTATACTTCTGTCGATAATAACTGCATTATATGGGTAATAATGCATGTTCTATTGATAATAATATAAGTAATAAGTATAATTATTACAGTTCTAGCGATAATAACTGCATTATATGGGTAATAATGCATGTTATATTGATAATATTGGAAGTAATAAGTATATTTATTGCAGTTCTAGCGATAATAACTGCATTATATGGGTAATAATGCACGTTATATTGCTAATAATATAAGTAATAAGTATAATTATTACAGTT
The DNA here is from genome assembly GCA_963576845.1 of Megachile leachella. Classification (NCBI taxonomy): domain Eukaryota; kingdom Metazoa; phylum Arthropoda; class Insecta; order Hymenoptera; family Megachilidae; genus Megachile; species Megachile leachella. The sequence continues at coordinate 339,573 of CAUYWW010000025.1, read as the reverse complement.
CTAGCGATAATAACTGCATTATATGCGTAATAAGGCATGTTATATTGATAATATCGGGTGTAATAGGTATAATTATTATAGTTCTAGCGATAATAATAGTAAAATATGGCTAATAGTGCCTGTTATATTGATAATAATAAAAGTAATAAGTATAATTATTACAGTTCTTGCGATAATAACTGCATTATATGCGTAATAAGGCATGTTATATTGATAATATCGGGAGTAATAAGTATAATTATTATAGTTCTAGCGATAATAATAGTAAAGTATGGCTAATAGTGCATGTTATATTGATAATAGTAAAAGTAATATGTATCTTTATTACAGTTCTATCGATAATAACTCCATTATATGGGTAATAATGCATGTTATATTGATAATAATATAAGTAATAAGTATAATTATTACAGTTCTAGCGATAATAACTGCATTACATGCGTAATAAGGCATGTTATATTGATATTATCGGGAGTAATAAGTATAATTATTACAGTTCTAGCGATAATAACTGCACTATATGGGTAATAATGCACGTTATATTGCTAATAATATAAGTAATAAGTATAATTATTACAGTTCTTGCGATAATAACTGCATTATATGCGTAATAAGGCATGTTATATTGATGATAATAAAAGTAGTAAGTATATTTATTACAGTTCTAGCGATAATAACTGCATTATATGGGTAATAATGCATGTTATATTGATAATATCGGGAGTAATAAGTATATTCATTATAGTTCTAGCGATAATAACTGCATAATATGGGTAATAATTCATGTTATATTGATAATAATATAAGTAATAAGTATAATTATTACAGTTCTAGCGATAATAACTGCATTATATGCGTAATAAGGCATGTTATATTGATAATATCGGGTGTAATAAGTATAATTATTATAGTTCTAGCGATAATAATAGTAAAATATGGCTAATAGTGCCTGTTATATTGATAATAGTAAAAGTAATATGTATCTTTATTACAGTTCTATCGATAATAACTCCATTATATGGGTAATAATGCATGTTCTATTGATAATAATATAAGTAATAAGTATAATTATTACAGTTCTAGCGATAATAACTGCATTATATGGGTAATAATGCATGTTATATTGATAATATTGGAAGTAATAAGTATAATTATTACAGTTCTAGCGATAATAACTGCACTATATGGGTAATAATGCACGTTATATTGCTAATAATATAAGTAATAAGTATAATTATTACAGTTCTTGCGATAATAACTGCATTATATGCGTAATAAGGCATGTTATATTGATAATATCGGGAGTAATAAGTATAATTATTATAGTTCTAGCGATAATAATAGTAAAGTATGGCTAATAGTGCATGTTATATTGATAATAGTAAAAGTAATATGTATCTTTATTACAGTTCTATCGATAATAACTGCATAATATGGGTAATAATGCATGTTATATTGATAATAATATAAGTAATAAGTATAATTATTACAGTTCTAGCGATAATAACTGCATTATATGGGTAATAATGCATGTTATATTCCTAATATTGGAAGTAATAAGTATATTTATTACAGTTCTAGCGATAATAACTGCATTATATGGGTAATAATGCACGTTATATTGCTAATAATATAAGTAATAAGTATAATTATTACAGTTCTTGCGATAATAACTGCATTATATGCGTAATAAGGCATGTTATATTGATAATATCGGGAGTAATAAGTATAATTATTATAGTTCTAGCGATAATAATAGTAAAGTATGGCTAATACTGCATGTTATATTGATAATAGTAAAAGTAATATGTATCTTTATTACAGTTCTATCGATAATAACTGCATAATATGGGTAATAATGCATGTTATATTGATAATTATAAAGGTACTAAGTATATTTATTATAGTTCTATCGATAATAACTGCATAATATGGGTAATAGTGTATGTTATATTGATGATAATAAAAGTAGTAAGTATATTTATTACAGTTCTAGCGATAATAACTGCATTATATGGGTAATAATGCATGTTATATTGATAATATCGGGAGTAATAAGTATATTCATTATAGTTCTAGCGATAATAACTGCATAATATGGGTAACAATTCATGTTATATTGATAATAATATAAGTAATAAGTATAATTATTACAGTTCTAGCGATAATAACTCCATTATATGGGTAATAATGCATGTTATATTGATAATAATATAAGTAATAAGTATAATTATTACAGTTCTAGAGATAATAACTGCATTATATGGGTAATAATGCACGTTATACTGCTAATAATATAAGTAGTAAGTATAATTATTACAGTTCTAGCGATAATAACTGCATTATATGGGTAATAATGCATGTTATATTGATAATATCGGGAGTAATAAGTATATTCATTATAGTTCTAGCGATAATAACTGCATAATATGGGTAATAATTCATGTTATATTGATAATAATATAAGTAATAAGTATAATTATTACAGTTCTAGCGATAATAACTGCATTATATGCGTAATAAGGCATGTTATATTGATAATATCGGGTGCAATAAGTATAATTATTATAGTTCTAGCGATAATAATAGTAAAATATGGCTAATAGTGCCTGTTATATTGATAATAGTAAAAGTAATATGTATCTTTATTACAGTTCTATCGATAATAACTGCATAATATGGGTAATAATGCATGTTATATTGATTATTATAAAGGTACTAAGTATATTTATTATAGTTCTATCGATAATAACTGCATAATATGGGTAATAATGCATGTTATATTGATGATAATAAAAGTAGTAAGTATATTTATTACAGTTCTAGCGATAATAACCGCATTATATGCGTAATAAGGCATGTTATATTGATAATATCGGGAGTAATAAGTATAATTATTATAGTTCTAGCGATAATAATAGTAAAATATGGCTATTAGTGCATGTTATATTGATAATAATAAAAGTTATAAGTATATTTATTACAGTTCTAGCGATAATAACTGCATTATATGGGTAATAATGCACGTTATATTGCTAATAATATAAGTAATAAATATAATTATTACAGTTCTAGCGATAATAACTGCATTATATGCGTAATAAGGCATGTTATATTGATAATATCGGGTGTAATAAGTATAATTATTATAGTTCTAGCGATAATAATAGTAAAATATGGCTAGTAGTGCCTGTTATATTGATAATAATAAAAGTAATAAGTATATTTATTATACTTCTGTCGATAATAACTGCATTATATGGGTAATAATGCATGTTCTATTGATAATAATATAAGTAATAAGTATAATTATTACAGTTCTAGCGATAATAACTGCATTATATGGGTAATAATGCATGTTATATTGATAATATTGGAAGTAATAAGTATATTTATTGCAGTTCTAGCGATAATAACTGCATTATATGGGTAATAATGCACGTTATATTGCTAATAATATAAGTAATAAGTATAATTATTACAGTTCTAGCGATAATAACTGCATTATATGCGTAATAAGGCATGTTATATTGATAATATCGGGTGTAATAGGTATAATTATTATAGTTCTAGCGATAATAATAGTAAAATATGGCTAATAGTGCCTGTTATATTGATAATAATAAAAGTAATAAGTATAATTATTACAGTTCTTGCGATAATAACTGCATTATATGCGTAATAAGGCATGTTATATTGATAATATCGGGAGTAATAAGTATAATTATTATAGTTCTAGCGATAATAATAGTAAAGTATGGCTAATAGTGCATGTTATATTGATAATAGTAAAAGTAATATGTATCTTTATTACAGTTCTATCGATAATAACTCCATTATATGGGTAATAATGCATGTTATATTGATAATAATATAAGTAATAAGTATAATTATTACAGTTCTAGCGATAATAACTGCATTACATGCGTAATAAGGCATGTTATATTGATATTATCGGGAGTAATAAGTATAATTATTACAGTTCTAGCGATAATAACTGCACTATATGGGTAATAATGCACGTTATATTGCTAATAATATAAGTAATAAGTATAATTATTACAGTTCTTGCGATAATAACTGCATTATATGCGTAATAAGGCATGTTATATTGATGATAATAAAAGTAGTAAGTATATTTATTACAGTTCTAGCGATAATAACTGCATTATATGGGTAATAATGCATGTTATATTGATAATATCGGGAGTAATAAGTATATTCATTATAGTTCTAGCGATAATAACTGCATAATATGGGTAATAATTCATGTTATATTGATAATAATATAAGTAATAAGTATAATTATTACAGTTCTAGCGATAATAACTGCATTATATGCGTAATAAGGCATGTTATATTGATAATATCGGGTGTAATAAGTATAATTATTATAGTTCTAGCGATAATAATAGTAAAATATGGCTAATAGTGCCTGTTATATTGATAATAGTAAAAGTAATATGTATCTTTATTACAGTTCTATCGATAATAACTCCATTATATGGGTAATAATGCATGTTCTATTGATAATAATATAAGTAATAAGTATAATTATTACAGTTCTAGCGATAATAACTGCATTATATGGGTAATAATGCATGTTATATTGATAATATTGGAAGTAATAAGTATAATTATTACAGTTCTAGCGATAATAACTGCACTATATGGGTAATAATGCACGTTATATTGCTAATAATATAAGTAATAAGTATAATTATTACAGTTCTTGCGATAATAACTGCATTATATGCGTAATAAGGCATGTTATATTGATAATATCGGGAGTAATAAGTATAATTATTATAGTTCTAGCGATAATAATAGTAAAGTATGGCTAATAGTGCATGTTATATTGATAATAGTAAAAGTAATATGTATCTTTATTACAGTTCTATCGATAATAACTGCATAATATGGGTAATAATGCATGTTATATTGATAATAATATAAGTAATAAGTATAATTATTACAGTTCTAGCGATAATAACTGCATTATATGGGTAATAATGCATGTTATATTCCTAATATTGGAAGTAATAAGTATATTTATTACAGTTCTAGCGATAATAACTGCATTATATGGGTAATAATGCACGTTATATTGCTAATAATATAAGTAATAAGTATAATTATTACAGTTCTTGCGATAATAACTGCATTATATGCGTAATAAGGCATGTTATATTGATAATATCGGGAGTAATAAGTATACTTATTATAGTTCTAGCGATAATAATAGTAAAGTATGGCTAATACTGCATGTTATATTGATAATAGTAAAAGTAATATGTATCTTTATTACAGTTCTATCGATAATAACTGCATAATATGGGTAATAATGCATGTTATATTGATAATTATAAAGGTACTAAGTATATTTATTATAGTTCTATCGATAATAACTGCATAATATGGGTAATAATGTATGTTATATTGATGATAATAAAAGTAGTAAGTATATTTATTACAGTTCTAGCGATAATAACTGCATTATATGGGTAATAATGCATGTTATATTGATAATATCGGGAGTAATAAGTATATTCATTATAGTTCTAGCGATAATAACTGCATAATATGGGTAACAATTCATGTTATATTGATAATAATATAAGTAATAAGTATAATTATTACAGTTCTAGCGATAATAACTCCATTATATGGGTAATAATGCATGTTATATTGATAATAATATAAGTAATAGGTATAATTATTACAGTTCTAGAGATAATAACTGCATTATATGGGTAATAATGCACGTTATACTGCTAATAATATAAGTAGTAAGTATAATTATTACAGTTCTAGCGATAATAACTGCATTATATGGGTAATAATGCATGTTATATTGATAATATCGGGAGTAATAAGTATATTCATTATAGTTCTAGCGATAATAACTGCATAATATGGGTAATAATTCATGTTATATTGATAATAATATAAGTAATAAGTATAATTATTACAGTTCTAGCGATAATAACTGCATTATATGCGTAATAAGGCATGTTATATTGATAATATCGGGTGCAATAAGTATAATTATTATAGTTCTAGCGATAATAATAGTAAAATATGGCTAATAGTGCCTGTTATATTGATAATAGTAAAAGTAATATGTATCTTTATTACAGTTCTATCGATAATAACTGCATAATATGGGTAATAATGCATGTTATATTGATTATTATAAAGGTACTAAGTATATTTATTATAGTTCTATCGATAATAACTGCATAATATGGGTAATAATGCATGTTATATTGATGATAATAAAAGTAGTAAGTATATTTATTACAGTTCTAGCGATAATAACCGCATTATATGCGTAATAAGGCATGTTATATTGATAATATCGGGAGTAATAAGTATAATTATTATAGTTCTAGCGATAATAATAGTAAAATATGGCTATTAGTGCATGTTATATTGATAATAATAAAAGTTATAAGTATATTTATTACAGTTCTAGCGATAATAACTGCATTATATGGGTAATAATGCACGTTATATTGCTAATAATATAAGTAATAAATATAATTATTACAGTTCTAGCGATAATAACTGCATTATATGCGTAATAAGGCATGTTATATTGATAATATCGGGTGTAATAAGTATAATTATTATAGTTCTAGCGATAATAATAGTAAAATATGGCTAGTAGTGCCTGTTATATTGATAATAATAAAAGTAATAAGTATATTTATTATACTTCTGTCGATAATAACTGCATTATATGGGTAATAATGCATGTTCTATTGATAATAATATAAGTAATAAGTATAATTATTACAGTTCTAGCGATAATAACTGCATTATATGGGTAATAATGCATGTTATATTGATAATATTGGAAGTAATAAGTACATTTATTGCAGTTCTAGCGATAATAACTGCATTATATGGGTAATAATGCACGTTATATTGCTAATAATATAAGTAATAAGTATAATTATTACAGTTCTAGCGATAATAACTGCATTATATGCGTAATAAGGCATGTTATATTGATAATATCGGGTGTAATAGGTATAATTATTATAGTTCTAGCGATAATAATAGTAAAATATGGCTAATAGTGCCTGTTATATTGATAATAATAAAAGTAATAAGTATAATTATTACAGTTCTTGCGATAATAACTGCATTATATGCGTAATAAGGCATGTTATATTGATAATATCGGGAGTAATAAGTATAATTATTATAGTTCTAGCGATAATAATAGTAAAGTATGGCTAATAGTGCATGTTATATTGATAATAGTAAAAGTAATATGTATCTTTATTACAGTTCTATCGATAATAACTCCATTATATGGGTAATAATGCATGTTATATTGATAATAATATAAGTAATAAGTATAATTATTACAGTTCTAGCGATAATAACTGCATTATATGCGTAATAAGGCATGTTATATTGATAATATCGGGAGTAATAAGTATAATTATTATAGTTCTACCGATAATAATAGTAAAATATGCCTAATAGTGCCTGTTATATTGATAATAATATAAGTAATAAGTACAATTATTACAGTTCTAGCGATAATAACTGCATTATATGGGTAATAATGCACGTTATACTGCTAATAATATAAGTAGTAAGTATAATTATTACAGTTCTAGCGATAATAACTGCATTATATGGGTAATAATGCATGTTATATTGATAATATCGGGAGTAATAAGTATATTCATTATAGTTCTAGCGATAATAACTGCATAATATGGGTAATAATTCATGTTATATTGATAATAATATAAGTAATAAGTATAATTATTACAGTTCTAGCGATAATAACTGCATTACATGCGTAATAAGGCATGTTATATTGATATTATCGGGAGTAATAAGTATAATTATTACAGTTCTAGCGATAATAACTGCACTATATGGGTAATAATGCACGTTATATTGCTAATAATATAAGTAATAAGTATAATTATTACAGTTCTTGCGATAATAACTGCATTATATGCGTAATAAGGCATGTTATATTGATGATAATAAAAGTAGTAAGTATATTTATTACAGTTCTAGCGATAATAACTGCATTATATGGGTAATAATGCATGTTATATTGATAATATCGGGAGTAATAAGTATATTCATTATAGTTCTAGCGATAATAACTGCATAATATGGGTAATAATTCATGTTATATTGATAATAATGTAAGTAATAAGTATAATTATTACAGTTCTAGCGATAATAACTGCATTACATGCGTAATAAGGCATGTTATATTGATAATATCGGGTGTAATAAGTATAATTATTATAGTTCTAGCGATAATAATAGTAAAATATGGCTAATAGTGCCTGTTATATTGATAATCGTAAAAGTAATATGTATCTTTATTACAGTTCTATCGATAATAACTCCATTATATGGGTAATAATGCATGTTCTATTGATAATAATATAAGTAATAAGTATAATTATTACAGTTCTAGCGATAATAACTGCATTATATGGGTAATAATGCATGTTATATTGATAATATTGGAAGTAATAAGTATAATTATTACAGTTCTAGCGATAATAACTGCACTATATGGGTAATAATGCACGTTATATTGCTAATAATATAAGTAATAAGTATAATTATTACAGTTCTTGCGATAATAACTGCATTATATGCGTAATAAGGCATGTTATATTGATAATATCGGGAGTAATAAGTATAATTATTATAGTTCTAGCGATAATAATAGTAAAGTATGGCTAATAGTGCATGTTATATTGATAATAGTAAAAGTAATATGTATCTTTATTACAGTTCTATCGATAATAACTGCATAATATGGGTAATAATGCATGTTATATTGATAATAATATAAGTAATAAGTATAATTATTACAGTTCTAGCGATAATAACTGCATTATATGGGTAATAATGCATGTTATATTCCTAATATTGGAAGTAATAAGTATATTTATTACAGTTCTAGCGATAATAACTGCATTATATGGGTAATAATGCACGTTATATTGCTAATAATATAAGTAATAAGTATAATTATTACAGTTCTTGCGATAATAACTGCATTATATGCGTAATAAGGCATGTTATATTGATAATATCGGGAGTAATAAGTATAATTATTATAGTTCTAGCGATAATAATAGTAAAGTATGGCTAATACTGCATGTTATATTGATAATAGTAAAAGTAATATGTATCTTTATTACAGTTCTATCGATAATAACTGCATAATATGGGTAATAATGCATGTTATATTGATAATTATAAAGGTACTAAGTATATTTATTATAGTTCTATCGATAATAACTGCATAATATGGGTAATAATGTATGTTATATTGATGATAATAAAAGTAGTAAGTATATTTATTACAGTTCTAGCGATAATAACTGCATTATATGGGTAATAATGCATGTTATATTGATAATATCGGGAGTAATAAGTATATTCATTATAGTTCTAGCGATAATAACTGCATAATATGGGTAACAATTCATGTTATATTGATAATAATATAAGTAATAAGTATAATTATTACAGTTCTAGCGATAATAACTCCATTATATGTGTAATAATGCATGTTATATTGATAATAATATAAGTAATAAGTATAATTATTACAGTTCTAGAGATAATAACTGCATTATATGGGTAATAATGCACGTTATACTGCTAATAATATAAGTAGTAAGTATAATTATTACAGTTCTAGCGATAATAACTGCATTATATGGGTAATAATGCATGTTATATTGATAATATCGGGAGTAATAAGTATATTCATTATAGTTCTAGCGATAATAACTGCATAATATGGGTAATAATTCATGTTATATTGATAATAATATAAGTAATAAGTATAATTATTACAGTTCTAGCGATAATAACTGCATTATATGCGTAATAAGGCATGTTATATTGATAATATCGGGTGTAATAAGTATAATTATTATAGTTCTAGCGATAATAATAGTAAAATATGGCTAATAGTGCCTGTTATATTGATAATAGTAAAAGTAATATGTATCTTTATTACAGTTCTATCGATAATAACTCCATTATATGGGTAATAATGCATGTTCTATTGATAATAATATAAGTAATAAGTATAATTATTACAGTTCTAGCGATAATAACTGCATTATATGGGTAATAATGCATGTTATATTGATAATATTGGAAGTAATAAGTATAATTATTACAGTTCTAGCGATAATAACTGCACTATATGGGTAATAATGCACGTTATATTGCTAATAATATAAGTAATAAGTATAATTATTACAGTTCTTGCGATAATAACTGCATTATATGCGTAATAAGGCATGTTATATTGATAACATCGGGAGTAATAAGTATAATTATTATAGTTCTAGCGATAATAATAGTAAAGTATGGCTAATAGTGCATGTTATATTGATAATAGTAAAAGTAATATGTATCTTTATTACAGTTCTATCGATAATAACTGCATAATATGGGTAATAATGCATGTTATATTGATAATTATAAAGGTACTAAGTATATTTATTATAGTTCTATCGATAATAACTGCATAATATGGGTAATAATGCATGTTATATTGATGATAATAAAAGTAGTAAGTATATTTATTACAGTTCTAGCGATAATAACTGCATTATATGGGTAATAATGCATGTTATATTGATAATATCGGGAGTAATAAGTATATTCATTATAGTTCTAGCGATAATAACTGCATAATATGGGTAATAATTCATGTTATATTGATAATAATATAAGTAATAAGTATAATTATTACAGTTCTAGCGATAATAACTCCATTATATGGGTAATAATGCATGTTATATTGATAATAATATAAGTAATAAGTATAATTATTACAGTTCTAGAGATAATAACTGCATTATATGGGTAATAATGCACGTTATACTGCTAATAATATAAGTAGTAAGTATAATTATTACAGTTCTAGCGATAATAACTGCATTATATGGGTAATAATGCATGTTATATTGATAATATCGGGAGTAATAAGTATATTCATTATAGTTCTAGCGATAATAACTGCATAATATGGGTAATAATTCATGTTATATTGATAATAATATAAGTAATAAGTATAATTATTACAGTTCTAGCGATAATAACTGCATTATATGCGTAATAAGGCATGTTATATTGATAATATCGGGAGTAATAAGTATAATTATTATAGTTCTAGCGATAATAATAGTAAAGTATGGCTAATAGTGCATGTTATATTGATAATAGTAAAAGTAATATGTATCTTTATTACAGTTCTATCGATAATAACTGCATAATATGGGTAATAATGCATGTTATATTGATAATAATATAAGTAATAAGTATAATTATTACAGTTCTAGCGATAATAACTGCATTATATGGGTAATAATGCATGTTATATTCCTAATATTGGAAGTAATAAGTATATTTATTACAGTTCTAGCGATAATAACTGCATTATATGGGTAATAATGCACGTTATATTGATGATAATAAAGTAGTAAGTATATTTATTACAGTTCTAGCGATAATAACTGCATTATATGGGTAATAATGCATGTTATATTGATAATATCGGGAGTAATAAGTATATTCATTATAGTTCTAGCGATAATAACTGCATAATATGGGTAATAATTCATGTTATATTGATAATAATATAAGTAATAAGTATAATTATTACAGTTCTAGCGATAATAACTCCATTATATGGGTAATAATGCATGTTATATTGATAATAATATAAGTAATAAGTATAATTATTACAGTTCTAGAGATAATAACTGCATTATATGGGTAATAATGCACGTTATACTGCTAATAATATAAGTAGTAAGTATAATTATTACAGTTCTAGCGATAATAACTGCATTATATGGGTAATAATGCATGTTATATTGATAATATCGGGAGTAATAAGTATATTCATTATAGTTCTAGCGATAATAACTGCATAATATGGGTAATAATTCATGTTATATTGATAATAATATAAGTAATAAGTATAATTATTACAGTTCTAGCGATAATAACTGCATTATATGCGTAATAAGGCATGTTATATTGATAATATCGGGTGTAATAAGTATAATTATTATAGTTCTAGCGATAATAATAGTAAAATATGGCTAATAGTGCCTGTTATATTGATAATAGTAAAAGTAATATGTATCTTTATTACAGTTCTATCGATAATAACTGCATAATATGGGTAATAATGCATGTTATATTGATTATTATAAAGGTACTAAGTATATTTATTATAGTTCTATCGATAATAACTGCATAATATGGGTAATAATGCATGTTATATTGATGATAATAAAAGTAGTAAGTATATTTATTACAGTTCTAGCGATAATAACTGCATTATATGCGTAATAAGGCATGTTATATTGATAATATCGGGAGTAATAAGTATAATTATTATAGTTCTAGCGATAATAATAGTAAAATATGGCTATTAGTGCATGTTATATTGATAATAATAAAAGTTATAAGTATATTTATTACAGTTCTATCGATAATAACTGCATAATATGGGTAATAATGCATGTTATATTGATGATAATAAAAGTAATACGTATATTTATTATAGTTCTATCAATAATAACTGCATAATATGGGTAATAATGCATGTTATATTGATGATAATAAAAGTAATACGTATATTTATTACAGTTCTAGCGATAATAACTCCATTATATGGGTAATAATGCATGTTCTATTGATAATAATATAAGTAATAAGTATAATTATTACAGTTCTAGCGATAATAACTGCATTATATGGGTAATAATGCATGTTATATTGATAATATTGGAAGTAATAAGTATATTTATTACAGTTCTAGCGATAATAACTGCATTATATGGGTAATAATGCACGTTATATTGCTAATAATATAAGTAATAAGTATAATTATTACAGTTCTAGCGATAATAACTGCATTATATGCGTAATAAGGCATGTTATATTGATAATATCGGGTGTAATAAGTATAATTATTATAGTTCTAGCGATAATAATAGTAAAATATGGCTAATAGTGCCTGTTATATTGATAATAATAAAAGTAATAAGTATATTTATTATACCTCTGTCGATAATAACTGCATTATATGGGTAATAATGCATGTTATATTGATAATAATATAAGTAATAAGTATAATTATTACAGTACTAGCGATAATAACTGCATTATATGGGTAATAATGCATGTTATATTGATAATATTGGAAGAAATAAGTATATTTATTACAGTTCTAGCGATAATAACTGCATTATATGGGTAATAATGCATGTTATATTGATAATATCGGGAGTAATAAGTATATTCATTATAGTTCTAGCGATAATAACTGCATAATATGGGTAACAATTCATGTTATATTGATAATAATATAAGTAATAAGTATAATTATTACAGTTCTAGCGATAATAACTCCATTATATGGGTAATAATGCATGTTATATTGATAATAATATAAGTAATAGGTATAATTATTACAGTTCTAGAGATAATAACTGCATTATATGGGTAATAATGCACGTTATACTGCTAATAATATAAGTAGTAAGTATAATTATTACAGTTCTAGCGATAATAACTGCATTATATGGGTAATAATGCATGTTATATTGATAATATCGGGAGTAATAAGTATATTCATTATAGTTCTAGCGATAATAACTGCATAATATGGGTAATAATTCATGTTATATTGATAATAATATAAGTAATAAGTATAATTATTACAGTTCTAGCGATAATAACTGCATTATATGCGTAATAAGGCATGTTATATTGATAATATCGGGTGCAATAAGTATAATTATTATAGTTCTAGCGATAATAATAGTAAAATATGGCTAATAGTGCCTGTTATATTGATAATAGTAAAAGTAATATGTATCTTTATTACAGTTCTATCGATAATAACTGCATAATATGGGTAATAATGCATGTTATATTGATTATTATAAAGGTACTAAGTATATTTATTATAGTTCTATCGATAATAACTGCATAATATGGGTAATAATGCATGTTATATTGATGATAATAAAAGTAGTAAGTATATTTATTACAGTTCTAGCGATAATAACCGCATTATATGCGTAATAAGGCATGTTATATTGATAATATCGGGAGTAATAAGTATAATTATTATAGTTCTAGCGATAATAATAGTAAAATATGGCTATTAGTGCATGTTATATTGATAATAATAAAAGTTATAAGTATATTTATTACAGTTCTAGCGATAATAACTGCATTATATGGGTAATAATGCACGTTATATTGCTAATAATATAAGTAATAAATATAATTATTACAGTTCTAGCGATAATAACTGCATTATATGCGTAATAAGGCATGTTATATTGATAATATCGGGTGTAATAAGTATAATTATTATAGTTCTAGCGATAATAATAGTAAAATATGGCTAGTAGTGCCTGTTATATTGATAATAATAAAAGTAATAAGTATATTTATTATACTTCTGTCGATAATAACTGCATTATATGGGTAATAATGCATGTTCTATTGATAATAATATAAGTAATAAGTATAATTATTACAGTTCTAGCGATAATAACTGCATTATATGGGTAATAATGCATGTTATATTGATAATATTGGAAGTAATAAGTATATTTATTGCAGTTCTAGCGATAATAACTGCATTATATGGGTAATAATGCACGTTATATTGCTAATAATATAAGTAATAAGTATAATTATTACAGTTCTAGCGATAATAACTGCATTATATGCGTAATAAGGCATGTTATATTGATAATATCGGGTGTAATAGGTATAATTATTATAGTTCTAGCGATAATAATAGTAAAATATGGCTAATAGTGCCTGTTATATTGATAATAATAAAAGTAATAAGTATAATTATTACAGTTCTTGCGATAATAACTGCATTATATGCGTAATAAGGCATGTTATATTGATAATATCGGGAGTAATAAGTATAATTATTATAGTTCTACCGATAATAATAGTAAAATATGCCTAATAGTGCCTGTTATATTGATAATAATATAAGTAATAAGTACAATTATTACAGTTCTAGCGATAATAACTGCATTATATGGGTAATAATGCACGTTATACTGCTAATAATATAAGTAGTAAGTATAATTATTACAGTTCTAGCGATAATAACTGCATTATATGGGTAATAATGCATGTTATATTGATAATATCGGGAGTAATAAGTATATTCATTATAGTTCTAGCGATAATAACTGCATAATATGGGTAATAATTCATGTTATATTGATAATAATATAAGTAATAAGTATAATTATTACAGTTCTAGCGATAATAACTGCATTACATGCGTAATAAGGCATGTTATATTGATATTATCGGGAGTAATAAGTATAATTATTACAGTTCTAGCGATAATAACTGCACTATATGGGTAATAATGCACGTTATATTGCTAATAATATAAGTAATAAGTATAATTATTACAGTTCTTGCGATAATAACTGCATTATATGCGTAATAAGGCATGTTATATTGATGATAATAAAAGTAGTAAGTATATTTATTACAGTTCTAGCGATAATAACTGCATTATATGGGTAATAATGCATGTTATATTGATAATATCGGGAGTAATAAGTATATTCATTATAGTTCTAGCGATAATAACTGCATAATATGGGTAATAATTCATGTTATATTGATAATAATATAAGTAATAAGTATAATTATTACAGTTCTAGCGATAATAACTGCATTACATGCGTAATAAGGCATGTTATATTGATAATATCGGGTGTAATAAGTATAATTATTATAGTTCTAGCGATAATAATAGTAAAATATGGCTAATAGTGCCTGTTATATTGATAATAGTAAAAGTAATATGTATCTTTATTACAGTTCTATCGATAATAACTCCATTATATGGGTAATAATGCATGTTCTATTGATAATAATATAAGTAATAAGTATAATTATTACAGTTCTAGCGATAATAACTGCATTATATGGGTAATAATGCATGTTATATTGATAATATTGGAAGTAATAAGTATAATTATTACAGTTCTAGCGATAATAACTGCACTATATGGGTAATAATGCACGTTATATTGCTAATAATATAAGTAATAAGTATAATTATTACAGTTCTTGCGATAATAACTGCATTATATGCGTAATAAGGCATGTTATATTGATAATATCGGGAGTAATAAGTATAATTATTATAGTTCTAGCGATAATAATAGTAAAGTATGGCTAATAGTGCATGTTATATTGATAATAGTAAAAGTAATATGTATCTTTATTACAGTTCTATCGATAATAACTGCATAATATGGGTAATAATGCATGTTATATTGATAATAATATAAGTAATAAGTATAATTATTACAGTTCTAGCGATAATAACTGCATTATATGGGTAATAATGCATGTTATATTCCTAATATTGGAAGTAATAAGTATATTTATTACAGTTCTAGCGATAATAACTGCATTATATGGGTAATAATGCACGTTATATTGCTAATAATATAAGTAATAAGTATAATTATTACAGTTCTTGCGATAATAACTGCATTATATGCGTAATAAGGCATGTTATATTGATAATATCGGGAGTAATAAGTATAATTATTATAGTTCTAGCGATAATAATAGTAAAGTATGGCTAATACTGCATGTTATATTGATAATAGTAAAAGTAATATGTATCTTTATTACAGTTCTATCGATAATAACTGCATAATATGGGTAATAATGCATGTTATATTGATAATTATAAAGGTACTAAGTATATTTATTATAGTTCTATCGATAATAACTGCATAATATGGGTAATAATGTATGTTATATTGATGATAATAAAAGTAGTAAGTATATTTATTACAGTTCTAGCGATAATAACTGCATTATATGGGTAATAATGCATGTTATATTGATAATATCGGGAGTAATAAGTATATTCATTATAGTTCTAGCGATAATAACTGCATAATATGGGTAACAATTCATGTTATATTGATAATAATATAAGTAATAAGTATAATTATTACAGTTCTAGCGATAATAACTCCATTATATGTGTAATAATGCATGTTATATTGATAATAATATAAGTAATAAGTATAATTATTACAGTTCTAGAGATAATAACTGCATTATATGGGTAATAATGCACGTTATACTGCTAATAATATAAGTAGTAAGTATAATTATTACAGTTCTAGCGATAATAACTGCATTATATGGGTAATAATGCATGTTATATTGATAATATCGGGAGTAATAAGTATATTCATTATAGTTCTAGCGATAATAACTGCATAATATGGGTAATAATTCATGTTATATTGATAATAATATAAGTAATAAGTATAATTATTACAGTTCTAGCGATAATAACTGCATTATATGCGTAATAAGGCATGTTATATTGATAATATCGGGTGTAATAAGTATAATTATTATAGTTCTAGCGATAATAATAGTAAAATATGGCTAATAGTGCCTGTTATATTGATAATAGTAAAAGTAATATGTATCTTTATTACAGTTCTATCGATAATAACTCCATTATATGGGTAATAATGCATGTTCTATTGATAATAATATAAGTAATAAGTATAATTATTACAGTTCTAGCGATAATAACTGCATTATATGGGTAATAATGCATGTTATATTGATAATATTGGAAGTAATAAGTATAATTATTACAGTTCTAGCGATAATAACTGCACTATATGGGTAATAATGCACGTTATATTGCTAATAATATAAGTAATAAGTATAATTATTACAGTTCTTGCGATAATAACTGCATTATATGCGTAATAAGGCATGTTATATTGATAACATCGGGAGTAATAAGTATAATTATTATAGTTCTAGCGATAATAATAGTAAAGTATGGCTAATAGTGCATGTTATATTGATAATAGTAAAAGTAATATGTATCTTTATTACAGTTCTATCGATAATAACTGCATAATATGGGTAATAATGCATGTTATATTGATAATTATAAAGGTACTAAGTATATTTATTATAGTTCTATCGATAATAACTGCATAATATGGGTAATAATGCATGTTATATTGATGATAATAAAAGTAGTAAGTATATTTATTACAGTTCTAGCGATAATAACTGCATTATATGGGTAATAATGCATGTTATATTGATAATATCGGGAGTAATAAGTATATTCATTATAGTTCTAGCGATAATAACTGCATAATATGGGTAATAATTCATGTTATATTGATAATAATATAAGTAATAAGTATAATTATTACAGTTCTAGCGATAATAACTCCATTATATGGGTAATAATGCATGTTATATTGATAATAATATAAGTAATAAGTATAATTATTACAGTTCTAGAGATAATAACTGCATTATATGGGTAATAATGCACGTTATACTGCTAATAATATAAGTAGTAAGTATAATTATTACAGTTCTAGCGATAATAACTGCATTATATGGGTAATAATGCATGTTATATTGATAATATCGGGAGTAATAAGTATATTCATTATAGTTCTAGCGATAATAACTGCATAATATGGGTAATAATTCATGTTATATTGATAATAATATAAGTAATAAGTATAATTATTACAGTTCTAGCGATAATAACTGCATTATATGCGTAATAAGGCATGTTATATTGATAATATCGGGAGTAATAAGTATAATTATTATAGTTCTAGCGATAATAATAGTAAAGTATGGCTAATAGTGCATGTTATATTGATAATAGTAAAAGTAATATGTATCTTTATTACAGTTCTATCGATAATAACTGCATAATATGGGTAATAATGCATGTTATATTGATAATAATATAAGTAATAAGTATAATTATTACAGTTCTAGCGATAATAACTGCATTATATGGGTAATAATGCATGTTATATTCCTAATATTGGAAGTAATAAGTATATTTATTACAGTTCTAGCGATAATAACTGCATTATATGGGTAATAATGCACGTTATATTGATGATAATAAAGTAGTAAGTATATTTATTACAGTTCTAGCGATAATAACTGCATTATATGGGTAATAATGCATGTTATATTGATAATATCGGGAGTAATAAGTATATTCATTATAGTTCTAGCGATAATAACTGCATAATATGGGTAATAATTCATGTTATATTGATAATAATATAAGTAATAAGTATAATTATTACAGTTCTAGCGATAATAACTCCATTATATGGGTAATAATGCATGTTATATTGATAATAATATAAGTAATAAGTATAATTATTACAGTTCTAGAGATAATAACTGCATTATATGGGTAATAATGCACGTTATACTGCTAATAATATAAGTAGTAAGTATAATTATTACAGTTCTAGCGATAATAACTGCATTATATGGGTAATAATGCATGTTATATTGATAATATCGGGAGTAATAAGTATATTCATTATAGTTCTAGCGATAATAACTGCATAATATGGGTAATAATTCATGTTATATTGATAATAATATAAGTAATAAGTATAATTATTACAGTTCTAGCGATAATAACTGCATTATATGCGTAATAAGGCATGTTATATTGATAATATCGGGTGTAATAAGTATAATTATTATAGTTCTAGCGATAATAATAGTAAAATATGGCTAATAGTGCCTGTTATATTGATAATAGTAAAAGTAATATGTATCTTTATTACAGTTCTATCGATAATAACTGCATAATATGGGTAATAATGCATGTTATATTGATTATTATAAAGGTACTAAGTATATTTATTATAGTTCTATCGATAATAACTGCATAATATGGGTAATAATGCATGTTATATTGATGATAATAAAAGTAGTAAGTATATTTATTACAGTTCTAGCGATAATAACTGCATTATATGCGTAATAAGGCATGTTATATTGATAATATCGGGAGTAATAAGTATAATTATTATAGTTCTAGCGATAATAATAGTAAAATATGGCTATTAGTGCATGTTATATTGATAATAATAAAAGTTATAAGTATATTTATTACAGTTCTATCGATAATAACTGCATAATATGGGTAATAATGCATGTTATATTGATGATAATAAAAGTAATACGTATATTTATTATAGTTCTATCAATAATAACTGCATAATATGGGTAATAATGCATGTTATATTGATGATAATAAAAGTAATACGTATATTTATTACAGTTCTAGCGATAATAACTCCATTATATGGGTAATAATGCATGTTCTATTGATAATAATATAAGTAATAAGTATAATTATTACAGTTCTAGCGATAATAACTGCATTATATGGGTAATAATGCATGTTATATTGATAATATTGGAAGTAATAAGTATATTTATTACAGTTCTAGCGATAATAACTGCATTATATGGGTAATAATGCACGTTATATTGCTAATAATATAAGTAATAAGTATAATTATTACAGTTCTAGCGATAATAACTGCATTATATGCGTAATAAGGCATGTTATATTGATAATATCGGGTGTAATAAGTATAATTATTATAGTTCTAGCGATAATAATAGTAAAATATGGCTAATAGTGCCTGTTATATTGATAATAATAAAAGTAATAAGTATATTTATTATACCTCTGTCGATAATAACTGCATTATATGGGTAATAATGCATGTTATATTGATAATAATATAAGTAATAAGTATAATTATTACAGTACTAGCGATAATAACTGCATTATATGGGTAATAATGCATGTTATATTGATAATATTGGAAGAAATAAGTATATTTATTACAGTTCTAGCGATAATAACTGCATTATATGGGTAATAATGCACGTTATATTGCTAATAATATAAGTAATAAGTATAATTATTACAGTTCTAGCGATAATAACTGCATTATATGCGTAATAAGGCATGTTATATTGATAATATCGGGTGTAATAAGTATAATTATTATAGTTCTAGCGATAATAATAGTAAAATATGGCTAGTAGTGCCTGTTATATTGATAATAATAAAAGTAATAAGTATATTTATTATACCTCTGTCGATAATAACTGCATTATATGGGTAATAATGCATGTTATATTGATAATAATATAAGTAATAAGTATAATTATTACAGTACTAGCGATAATAACTGCATTATATGGGTAATAATGCATGTTATATTGATAATATTGGAAGAAATAAGTATATTTATTACAGTTCTAGCGATAATAACTGCATTATATGGGTAATAATGCACGTTATATTGCTAATAATATAAGTAATAAATATAATTATTACAGTTCTAGCGATAATAACTGCATTATATGCGTAATAAGGCATGTTATATTGATAATATCGGGTGTAATAAGTATAATTATTATAGTTCTAGCGATAATAATAGTAAAATATGGCTAGTAGTGCCTGTTATATTGATAATAATAAAAGTAATAAGTATATTTATTATACTTCTGTCGATAATAACTGCATTATATGGGTAATAATGCATGTTATATTGATAATAATATAAGTAATATGTATAATTATTACAGTTCTAGCGATAATAACTGCATTATATGGGTAATAATGCATGTTATATTGATAATATTGGAAGTAATAAGTATATTTATTACAGTTCTAGCGATAATAACTGCATTATATGGGTAATAATGCACGTTATATTGCTAATAATATAAGTAATAAGTATAATTATTACAGTTCTTGCGATAATAACTGCATTATATGCGTAATAAGGCATGTTATATTGATAATATCGGGTGTAATAAGTATAATTATTATAGTTCTAGCGATAATAATAGTAAAATATGGCTAATAGTGCCTGTTATATTGATAATAATAAAAGTAATAAGTATATTTATTATACTTCTGTCGATAATAACTGCATTATATGGGTAATAATGCATGTTATATTGATAATAATATAAGTAATAAGTATAATTATTACAGTACTAGCGATAATAACTGCATTATATGGGTAATAATGCATGTTATATTGATAATATTGGAAGAAATAAGTATATTTATTACAGTTCTAGCGATAATAACTGCATTATATGGGTAATAATGCACGTTATATTGCTAATAATATAAGTAATAAATATAATTATTACAGTTCTAGCGATAATAACTGCATTATATGCGTAATAAGGCATGTTATATTGATAATATCGGGTGTAATAAGTATAATTATTATAGTTCTAGCGATAATAATAGTAAAATATGGCTAGTAGTGCCTGTTATATTGATAATAATAAAAGTAATAAGTATATTTATTATACTTCTGTCGATAATAACTGCATTATATGGGTAATAATGCATGTTCTACTGATAATAATATAAGTAATAAGTATAATTATTACAGTTCTAGCGATAATAACTGCATTATATGGGTAATAATGCATGTTATATTGATAATATTGGAAGTAATAAGTATATTTATTACAGTTCTAGCGATAATAACTGCATTATATGGGTAATAATGCACCTTATATTGCTAATAATATAAGTAATAAGTATAATTATTACAGTTCTAGCGATAATAACTGCATTATATGCGTAATAAGGCATGTTATATTGATAATATCGGGTGTAATAAGTATAATTATTATAGTTCTAGCGATAATAATAGTAAAATATGGCTAATAGTGCCTGTTATATTGATAATAATAAAAGTAATAAGTATATTTATTATACTTCTGTCGATAATAACTGCATTATATGGGTAATAATGCATGTTATATTGATAATAATATAAGTAATAAGTATAATTATTACAGTACTAGCGATAATAACTGCATTATATGGGTAATAATGCATGTTATATTGATGATAATAAAAGTAGTAAGTATATTTATTACAGTTCTAGCGATAATAACTGCATTACATGCGTAATAAGGCATGTTATATTGATAATATCGGGAGTAATAAGTATAATTATTATAGTTCTAGCGATAATAACTGCATAATATGGGTAATAATGCATGTTATATTGCTAATAATATAAGTAATAAGTATAATTATTACAGTTCTAGCGATAATAACTGCATTATATGCGTAATAATGCATGTTATATTGATAATACCGGGAGTAATAAGTATAATTATTACAGCTCCATCGATAAGAACTGTATTATATGGGTAATAATGGATGTTATATTGATAATATCAGGAGTAATAAGTATAATTATTACAGTCCTAGCGATAATACTAGTAAAATATAGCTAAGAGAGCCTGTTATATTGATAATAATAAAAGTAATAAGTATATTTATTATACTTCTGTCGATAATAACTGCATTATATGGGTAATAATGGATGTTATATTGATAATATCGGGAGTAATAAGTACAATTATTACAGTTCTAGCGATA
Source organism: Megachile leachella (assembly GCA_963576845.1). NCBI lineage: Eukaryota > Metazoa > Arthropoda > Insecta > Hymenoptera > Megachilidae > Megachile > Megachile leachella. The sequence goes on along the minus strand of CAUYWW010000025.1, from coordinate 316,160 downwards.
ATAACTGCGTAATATGGGTAATAATGCATGTTATATTGATAATAATATAAGTAATACGTATAATTATTACAGTTCTAGCGATAATAACTGCATTATATGGGTAATAATGCATGTTATATTGATAACATCGGGAGTAATAAGTATAATTATTACAGTTCTAGCGATAATATCTGCATAATATGGATAATAATGCATGTTATATTGCTAATAATATAAGTAATAAGTATAATTATTACAGTTCTAGCGATAATAACTGCATTATATGCGCAATAATGCATGATAATACCGGGAGTAATAAGTATAATTATTACAGCTCCAGCGATAAGAACTGTATTATATGGGTAATAATGGATGTTATATTAATAATATCGGGAGTAATAAGTATAATTATTACAGTCCTAGCGATAATACTAGTAAAATATAGCTAAGAGAGCCTGTTATATTGATAATAATAAAAGTAATAAGTATATTTATTATACTTCTGTCGATAATAACTGCATTATATGGGTAATAGTGCATGTTATATTGATAATAATATATGTAATAAGTATAATTATTACAGTTCTAGCGATAATAACTGCATAATATGGGTAATAATGCATGTTATATTGCTAATAATATAAGTAATAAGTATAATTATTACAGTTCTAGCGATAATAACTGCATAATATGGGTAATAATGCATGTTATATTGCTAATAATATAAGTAATAAGTATAATTATTACAGTTCTAGCGATAATAACTGCATTATATGGGTAATAATGCATGTTATATTGATAATATCGGGAGTAATAAGTATAATAATTACAGTTCTAGCGATAATACTAGTAAAATATGGCTAAGAGTGCCTGTTATATTGATAATAATAAAAGTAATAAGTATATTTATTATACTTCTGTCGATAATAACTGCATTATATGAGTAATAGTGCATGTTATATTGATAATAATATAAGTAATAAGTATAATTATTACAATTCTAGCGATAATAACTCCATTATATGGATAATAATACATGTCATAATGACAATAATATAAGTAATAAGTATAATTATTACAGTTGTAGCAATAATAACTGCATAATATGGGTAATAATGCACGTTATATTGCTAACAATATAAGTAATAAGTATAATTATTACAGTTCTAGCGATAATAACTGCATTATATGGGTAATAATGCATGTTATATTGATGATAATGAAAGTAGTAAGTATATTTATTACAGTTCTAGCGATAATAACTGCATTATATGCGTAATAATGCATGTTATATTGATAATATCGGGAGTAATAAGTATAATTATTACAGTTCTAGCGATAATACTAGTAAAATATATCTAACAGTGCCTGTTATATTGATAATATCGCGAGTAATAAGTATAATTATTACAGTTCTAGCGATAATACTAGTTAAATATGGCTAAGAGTGCCTGTTATATTGATAATAATAAAAGTAATAAGTATATTTATTATACTTCTGTCGATAATAGCTGCATTATATGGGTAATAATGCATGTTATATTGATAATAATATAAGTAATAAGTATAATTATTACAGTTCTAGCGACAATACTAGTAAAATATGGCTAAGAGTGCATGTTATATTGATAACAATAAAAGTTATAAGTATATTTATTACAGTTCTATCGATAATAACTGCATAATATGGGTAATAATGCATGTTATATTGAGAATAATATAAGTAATAAGTATAATTATTACAGTTCTGGCGATAATAACTGCATTATATGGGTAATAATGCACGTTATATTGCTAATAGTATAAGTAATAAGTATAATTATTACAGTTCTAGCGATAATAACTGCATAATATGGGTAATAATGCACGTTATATTGCTAATAATATAAGAAATGAGTATAATTATTATAGTTCTAGCGATAATCACTGCATTATATGGGTAATAATGCATGTTATATTGATAATATCGGGAGTAGTAAGTATAATTGTTATAGTTCTAGCGGTAATAATAATAAAATATGGCTAATAGTGCATGTTATATTGATAATAATAAAAGTAATTAGTACATTTATTATAGTTCTATCGATAATAACTGCATAATATGGGCAATAATGCATGTTATATTGATGATAATGAAAGTAGTAAGTATATTTATTACAGATCTAGCGATAATAACTGCATTTTATGCGTCATAATGCATGTTATATTGATAATATCGGGAGTAATAAGTATAATTATTACAGATCTAGCGATAATACTAGTAAAATATATCTAACAGTGCCTGTTATATTGATAATAATAATAGTAATAAGTGTATTTATTATACTTCTGTCGATAATACCTGCATTATATGGGTAATAATGCATGTTATATTGATAATATCGGGAGTAATAAGTATAATTATTATAGTTCTAGCGATAATAATAGTAAAATATGGCTAATAGTACATGTTATACTGATAATAATAAAAGTAATAAGTATATTTATTATACTTCTGTCGATAATAACTGCATTATATGGGTAATAATGCATGTTATATTGCTAATAATATAAGTAATAAGTATAATTATTACAGTTCTAGCGATAATAACTGCATAATATGGGTAATAATGCATGTTATATTGCTAATAATATAAGTAATAAGTATAATTATTACAGTTCTAGCGATAATAACTGCATTATATGGGTAATAATGCATGTTATATTGATAATATCGGGAGTAATAAGTATAATAATTACAGTTCTAGCGATAATACTAGTAAAATATGGCTAAGAGTGCCTGTTATATTGATAATAATAAAAGTAATAAGTATATTTATTATACTTCTGTCGATAATAACTGCATTATATGGGTAATAATGCATGTTATATTGATAATAATATAAGTAATAAGTATAATTATTACAGTTCTAGCGATAATACTAGTAAAATATGGCTAAGAGTGCATGTTATATTGATAATAATAAAAGTTATAAGTATATTTATTACAGTTCTATCGATAATAACTGCATAATATGGGTAATAATGCATGTTATATTGATGATAATAAAAGTAATACGTATATTTAATATAGCTCTAGCGATAATAACTGCATAATATGGGTAATAATGCATGTTATATTGATAATATTGGGAGTAATGAGTATACTTATTATAGTTCTAGCGATAATAATAGTAAAATATGGCTATTAGTGCCTGTTATATTGATAGTAATAAAAGTAATAAGTATATTTATTATACTTCTGTCGATAATAAGTGCATTATATGTGTAATAATGCATGTTATATTGATAATATCGGGAGTAATAAGTATAATTATTATAGTTCTAGCGATAATAATAGTAAAATATGGCTAATAGTACATGTTATACTGATAATAATAAAAGTAATAAGTATATTTATTATACTTCTGTCGATAATAACTGCATTATATGGGTAATAATGCACGTCATATTGCTAATAATATAAGTAATAAGTATAATTATTACAGTTCTAGCGATAATAACTGCATTATACGGGTAATAATGCATGTTATATTGATAATAATAAAAGTAATAAGTATATTTATTATAGTTCTATCGATTATAACTGCATAATATGGGTAATAATGCATGTGATATTGATGATAATGAAAGTAGTAAGTATATTTATTACAGTTCTAGCGATAATAACTGCATTATATGCGTAATAATGCATGTTATATTGATAATATCGGGAGTAATAAGTATAATTATAACAGTTCTAGCGATAATACTAGTAAAATATATTTAACAGTGCCTGTTATATTGATAATAATAATAGTAATAAGTATATTTATTATAGTTCTGTCGATAATAACTGCATTATATGGGTAATAATGCATGTTATATTGATAATATCGGGAGTAATAAGTATAGTTATTACAGTTCTAGCGATAATACTAGTAAAATATGGCTAAGAGTGCCTGTTATATTGATAATAATAAAAGTAATAAGTATATTTATTATACTTCTGTCGATAATAACTGCATTATATGGGTAATAATGCATGTTATATTGATAATAATATAAGTAATAAGTATAATGCTTACAGTTCTAGCGATAATACTAGTAAAATATGGCTAAGAGTGCATGTTATATTGATAATAATAAAAGTTATAAGTATATTTATTACAGTTCTATCGATAATAACTGCATAATATGGGTAATAATGCATGTTATATTGATGATTATAAACGTAATACGTATATTTATTATAGCTCTAGCGATAATAACTGCATAATATGGGTAATAATGCATGTTATATTGATAATATTGGGAGTAATAAGTATAATTATTATAGTTCTAGCGATAATAATAGTAAAATATGGCTATTAGTGCCTGTTATATTGATAACAATAAAAGTAATAAGTATATTTATTATACTTCTGTCGATAATAACTGCATTATATGGGTAATAATGCATGTTATATTGATAATATCGGGAGTAATAAGTATAATTATTACAGTTCTAGCGATAATAACTGGATTATATGGGTGATAATGGATGTTATATTGATAATATCGGTAGAAATAAGTATAATTATTACAGTTCTAGCGATAATACTAGTAAAATATGGCTAAGAGTGCCTGTTATATTGATAATAATAAAAGTAATAAGTATACTTATTATACTTCCGTCGATAATAACTGCATTATATAGGTAATAATGCATGTTATATTGATAATAATATAAGTAATAAGTATAATTATTACAGTTCTAGCGATAATAACTCCATTATATGGGTAATAATGCATGTTATATTGATAATAATATAAGTAATAGGTATAATTATTACAGTTCTAGAGATAATAACTGCATTATATGGGTAATAATGCACGTTATACTGCTAATAATATAAGTAGTAAGTATAATTATTACAGTTCTAGCGATAATAACTGCATTATATGGGTAATAATGCATGTTATATTGATAATATCGGGAGTAATAAGTATATTCATTATAGTTCTAGCGATAATAACTGCATAATATGGGTAATAATTCATGTTATATTGATAATAATATAAGTAATAAGTATAATTATTACAGTTCTAGCGATAATAACTGCATTATATGCGTAATAAGGCATGTTATATTGATAATATCGGGTGCAATAAGTATAATTATTATAGTTCTAGCGATAATAATAGTAAAATATGGCTAATAGTGCCTGTTATATTGATAATAGTAAAAGTAATATGTATCTTTATTACAGTTCTATCGATAATAACTGCATAATATGGGTAATAATGCATGTTATATTGATTATTATAAAGGTACTAAGTATATTTATTATAGTTCTATCGATAATAACTGCATAATATGGGTAATAATGCATGTTATATTGATGATAATAAAAGTAGTAAGTATATTTATTACAGTTCTAGCGATAATAACCGCATTATATGCGTAATAAGGCATGTTATATTGATAATATCGGGAGTAATAAGTATAATTATTATAGTTCTAGCGATAATAATAGTAAAATATGGCTATTAGTGCATGTTATATTGATAATAATAAAAGTTATAAGTATATTTATTACAGTTCTAGCGATAATAACTGCATTATATGGGTAATAATGCACGTTATATTGCTAATAATATAAGTAATAAATATAATTATTACAGTTCTAGCGATAATAACTGCATTATATGCGTAATAAGGCATGTTATATTGATAATATCGGGTGTAATAAGTATAATTATTATAGTTCTAGCGATAATAATAGTAAAATATGGCTAGTAGTGCCTGTTATATTGATAATAATAAAAGTAATAAGTATATTTATTATACTTCTGTCGATAATAACTGCATTATATGGGTAATAATGCATGTTCTATTGATAATAATATAAGTAATAAGTATAATTATTACAGTTCTAGCGATAATAACTGCATTATATGGGTAATAATGCATGTTATATTGATAATATTGGAAGTAATAAGTACATTTATTGCAGTTCTAGCGATAATAACTGCATTATATGGGTAATAATGCACGTTATATTGCTAATAATATAAGTAATAAGTATAATTATTACAGTTCTAGCGATAATAACTGCATTATATGCGTAATAAGGCATGTTATATTGATAATATCGGGTGTAATAGGTATAATTATTATAGTTCTAGCGATAATAATAGTAAAATATGGCTAATAGTGCCTGTTATATTGATAATAATAAAAGTAATAAGTATAATTATTACAGTTCTTGCGATAATAACTGCATTATATGCGTAATAAGGCATGTTATATTGATAATATCGGGAGTAATAAGTATAATTATTATAGTTCTAGCGATAATAATAGTAAAGTATGGCTAATAGTGCATGTTATATTGATAATAGTAAAAGTAATATGTATCTTTATTACAGTTCTATCGATAATAACTGCATAATATGGGTAATAATGCATGTTATATTGATAATATTGGGAGTAATAAGTATAATTATTACAGATCTAGCGATAATACTAGTAAAATATATCTAACAGTGCCTGTTATATTGATAATAATAATAGTAATAAGTATATTTATTATACTTCTGTCGATAATACCTGCATTATATGGGTAATAATGCATGTTATATTGATAATATCGGGAGTAATAAGTATAATTATTATAGTTCTAGCGATAATAATAGTAAAATATGGCTAATAGTACATGTTATACTGATAATAATAAAAGTAATAAGTATATTTATTATACTTCTGTCGATAATAACTGCATTATATGGGTAATAATGCACGTCATATTGCTAATAATATAAGTAATAAGAATAATTATTACAGTTCTAGCGATAATAACTGCATTATACGGGTAATAATGCATGTTATATTGATAATAATAAAAGTAATAAGTATATTTATTATAGTTCTATCGATAATAACTGCATAATATGGGTAATAATGCATGTTATATTGATGATAATGAAAGTAATAAGTATATTTATTACAGTTCTAGCGATAATACTAGTACAATATGGCTAAGAGTGCCTGTTATATTGATAATAATAAAAGTAATAAGTATATTTATTATACTTCTGTCGATAATAACTGCATTATATGGGTAATAATGCATGTTATATTGATAATATCGGGAGTAATAAGTATAATTATTACAGTTCTAGCGATAATACTGGTAAAATATGGCTAAGAGTGCATGTTAAATTGATAATAATAAAAGTTATAAGTATATTTATTACAGTTCTATCGATAATAACTGCATAATATGGGTAATAATGCATGTTATATTGATAATATCGGGAGTAATAAATATAATTATGATAGTTCTAGCGATAATAATAGTAAAATGTGGCTAATAGTACATGTTATACTGATAATAATAAAAGTAATAAGTATATTTATTATACTTCTGTCGATAATAACTGCATTATATGGGTAATAATGCATGTTATATTGATAATATCGGGAGTAATAAGTATAATTATTACAGTTCTAGCGATAATAACTGGATTATATGGGTGATAATGGATGTTATATTGATAAAATCGGGAGTAATAAGTATAATTATTAAAGTTCTAGCGATAATACTAGTAAAATATGGCTAAGAGTGCCTGTTATATTGATAATAATAAAAGTTATAAGTATATTTATTACAGTTCTATCGATAATAACTGCATAATATGGGTAATAATGCATGTTATATTGATGATAATAAAAGTAATACGTATATTTATTATAGCTCTAGCGATAATAACTGCATAATATGGGTAATAATGCATGTTATATTGATAATATTGGGAGTAATAAGTATACTTATTATAGTTCTAGCGATAATAATAGTAAAATATGGCTATTAGTGCCTGTTATATTGATAATAATAAAAGTAATAAGTATATTTATTATACTTCTGTCGATAATAACTGCATTATATGGGTAATAATGCATGTTATATTGATAATATCGGGAGTAATAAGTATAATTATGATAGTTCTAGCGATAATAATAGTAAAATGTGGCTAATAGTACATGTTATACTGATAATAATAAAAGTAATAAGTATATTTATTATACTTCTGTCGATAATAACTGCATTATATGGGTAATAATGCATGTTATATTGATAATATCGGGAGTAATAAGTATAATTATTACAGTTCTAGCGATAATAACTGGATTATATGGGTGATAATGGATGTTATATTGATAATATCGGGAGTAATAAGTATAATTATTACAGTTCTAGCGATAATACTAGTAAAATATGGCTGAGAGTGCCTGTTATATTGATAATAATAAAAGTAATAAGTATATTTATTATACTTCCGTCGATAATAACTGCATTATATAGGTAATAATGCATGTTATATTGATAATAATATAAGTAATAAGTATATTTATTACAGTTCTATCGATAATAACTGCATAATATGGGTAATAATGCATGTTATATTGATGATAATAAAAGTAATACGTATATTTATTATAGCTCTAGCGATAATAACTGCATAATATGGGTAATAATGCATGTTATATTGATAATATCGGGAGTAATAAGTATAATTATTATAGTTCTAGCGATAATAATAGTAAAATATGGCTAATGGTACATGTTATACTGATAATAATAAAAGATATAAGTATATTTATTATACTTCTGTCGATAATAACCGCATTATATGGGTAATAATGCACGTTATATTGCTAATAATATGTGTAATAAGTATAATTATTACAGTTCTAGCGATAATAACTGCATTATACGGGTAATAATGCATGTTATATTGATAATAAAAAAAGTAATAAGTATATTTATTATAGTTCTATCGATAATAACTGCATAATATGGGTAATAATGCATGTTATATTGATTATAATGAAAGTAGTAAGTATATTTATTACAGTTCTAGCGATAATAACTGCATTATATGCGTAATAATGCATGTTATATTGATAATATCGGGAGTAATAAGTATAATTATTACAGTTCTCAGCGATAATACTAGTAAAATATATTTAACAGTGCCTGTTATATTGATAATAATAAAAGTAATAAGTATATTTATTATACTTCTGTCGATAATAACTGCATTATATGGGTAATAATGCACGTTATATTGCTAATAATATAAGTAATAAGTATAATTATTACAGTTCTAGCGATAATAACTGCATTATACGGGTAATAATGCATGTTATATTGATAATAATAAAAGTAATAAGTATATTTATTATAGTTCTATCGATAATAACTGCATAATATGGGTAATAATGCATGTGATATTGATGATAATGAAAGTAGTAAGTATATTTATGACAGTTCTAGCGATAATAACTGCATTATATGCGTAATAATGCATGTTATATTGATAATATCGGGAGTAATAAGTATAATTATAACAGTTCTAGCGATAATACTAGTAAAATATATTTAACAGTGCCTGTTATATTGATAATAATAATAGTAATAAGTATATTTATTATACTTCTGTCGATAATAACTGCATTATATGGGTAATAATGCATGTTATATTGATAATATCGGGAGTAATAAGTATAATTATTACAGTTCTAGCGATAATACTAGTAAAATATGGCTAAGAGTGCCTGTTATATTGATAATAATAAAAGTAATAAGTATATTTATTATACTTCCGTCGATAATAACTGCATTATATAGGTAATAATGCATGTTATATTGATAATAATATAAGTAATAAGTACAATTATTACAGTTCTAGCGATAATACTAGTAAAATATGGCTAAGAGTGCATGTTATATTGATAATAATAAAAGTTATAAGTATATTTATTACAGTTCTATCGATAATGACTGCATAATATGGGTAATAATGCATGTTATATTGATGATAATAAAGGTAATACGTATATTTATTATAGCTCTAGCGATAATAACTGCATAATATGGGTAATAATGCATGTTATATTGATAATATTGGGAGTAATAAGTATACTTATTATAGTTCTAGCGATAATAATAGTAAAATATGGCTATTAGTGCCTGTTATATTGATAATAATAAAAGTAATAAGTATATTTATTATACTTCTGTCGATAATAACTGCATTATATGTGTAATAATGCATGTTAAATTGATAATATCGGGAGTAATAAGTATAATTATTACAGTTCTAGCGATAATACTAGTAAAATGTGGCTAATAGTACATGTTATACTGATCATAATAAAAGCAATAAGTATATTTATTATACTTCTGTCGATAATAACTGCATTATATGGGTAATAATGCATGTTATATTGATAATATTGGGAGTAATAAGTATATTTATTATAGTTCTAGCGATAATAACTGCATAATATGGGTAATAATGCATGTTATATTGATAATAATAAAAGTAATACGTATATTTATTATAGCTCTAGCGATAATAACTGCATAATATGGGTAATAATGCATGTTATATTGATAATATTGGGAGTAATAAGTATAATTATTATAGTTCTAGCGATAATAATAGTAAAATATGGCTATTAGTGCCTGTTATATTGATAATAATAATAGTAACAAGTATATTTATTATACTTCTCTCGATAATACCTGCATTATATGGGTAAAAATGCATGTTATATTGATAATATCGGGAGTAATAAGTATAATTATGATAGTTCTAGCGATAATAATAGTAAAATATGGCTAATAGTACATGTTATACTGATAATAATAAAAGTAATAAGTATATTTATTATACTTCTGTCGATAATAACTGCATTATATGGGTAATAATGCATGTTATATTGATAATATCGGGAGTAATAAGTATAATTATTACAGTTCTAGCGATAATAACTGGATTATATGGGTGATAATGGATGTTATATTGATAATATCGGGAGTAATAAGTATAATTATTAAAGTTCTAGCGATAATACTAGTAAAATATGGCTAAGAGTGCCTGTTATATTGATAATAATAAAAGTAATAAGTATATTTATTATACTTCCGTCGATAATAACTGCATTATATAGGTAATAATGCATGTTATATTGATAATAATATAAGTAATAAGTATAATTATTACTGCTCTAGCGATAATACTAGTAAAATATGGCTAAGAGTGCATGTTATATTGATAATAATAAAAGTTATAAGTATATTTATTACAGTTCTATCGATAATAACTGCATAATATGGGTAATAATGCATGTTATATTGATGATAATAAAAGTACTACGTATATTTATTATAGCTCTAGCGATAATAACTGCATAATATGGGTAATAATGCATGTTATATTGATAATATTGGGAGTAATAAGTATACTTATTATAGTTCTAGCGATAATAATAGTAAAATATGGCTATTAGTGCCTGTTATACTGATAATAATAAAAGTAATAAGTATATTTATTATACTTCTGTCGATAATAACTGCATTATATGGGTAATAATGCATGTTATATTGATAATATCGGGAGTAATAAGTATAATTATTACAGTTCTAGCGATAATACTAGTAAAATGTGGCTAATAGTACATGTTATACTGATAATAATAAAAGCAATAAGTATATTTATTATACTTCTGTCGATAATAACTGCATTATATGGGTAATAATGCATGTTATATTGATACTATTGGGAGTAATAAGTATATTTATTATAGTTCTAGCGATAATAACTGCATTATATGCGTAATAATGCATGTTATATTGATAATATCGGGAGTAATAAGTATAATTATTACAGTTCTAGCGATAATACTAGTAAAATATATTTAACAGTGCCTGTTATATTGATAATAATAAAAGTAATAAGTATATTTATTATACTTCTGTCGATAATAACTGCATTATATGGGTAATAATGCACGTTATATTGCTAATAATATAAGTAATAAGTATAATTATTACAGTTCTAGCGATAATAACTGCATTATACGGGTAATAATGCATGTTATATTGATAATAATAAAAGTAATAAGTATATTTATTATAGTTCTATCGATAATAACTGCATAATATGGGTAATAATGCATGTGATATTGATGATAATGAAAGTAGTAAGTATATTTATGACAGTTCTAGCGATAATAACTGCATTATATGCGTAATAATGCATGTTATATTGATAATATCGGGAGTAATAAGTATAATTATAACAGTTCTAGCGATAATACTAGTAAAATATATTTAACAGTGCCTGTTATATTGATAATAATAATAGTAATAAGTATATTTATTATACTTCTGTCGATAATAACTGCATTATATGGGTAATAATGCATGTTATATTGATAATATCGGGAGTAATAAGTATAATTATTACAGTTCTAGCGATAATACTAGTAAAATATGGCTAAGAGTGCCTGTTATATTGATAATAATAAAAGTAATAAGTATATTTATTACAGTTCTATCGATAATGACTGCATAATATGGGTAATAATGCATGTTATATTGATGATAATAAAAGTAATACGTATATTTATTATAGCTCTAGCGATAATAACTGCATAATATGGGTAATAATGCATGTTATATTGATAATATTGGGAGTAATAAGTATACTTATTATAGTTCTAGCGATAATAATAGTAAAATATGGCTATTAGTGCCTGTTATATTGATAATAATAAAAGTAATAAGTATATTTATTATACTTCTGTCGATAATAACTGCATTATATGTGTAATAATGCATGTTATATTGATAATATCGGGAGTAATAAGTATAATTATTACAGTTCTAGCGATAATACTAGTAAAATGTGGCTAATAGTACATGTTATACTGATCATAATAAAAGCAATAAGTATATTTATTATACTTCTGTCGATAATAACTGCATTATATGGGTAATAATGCATGTTATATTGATAATATTGGGAGTAATAAGTATATTTATTATAGTTCTAGCGATAATAACTACATAATATGGGTAATAATGCATGTTATATTGATAATAATAAAAGTAATACGTATATTTATTATAGCTCTAGCGATAATAACTGCATAATATGGGTAATAATGCATGTTATATTGATAATATTGGGAGTAATAAGTATAATTATTATAGTTCTAGCGATAATAATAGTAAAATATGGCTATTAGTGCCTGTTATATTGATAATAATAATAGTAACAAGTATATTTATTATACTTCTCTCGATAATACCTGCATTATATGGGTAAAAATGCATGTTATATTGATAATATCGGGAGTAATAAGTATAATTATGATAGTTCTAGCGATAATAATAGTAAAATATGGCTAATAGTACATGTTATACTGATAATAATAAAAGTAATAAGTATATTTATTATACTTCTGTCGATAATAACTGCATTATATGGGTAATAATGCATGTTATATTGATAATATCGGGAGTAATAAGTATAATTATTACAGTTCTAGCGATAATAACTGGATTATATGGGTGATAATGGATGTTATATTGATAATATCGGGAGTAATAAGTATAATTATTAAAGTTCTAGCGATAATACTAGTAAAATATGGCTAAGAGTGCCTGTTATATTGATAATAATAAAAGTAATAAGTATATTTATTATACTTCCGTCGATAATAACTGCATTATATAGGTAATAATGCATGTTATATTGATAATAATATAAGTAATAAGTATAATTATTACTGTTCTAGCGATAATACTAGTAAAATATGGCTAAGAGTGCATGTTATATTGATAATAATAAAAGTTATAAGTATATTTATTACAGTTCTATCGATAATAACTGCATAATATGGGTAATAATGCATGTTATATTGATGACAATAAAAGTACTACGTATATTTATTATAGCTCTAGCGATAATAACTGCATAATATGGGTAATAATGCATGTTATATTGATAATATTGGGAGTAATAAGTATACTTATTATAGTTCTAGCGATAATAATAGTAAAATATGGCTATTAGTGCCTGTTATATTGATAATAATAAAAGTAATAAGTATATTTATTATACTTCTGTCGATAATAACTGCATTATATGGGTAAGAATGCATGTTATATTGATAATATCGGGAGTAATAAGTATAATTATGATAGTTCTAGCGATAATAATAGTAAAATGTGGCTAATAGTACATGTTATACTGATAATAATAAAAGTAATAAGTATATTTATTATACTTCTGTCGATAATAACTGCATTATATGGGTAATAATGCATGTTATATTGATAATATCGGGAGTAATAAGTATAATTATTACAGTTCTAGCGATAATACTAGTAAAATGTGGCTAATAGTACATGTTATACTGATAATAATAAAAGCAATAAGTATATTTATTATACTTCTGTCGATAATAACTGCATTATATGGGTAATAATGCATGTTATATTGATACTATTGGGAGTAATAAGTATATTTATTATAGTTCTAGCGATAATAACTGCATAATATGGGTAATAATGCATGTTATATTGATAATAATAAAAGTAATACGTATATTTATTATAGCTCTAGCGATAATAACTGCATAATATGGGTAATAATGCACGTTATATTGATAATATTGGGAGTAATAAGTATAATTATTGTAGTTCTAGCGATAATAATAGTAAAATATGGCTATTAGTGCCTGTTATATTGATAATAATAATAGTAACAAGTATATTTATTATAATTCTCTCGATAATACCTGCATTATATGGGTAAAAATGCATGTTATATTGATAATATCGGGAGTAATAAGTATAATTATGATAGTTCTAGCGATAATAATAGTAAAATATGGCTAATAGTACATGTTATACTGATAATAATAAAAGTAATAAGTATATTTATTATACTTCTGTCGATAATAACTGCATTATATGGGTAATAATGCATGTTATATTGATAATATCGGGAGTAATAAGTATAATTATTACAGTTCTAGCGATAATAACTGGATTATATGGGTGATAATGGATGTTATATTGATAATATCGGGAGTAATAAGTATAATTATTACAGTTCTAGCGATAATACTAGTAAAATATGGCTGAGAGTGCCTGTTATATTGATAATAATAAAAGTAATAAGTATATTTATTATACTTCCGTCGATAATAACTGCATTATATAGGTAATAATGCATGTTATATTGATAATAATATAAGTAATAAGTATAATTATTACAGTTCTAGCGATAATACTAGTAAAATATGGCTAAGAGTGCATGTTATATTGATAATAATAAAAGTTATAAGTATATTTATTACAGTTCTATCGATAATAACTGCATAATATGGGTAATAATGCATGTTATATTGATGATAATAAAAGTAATACGTATATTTATTATAGCTCTAGCGATAATAACTGCATCATATGGGTAATAATGCATGTTATATTGATAATATTGGGAGTAATAAGTATACTTATTATAGTTCTAGCGATAATAATAGTAAAATATGGCTATTAGTGCCTGTTATATTGATAATAATAAAAGTAATAAGTATATTTATTATACTTCTGTCGATAATAACTGCATTATATGGGTAATAATGCATGTTATATTGATAATATCGGGAGTAATAAGTATAATTATGATAGTTCTAGCGATAATAATAGTAAAATGTGGCTAATAGTACATGTTATACTGATAATAATAAAAGTAATAAGTATATTTATTATACTTCTGTCGATAATAACTGCATTATATGGGTAATAATGCATGTTATATTGATAATATCGGGAGTAATAAGTATAATTATTACAGTTCTAGCGATAATACTAGTAAAATGTGGCTAATAGTACATGTTATACTGATAATAATAAAAGCAATAAGTATATTTATTATACTTCTGTCGATAATAACTGCATTATATGGGTAATAATGCATGTTATATTGATACTATTGGGAGTAATAAGTATATTTATTATAGTTCTAGCGATAATAACTGCATAATATGGGTAATGATGCATGTTATATTGATAATAATAAAAGTAATACGTATATTTATTATAGCTCTAGCGATAATAACTGCATAATATGGGTAATAATGCACGTTATATTGATAATATTGGGAGTAATAAGTATAATTATTATAGTTCTAGCGATAATAATAGTAAAATATGGCTATTAGTGCCTGTTATATTGATAATAATAACAGTAACAAGTATATTTATTATACTTCTCTCGATAATACCTGCATTATATAGGTAAAAATGCATGTTATATTGATAATATCGGGAGTAATAAGTATAATTATGATAGTTCTAGCGATAATAATAGTAAAATATGGCTAATAGTACATGTTATACTGATAATAATAAAAGTAATAAGTATATTTATTATACTTCTGTCGATAATAACTGCATTATATGGGTAATAATGCATGTTATATTGATAATATCGGGAGTAATAAGTATAATTATTACAGTTCTAACGATAATAACTGGATTATATGGGTGATAATGGATGTTATATTGATAATATCGGGAGTAATAAGTATAATTATTACAGTTCTAGCGATAATACTAGTAAAATATGGCTGAGAGTGCCTGTTATATTGATAATAATAAAAGTAATAAGTATATTTATTATACTTCCGTCGATAATAACTGCATTATATAGGTAATAATGCATGTTATATTGATAATAATAAAAGTTATAAGTATATTTATTACAGTTCTATCGATAATAACTGCATAATATGGGTAATAATGCATGTTATATTGATAATAATAAAAGTAATAAGTATATTTATTATAGTTCTATCGATAATAACTGCATAATATGGGTAATAATGCATGTGATATTGATGATAATGAAAGTAGTAAGTATATTTATGACAGTTCTAGCGATAATAACTGCATTATATGCGTAATAATGCATGTTATATTGATAATATCGGGAGTAATAAGTATAATTATAACAGTTCTAGCGATAATACTAGTAAAATATATTTAACAGTGCCTGTTATATTGATAATAATAATAGTAATAAGTATATTTATTATACTTCTGTCGATAATAACTGCATTATATGGGTAATAATGCATGTTATATTGATAATATCGGGAGTAATAAGTATAATTATTACAGTTCTAGCGATAATACTAGTAAAATATGGCTAAGAGTGCATGTTAAATTGATAATAATAAAAGTTATAAGTATATTTATTACAGTTCTATCGATAATAACTGCATAATATGGGTAATAATGCATGTTATATTGATAATATCGGGAGTAATAAGTATAATTATGATAGTTCTAGCGATAATAATAGTAAAATGTGGCTAATAGTACATGTTATAGTGATAATAATAAAAGTAATAAGTATATTTATTATACTTCTGTCGATAATAACTGCATTATATGGGTAATAATGCATGTTATATTGATAATATCGGGAGTAATAAGTATAATTATTACAGTTCTAGCGATAATAACTGGATTATATGGGTGATAATGGATGTTATATTGATAATATCGGGAGTAATAAGTGTAATTATTACAGTTCTAGCGATAATACCAGTAAAATATGGCTAAGAGTGCCTGTTATATTGATAATAATAAAAGTAATAAGTATATTTATTATACTTCCGTCGATAATAACTGCATTATATAGGTAATAATGCATGTTATATTGATAATAATATAAGTAATAAATATAATTATTACAGTTGTAGCGATAATACTAGTAAAATATGGCTAAGAGTGCATGTTATATTGATAATAATAAAAGTTATAAGTATATTTATTACAGTTCTATCGATAATAACCGCATAATATGGGTAATAATGCATGTTATATTGATGATAATAAAAGTAATACGTATATTTATTATAGTTCTAGCGATAATAACTGCATTATATGCGTAATAATGCATGTTATATTGATAATAATATAAGTAATAAGTATAATTATTACAGTTTTAGCGATAATAACTGCATTATATGGGTAATAACGCACGTTATATTGCTAACAATATAAGTAATAAGTATAATTATTACAGCTCTAGCGATAATAACTGCATTATACGGGTAATAATGCATGTTATATTGATAATAATAAAAGTAGTAAGTATATTTATTATAGTTCTATCGATAATAACTGCATAATATGGGTAATAATGCATGTTATATTGATAATATCGGGAGTAATAAGTATAATTATTACAGTTCTAGCGATAATACTAGTAAAATATATCTAACAGTGCCTGTTATATTGATAATATCGGGAGTAATAAGTATAATTATGATAGTTCTAGCGATAATAATAGTAAAATATGGCTAATGGTACATGTTATACTGATAATAATAAAAGATATAAGTATATTTATTATACTTCTGTCGATAATAACCGCATTATATGGGTAATAATGCACGTTATATTGCTAATAATATAAGTAATAAGTATAATTATTACAGTTCTAGCGATAATACTAGTAAAATATGGGTAAGAGTGCATGTTATATTGATAATAATAAAAGTTATAAGTATATTTATTACAGTTCTATCGATAATAACTGCATAATATGGGTAATAATGCATGTTATATTGATGATTATAAAAGTAATACGTATATTTATTATAGCTCTAGCGATAATAACTGCATAATATGGGTAATAATGCATGTTATATTGATAATATTGGGAGTAATAAGTATAATTATTATAGTTCTAGCGATAATAATAGTAAAATATGGCTATTAGTGCCTGTTATATTGACAATAATAAAAGTAATAAGTATATTTATTATACTTCTGTCGATAATAACTGCATTATATGGGTAATAATGCATGTTATATTGATAATATCGGGAGTAATAAGTACAATTATTATAGTTCTAGCGATAATAATAGTAAAATATGGCTAATAGTGCATGTTATATTGATAATAATAAAAGTAATAAGTACATTTATTATAGTTCTATCGATAATAACTGCATAATATGGGTAATAATGCATGTTATATTGATGATAATGAAAGTAGTAAGTATATTTATTACAGTTCTAGCGATAATACTAGTAAAATATGGCTAAGAGTGCATGTTATATTGATAACAATAAAAGTTATAAGGATATTTATTACAGTTCTATCGATAATAACTGCATAATATGGGTAATAATGCATGTTATATTGAGAATAATATAAGTAATAAGTATAATTATTACAGTTCTGGCGATAATAACTGCATTATATGGGTAATAATGCATGTTATATTGCTAATAGTATAAGTAATAAGTATAATTATTACAGTTCTAGCGATAATAACTCCATTATATGGGTAATAATGCATGTTATATTGATAATAATATAAGTAATAAGTATAATTATTACAGTTCTAGCGATAATAACTGCATAATATGGGTAATAATGCACGTTATATTGCTAATAATATAAGTAATAAGTATAATTATTACAGTTCTAGCGATAATACTAGTAAAATATGGCTAAGAGTGCCTGTTATATTGATAATAATAAAAGTAATAAGTATATTTATTATACTTCCGTCAATAATAACTGCATTATATAGGTAATAATGCATGTTATATTGATAATAATATAAGTAATAAGTATAATTATTACAGTTCTAGCGATAATACTAGTAAAATATGGCTAAGAGTGCATGTTATATTGATAATAATAAAAGTTATAAGTATATTTATTACAGTTCTATCGATAATAACTGCATAATATGGGTAATAATGCATGTTATATTGATGATAATAAAAGTAATACGTATATTTATTATAGCTCTAGCGATAATAACTGCATAATATGGGTAATAATGCATGTTATATTGATAATGTTGGGAGTAATAAGTATAATTATTATAGTTCTAGCGATAATAATAGTAAAATATGGCTATTAGTGCCTGTTATATTGATAATAATAAAAGTAATAAGTATATTTATTATACTTCTGTCGATAATAACTTTATTATATGTGTAATAATGCATGTTATATTGATAATATCGGGAGTAATAAGTATAATTATTACAGTTCTAGCGATAATACTAGTAAAATGTGGCTAATAGTACATGTTATACTGATAATAATAAAAGCAATAAGTATATTTATTATACTTCTGTCGATAATAACTGCATTATATGGGTAATAATGCATGTTATATTGATAATATTGGGAGTAATAAGTATATTTATTATAGTTCTAGCGATAATAACTGCATAATATGGGTAATAATGCATGTTATATTGATAATAATAAAAGTAATAAGTACATTTATTATAGTTCTATCGATAATAACTGCATAATATGGGTAATAATGCATGTTATGTTGATAATAATAAAAGTTATAAGTATATTTATTACAGTTCTAGCGATAATAACTGCGTAATATGGGTAATAATGCATGTTATATTGATGATAATAAAAGTAATACGTATACTTATTATAGCTCTAGCGATAACAACTGCATAATATGGGTAATAATGCATGTTATATTGATAATATTGGGAGTAATAAGTATAATTATTATAGTTCTAGCGATAATAATAGTAAAATATGTCTAATAGTGCATGTTATATTGATAATAATAAAAGTATTCAGTATATTTATTATAGTTCTATCGATAATAACTGCATTATATGGGTAATAATGCATGTTATATTGATAATATCGGGAGTAATAAGTATAATTATTACAGTTCTAGCGATAATACTAGTAAAATATATCTAACAGTGCCTGTTATATTGATAATAATAATAGTAATAAGTATATTTATTATACTTCTGTCGATAATACCTGCATTATATGGGTAATAATGCATGTTATATTGATAATATCGGGAGTAATAAGTATAATTATGATAGTTCTAGCGATAATAATAGTAAAATATGGCTAATAGTACATGTTATACTGATAATAATAAAAGTAATAAGTATATTTATTATACTTCTGCCGATAATAACTGCATTATATGGGTAATAATGCATGTTATATTGATAATAATATAAGTAATAAGTATAATTATTACAGTTCTAGCCATAATACTAGTAAAATATGGCTAAGAGTGCATGTTAAATTGATAATAATAAAAGTTATAAGTATATTTATTACAGTTCTATCGATAACAACTGCATAATATGGGTAATAATGCATGTTATATTGATAATATCGGGAGTAATAAGTGTAATTATTACAGTTCTAGCGATAATACTAGTAAAATATGGCTAAGAGTGCCTGTTATATTGATAATAATAAAAGTAATAAGTATATTTATTATACTTCTGTCGATAATAACAGCATTATATGAGTAATAATGCATGTTATATTGATAATAATATAAGTAATAAGTATAATTATTACAGTTCTAGCGATAATACTAGTAAAATATGGGTAAGAGTGCATGTTAAATTGATAATAATAAAAGTTATAAGTATATTTATTACAGTTCTGTCGATAATAACTGCATAATATGGGTAATAATGCATGTTATATTGATAATATCGGGCGTAATAAGTATAATTATGATAGTTCTAGCGATAATAATAGTAAAATATGGCTAATAGTACATGTTATACTGATAATAATAAAAGTAATAAGTATATTTATTATACTTCTGTCGATAATAACTGCATTATATGGGAAATAATGCATGTTATATTGATAATATCGGGAGTAATAGGTATAATTATTACAGTTCTAGCGATAATAACTGGATTATATGGGTGATAATGGATGTTATATTGATAATATCGGGAGTAATAAGTATAATTATTACAGTTCTAGCGATAATACTAGTAAAATATGGCTAATAGTACATGTTATACTGATAATAATAAAAGTAATAAGTATATTTATTATACTTCTGTCGATAATAACTGCATTATATGGGTAATAATGCATGTTATATTGATAATAATATAAGTAATAAGTATAATTATTACAGTTCTAGCGATAATACTAGTAAAATATGGCTAAGAGTGCATGTTATATTGATAACAATAAAAGTTATAAGGATATTTATTACAGTTCTATCGATAATAACTGCATAATATGGGTAATAATGCATGTTATATTGATAATAATATAAGTAATAAGTATAATTATTACAGTTCTAGCGATAATAACTGCATAATATGGGTAATAATGCACGTTATATTGCTAATAATATAAGTAATGAGTATAATTATTACAGTTCTAGCGATAATAACTGCATTATATGGGTAATAATGCATGTTATATTGATAATATCGGGAGTAATAAGTATAATTGTTATAGTTCTAGCGGTAATAATAATAAAATATGGCTAATAGTGCATGTTATATTGATAATAATAAAAGGAATTAGTACATTTATTATAGTTCTATCGATAATAACTGCATAATATGGGCAATAATGCATGTTATATTGATGATAATGAAAGTAGTAAGTATATTTATTACAGATCTAGCGATAATAACTGCATTATATGCGTAATAATGCATGTTATATTGATAATATCGGGAGTAATAAGTATAATTATTACAGTTCTAGCGATAATACTAGTAAAATATGGCTAAGAGTGCCTGTTATATTGATAATAATAAAAGTAATAAGTATATTTATTATACTTCCGTCAATAATAACTGCATTATATAGGTAATAATGCATGTTATATTGATAATAATATAAGTAATAAGTATAATTATTACAGTTCTAGCGATAATACTAGTAAAATATGGCTAAGAGTGCATGTTATATTGATAATAATAAAAGTTATAAGTATATTTATTACAGTTCTATCGATAATAACTGCATAATATGGGTAATAATGCATGTTATATTGATGATAATAAAAGTAATACGTATATTTATTATAGCTCTAGCGATAATAACTGCATAATATGGGTAATAATGCATGTTATATTGATAATGTTGGGAGTAATAAGTATAATTATTATAGTTCTAGCGATAATAATAGTAAAATATGGCTATTAGTGCCTGTTATATTGATAATAATAAAAGTAATAAGTATATTTATTATACTTCTGTCGATAATAACTGCATTATATGTGTAATAATGCATGTTATATTGATAATATCGGGAGTAATAAGTATAATTATTACAGTTCTAGCGATAATACTAGTAAAATGTGGCTAATAGTACATATTATACTGATAATAATAAAAGCAATAAGTATATTTATTATACTTCTGTCTATAATAACTGCATTATATGGGTAATAATGCATGTTATATTGATAATATTGGGAGTAATAAGTATATTTATTATAGTTCTAGCGATAATAACTGCATAATATGGGTAATAATGGATGTTATATTGATAATAATAAAAGTAATAAGTACATTTATTATAGTTCTATCGATAATAACTGCATAATATGGGTAATAATGCATGTTATGTTGATAATAATAAAAGTTATAAGTATATTTATTACAGCTCTAGCGATAATAACTGCGTAATATGGGTAATAATGCATGTTATATTGATGACAATAAAAGTAATACGTATATTTATTATAGCTCTAGCGATAATAACTGCATAATATGGGTAATAATGCATGTTATGTTGATAATAATAAAAGTTATAAGTATATTTATTACAGTTCTAGCGATAATAACTGCGTAATATGGGTAATAATGCATGTTATATTGATGACAATAAAAGTAATACGTATATTTATTATAGCTCTAGCGATAATAACTGCATAATATGGGTAATAATGCATGTTATATTGATAATATTGGGAGTAATAAGTATAATTATTATAGTTCTAGCGATAATAATAGTAAAATATGGCTATTAGTGCCTGTTATATTGATAATAATAAAAGTAATAAGTATATTTATTATACTTCTGTCGATAATATCTACATTATATGGGTAGTAATGCATGTTATATTAATAATATCGGGAGTAATAAGTATAATTATTATAGTTCTAGCGATAATAATAGTAAAATATGGCTAATAGTGCATGTTATATTGATAATAATAAAAGTATTAAGTATATTTATTATAGTTCTATCGATAATAACTGCATTATATGCGTAATAATGCATGTTATATTGATAATATCGGGAGTAATAAGTATAATTATTATAGTTCTAGCGATAATAATAGTAAAATATGGCTAATAGTACATGTTATACTGATAATAATAAAAGTAATAAGTATATTTATTATACTTCTGTCGATAATAACTGCATTATATGGGTAATAATGCATGTTATATTGATAATATTGGGAGCAATAAGTATATTTATTATAGTTCTAGCGATAATAACTGCATAATATGGGTAATAATGCATGTTATATTGATAATAATAAAAGTAATAAGTATATTTATTATAGATCTATCGATAATAACTGCATAATATGGGTAATAATGCATGCTATATTCATGATAATAAAAGTTATAAGTATATTTATTACAGTTCTATCGATAATAACTGCATAATATGGGTAATAATGCATGTTATATTGATAATATCGGGAGTAATAAGTGTAATTATTACAGTTCTAGCGATAATACTAGTAAAATACGGCTAAGAGTGCCTGTTATATTGATAATAATAAAAGTAATAAGTATATTTATTATACTTCTGTCGATAATAACTGCATTATATGAGTAATAATGCATGCTATATTGATAATAATATAAGTAATAAGTATAATTATTACAGTTCTAGCGATAATACTAGTAAAATATGGCTAAGAGTGCCTGTTATATTGATAACAATAAAAGTAATAAGTATATTTATTATACTTCCGTCAATAATAACTGCATTATATAGGTAATAATGCATGTTATATTGATAATAATATAAGTAATAAGTATAATTATTACAGTTCTAGCGATAATACTAGTAAAATATGGCTAAGAGTGCATGTTATATTGATAATAATAAAAGTTATAAGTATATTTATTACAGTTCTATCGATAATAACTGCATAATATGGGTAATAATGCATGTTATATTGATGATAATAAAAGTAATACGTATATTTATTATAGCTCTAGCGATAATAACTGCATAATATGGGTAATAATGCATGTTATATTGATAATGTTGGGAGTAATAAGTATAATTATTATAGTTCTAGCGATAATAATAGTAAAATATGGCTATTAGTGCCTGTTATATTGATAATAATAAAAGTAATAAGTATATTTATTATACTTCTGTCGATAATAACTGCATTATATGTGTAATAATGCATGTTATATTGATAATATCGGGAGTAATAAGTATAATTATTACAGTTCTAGCGATAATACTAGTAAAATGTGGCTAATAGTACATATTATACTGATAATAATAAAAGCAATAAGTATATTTATTATACTTCTGTCTATAATAACTGCATTATATGGGTAATAATGCATGTTATATTGATAATATTGGGAGTAATAAGTATATTTATTATAGTTCTAGCGATAATAACTGCATAATATGGGTAATAATGCATGTTATATTGATAATAATAAAAGTTATAAGTATATTTATTACAGTTCTAGCGATAATAACTGCGTAATATGGGTAATAATGCATGTTATATTGATGACAATAAAAGTAATACGTATATTTATTATAGCTCTAGCGATAATAACTGCATAATATGGGTAATAATGCATGTTATATTGATAATATCGGGAGTAATAAGTGTAATTATTACAGTTCTAGCGATAATACTAGTAAAATACGGCTAAGAGTGCCTGTTATATTGATAATAATAAAAGTAATAAGTATATTTATTATACTTCTGTCGATAATAACTGCATTATATGAGTAATAATGCATGCTATATTGATAATAATATAAGTAATAAGTATAATTATTACAGTTCTAGCGATAATACTAGTAAAATATGGCTAAGAGTGCCTGTTATATTGATAACAATAAAAGTAATAAGTATATTTATTATACTTCCGTCAATAATAACTGCATTATATAGGTAATAATGCATGTTATATTGATAATAATATAAGTAATAAGTATAATTATTACAGTTCTAGCGATAATACTAGTAAAATATGGCTAAGAGTGCATGTTATATTGATAATAATAAAAGTTATAAGTATATTTATTACAGTTCTATCGATAATAACTGCATAATATGGGTAATAATGCATGTTATATTGATGATAATAAAAGTAATACGTATATTTATTATAGCTCTAGCGATAATAACTGCATAATATGGGTAATAATGCATGTTATATTGATAATGTTGGGAGTAATAAGTATAATTATTATAGTTCTAGCGATAATAATAGTAAAATATGGCTATTAGTGCCTGTTATATTGATAATAATAAAAGTAATAAGTATATTTATTATACTTCTGTCGATAATAACTGCATTATATGTGTAATAATGCATGTTATATTGATAATATCGGGAGTAATAAGTATAATTATTACAGTTCTAGCGATAATACTAGTAAAATGTGGCTAATAGTACATATTATACTGATAATAATAAAAGCAATAAGTATATTTATTATACTTCTGTCTATAATAACTGCATTATATGGGTAATAATGCATGTTATATTGATAATATTGGGAGTAATAAGTATATTTATTATAGTTCTAGCGATAATAACTGCATAATATGGGTAATAATGCATGTTATATTGATAATAATAAAAGTTATAAGTATATTTATTACAGTTCTAGCGATAATAACTGCGTAATATGGGTAATAATGCATGTTATATTGATGACAATAAAAGTAATACGTATATTTATTATAGCTCTAGCGATAATAACTGCATAATATGGGTAATAATGCATGTTATATTGATAATATTGGGAGTAATAAGTATAATTATTATAGTTCTAGCGATAATAGTAGTAAAATATGGCTATTAGTGCCTGTTATATTGATAATAATAAAAGTAATAAGTATATTTATTATACTTCTGTCGATAATATCTACATTATATGGGTAATAATGCATGTTATATTAATAATATCGGGAGTAATAAGTATAATTATTATAGTTCTAGCGATAATAATAGTAAAATATGGCTAATAGTGCATGTTATATTGATAATAATAAAAGTATTAAGTATATTTATTATAGTTCTATCGATAATAACTGCATTATATGGGTAATAATGCATGTTATATTGATAATATCGGGAGTAATAAGTATAATTATTACAGTTCTAGCGATAATAACTGCATTATATGCGTAATAATGCATGTTATATTGATAATATCGGGAGTAATAAGTATAATTATTACAGTTCTAGCGATAATACTAGTAAAATATATCTAACAGTGCCTGTTATATTGATAATAATAATAGTAATAAGTATATTTATTATACTTCTGTCGATAATACCTGCATTATATGGGTAATAATGCATGTTATATTGATAATATCGGGAGTAATAAGTATAATTATGATAGTTCTAGCGATAATAATAGTAAAATATGGCTAATAGTACATGTTATACTGATAATAATAAAAGTAATAAGTATATTTATTATACTTCTGCCGATAATAACTGCATTATATGGGTAATAATGCACGTTATATTGCTAATAATATAAGTAATAAGTATAATTATTACAGTTCTAGCGATAATAACTGCATTATACGGGTAATAATGCATGTTATATTGATAATAATAAAAGTAATAAGTATATTTATTATAGTTCTATCGATAATAACTGCATAATATGGGTAATAATGCATGTTATATTGATGATAATGAAAGTAGTAAGTATATTTATTACAGTTCTAGCGATAATAACTGCATTATATGCGTAATAATGCATGTTATATTGATAATATCGGGAGTAATAAGTATAATTATTACAGTTCTAGCGATAATACTAGTAAAATATATTTTACAGTGCCTGTTATATTGATAATAATAATAGTAATAAGTATATATATTATACTTCTGTCGATAATAACTGCATTATATGGGTAATAATGCATGTTATATTGATAATATCGGGAGTAATAAGTATAATTATGATAGTTCTAGCGATAATAATAGTAAAATATGGCTAATAGTACATGTTATACTGATAATAATAAAAGTAATAAGTATATTTATTATACTTCTGCCGATAATAACTGCATTATATGGGTAATAATGCACGTTATATTGCTAATAATATAAGTAATAAGTATAATTATTACAGTTCTAGCGATAATAACTGCATTATACGGGTAATAATGCATGTTATATTGATAATAATAAAAGTAATAAGTATATTTATTATAGTTCTATCGATAATAACTGCATAATATGGGTAATAATGCATGTTATATTGATGATAATGAAAGTAGTAAGTATATTTATTACAGTTCTAGCGATAATAACTGCATTATATGCGTAATAATGCATGTTATATTGATAATATCGGGAGTAATAAGTATAATTATTACAGTTCTAGCGATAATACTAGTAAAATATGGCTAAGAGTGCCTGTTATATTGATAACAATAAAAGTAATAAGTATATTTATTATACTTCCGTCAATAATAACTGCATTATATAGGTAATAATGCATGTTATATTGATAATAATATAAGTAATAAGTATAATTATTACAGTTCTAGCGATAATACTAGTAAAATATGGCTAAGAGTGCATGTTATATTGATAATAATAAAAGTTATAAGTATATTTATTACAGTTCTATCGATAATAACTCCATAATATGGGTAATAATGCATGTTATATTGATGATAATAAAAGTAATACGTATATTTATTATAGCTCTAGCGATAATAACTGCATAATATGGGTAATAATGCATGTTATATTGATAATGTTGGGAGTAATAAGTATAATTATTATAGTTCTAGCGATAATAATAGTAAAATATGGCTATTAGTGCCTGTTATATTGATAATAATAAAAGTAATAAGTATATTTATTATACTTCTGTCGATAATAACTGCATTATATGTGTAATAATGCATGTTATATTGATAATATCGGGAGTAATAAGTATAATTATTACAGTTCTAGCGATAATACTAGTAAAATGTGGCTAATAGTACATATTATACTGATAATAATAAAAGCAATAAGTATATTTATTATACTTCTGTCTATAATAACTGCATTATATGGGTAATAATGCATGTTATATTGATAATATTGGGAGTAATAAGTATATTTATTATAGTTCTAGCGATAATAACTGCATAATATGGGTAATAATGCATGTTATATTGATAATAATAAAAGTAATAAGTACATTTATTATAGTTCTATCGATAATAACTGCATAATATGGGTAATAATGCATGTTATGTTGATAATAATAAAAGTTATAAGTATATTTATTACAGCTCTAGCGATAATAACTGCGTAATATGGGTAATAATGCATGTTATATTGATGACAATAAAAGTAATACGTATATTTATTATAGCTCTAGCGATAATAACTGCATAATATGGGTAATAATGCATGTTATGTTGATAATAATAAAAGTTATAAGTATATTTATTACAGTTCTAGCGATAATAACTGCGTAATATGGGTAATAATGCATGTTATATTGATGACAATAAAAGTAATACGTATATTTATTATAGCTCTAGCGATAATAACTGCATAATATGGGTAATAATGCATGTTATATTGATAATATTGGGAGTAATAAGTATAATTATTATAGTTCTAGCGATAATAATAGTAAAATATGGCTATTAGTGCCTGTTATATTGATAATAATAAAAGTAATAAGTATATTTATTATACTTCTGTCGATAATATCTACATTATATGGGTAGTAATGCATGTTATATTAATAATATCGGGAGTAATAAGTATAATTATTATAGTTCTAGCGATAATAATAGTAAAATATGGCTAATAGTGCATGTTATATTGATAATAATAAAAGTATTAAGTATATTTATTATAGTTCTATCGATAATAACTGCATTATATGCGTAATAATGCATGTTATATTGATAATATCGGGAGTAATAAGTATAATTATTATAGTTCTAGCGATAATAATAGTAAAATATGGCTAATAGTACATGTTATACTGATAATAATAAAAGTAATAAGTATATTTATTATACTTCTGTCGATAATAACTGCATTATATGGGTAATAATGCATGTTATATTGATAATATTGGGAGCAATAAGTATATTTATTATAGTTCTAGCGATAATAACTGCATAATATGGGTAATAATGCATGTTATATTGATAATAATAAAAGTAATAAGTATATTTATTATAGATCTATCGATAATAACTGCATAATATGGGTAATAATGCATGCTATATTCATGATAATAAAAGTTATAAGTATATTTATTACAGTTCTATCGATAATAACTGCATAATATGGGTAATAATGCATGTTATATTGATAATATCGGGAGTAATAAGTGTAATTATTACAGTTCTAGCGATAATACTAGTAAAATATGGCTAAGAGTGCCTGTTATATTGATAATAATAAAAGTAATAAGTATATTTATTATACTTCTGTCGATAATAACTGCATTATATGAGTAATAATGCATGCTATATTGATAATAATATAAGTAATAAGTATAATTATTACAGTTCTAGCGATAATACTAGTAAAATATGGCTAAGAGTGCCTAAAATATTGATAACAATAAAAGTAATAAGTATATTTATTATACTTCCGTCAATAATAACTGCATTATATAGGTAATAATGCATGTTATATTGATAATAATATAAGTAATAAGTATAATTATTACAGTTCTAGCGATAATACTAGTAAAATATGGCTAAGAGTGCATGTTATATTAATAATAATAAAAGTTATAAGTATATTTATTACAGTTCTATCGATAATAACTGCATAATATGGGTAATAATGCATGTTATATTGATGATAATAAAAGTAATACGTATATTTATTATAGCTCTAGCGATAATAACTGCATAATATGGGTAATAATGCATGTTATATTGATAATGTTGGGAGTAATAAGTATAATTATTATAGTTCTAGCGATAATAATAGTAAAATATGGCTATTAGTGCCTGTTATATTGATAATAATAAAAGTAATAAGTATATTTATTATACTTCTGTCGATAATAACTGCATTATATGTGTAATAATGCATGTTATATTGATAATATCGGGAGTAATAAGTATAATTATTACAGTTCTAGCGATAATACTAGTAAAATGTGGCTAATAGTACATATTATACTGATAATAATAAAAGCAATAAGTATATTTATTATACTTCTGTCTATAATAACTGCATTATATGGGTAATAATGCATGTTATATTGATAATATTGGGAGTAATAAGTATATTTATTATAGTTCTAGCGATAATAACTGCATAATATGGGTAATAATGCATGTTATATTGATAATAATAAAAGTTATAAGTATATTTATTACAGTTCTAGCGATAATAACTGCGTAATATGGGTAATAATGCATGTTATATTGATGACAATAAAAGTAATACGTATATTTATTATAGCTCTAGCGATAATAACTGCATAATATGGGTAATAATGCATGTTATATTGATAATATTGGGAGTAATAAGTATAATTATTATAGTTCTAGCGATAATAGTAGTAAAATATGGCTATTAGTGCCTGTTATATTGATAATAATAAAAGTAATAAGTATATTTATTATACTTCTGTCGATAATATCTACATTATATGGGTAATAATGCATGTTATATTAATAATATCGGGAGTAATAAGTATAATTATTATAGTTCTAGCGATAATAATAGTAAAATATGGCTAATAGTGCATGTTATATTGATAATAATAAAAGTATTAAGTATATTTATTATAGTTCTATCGATAATAACTGCATTATATGGGTAATAATGCATGTTATATTGATAATATCGGGAGTAATAAGTATAATTATTACAGTTCTAGCGATAATAACTGCATTATATGCGTAATAATGCATGTTATATTGATAATATCGGGAGTAATAAGTATAATTATTACAGTTCTAGCGATAATACTAGTAAAATATATCTAACAGTGCCTGTTATATTGATAATAATAATAGTAATAAGTATATTTATTATACTTCTGTCGATAATACCTGCATTATATGGGTAATAATGCATGTTATATTGATAATATCGGGAGTAATAAGTATAATTATGATAGTTCTAGCGATAATAATAGTAAAATATGGCTAATAGTACATGTTATACTGATAATAATAAAAGTAATAAGTATATTTATTATACTTCTGCCGATAATAACTGCATTATATGGGTAATAATGCACGTTATATTGCTAATAATATAAGTAATAAGTATAATTATTACAGTTCTAGCGATAATAACTGCATTATACGGGTAATAATGCATGTTATATTGATAATAATAAAAGTAATAAGTATATTTATTATAGTTCTATCGATAATAACTGCATAATATGGGTAATAATGCATGTTATATTGATGATAATGAAAGTAGTAAGTATATTTATTACAGTTCTAGCGATAATAACTGCATTATATGCGTAATAATGCATGTTATATTGATAATATCGGGAGTAATAAGTATAATTATTACAGTTCTAGCGATAATACTAGTAAAATATATTTTACAGTGCCTGTTATATTGATAATAATAATAGTAATAAGTATATATATTATACTTCTGTCGATAATAACTGCATTATATGGGTAATAATGCATGTTATATTGATAATATCGGGAGTAATAAGTATAATTATGATAGTTCTAGCGATAATAATAGTAAAATATGGCTAATAGTACATGTTATACTGATAATAATAAAAGTAATAAGTATATTTATTATACTTCTGCCGATAATAACTGCATTATATGGGTAATAATGCACGTTATATTGCTAATAATATAAGTAATAAGTATAATTATTACAGTTCTAGCGATAATAACTGCATTATACGGGTAATAATGCATGTTATATTGATAATAATAAAAGTAATAAGTATATTTATTATAGTTCTATCGATAATAACTGCATAATATGGGTAATAATGCATGTTATATTGATGATAATGAAAGTAGTAAGTATATTTATTACAGTTCTAGCGATAATAACTGCATTATATGCGTAATAATGCATGTTATATTGATAATATCGGGAGTAATAAGTATAATTATTACAGTTCTAGCGATAATACTAGTAAAATATGGCTAAGAGTGCCTGTTATATTGATAACAATAAAAGTAATAAGTATATTTATTATACTTCCGTCAATAATAACTGCATTATATAGGTAATAATGCATGTTATATTGATAATAATATAAGTAATAAGTATAATTATTACAGTTCTAGCGATAATACTAGTAAAATATGGCTAAGAGTGCATGTTATATTGATAATAATAAAAGTTATAAGTATATTTATTACAGTTCTATCGATAATAACTCCATAATATGGGTAATAATGCATGTTATATTGATGATAATAAAAGTAATACGTATATTTATTATAGCTCTAGCGATAATAACTGCATAATATGGGTAATAATGCATGTTATATTGATAATGTTGGGAGTAATAAGTATAATTATTATAGTTCTAGCGATAATAATAGTAAAATATGGCTATTAGTGCCTGTTATATTGATAATAATAAAAGTAATAAGTATATTTATTATACTTCTGTCGATAATAACTGCATTATATGTGTAATAATGCATGTTATATTGATAATATCGGGAGTAATAAGTATAATTATTACAGTTCTAGCGATAATACTAGTAAAATGTGGCTAATAGTACATATTATACTGATAATAATAAAAGCAATAAGTATATTTATTATACTTCTGTCTATAATAACTGCATTATATGGGTAATAATGCATGTTATATTGATAATATTGGGAGTAATAAGTATATTTATTATAGTTCTAGCGATAATAACTGCATAATATGGGTAATAATGCATGTTATATTGATAATAATAAAAGTTATAAGTATATTTATTACAGTTCTAGCGATAATAACTGCGTAATATGGGTAATAATGCATGTTATATTGATGACAATAAAAGTAATACGTATATTTATTATAGCTCTAGCGATAATAACTGCATAATATGGGTAATAATGCATGTTATATTGATAATATTGGGAGTAATAAGTATAATTATTATAGTTCTAGCGATAATAATAGTAAAATATGGCTATTAGTGCCTGTTATATTGATAATAATAAAAGTAATAAGTATATTTATTATACTTCTGTCGATAATAACTGCATTATATGGGTAATAATGCATGTTATATTGATAATATCGGGAGTAATAGGTATAATTATTACAGTTCTAGCGATAATAACTGGATTATATGGGTGATAATGGATGTTATATTGATAATATCGGGAGTAATAAGTATAATTATTACAGTTCTAGCGATAATACTAGTAAAATATGGCTAAGAGTGCCTGTTATATTGATAATAATAAAAGTAATAAGTATATTTATTATACTTCCGTCAATAATAACTGCATTATATGGGTAATAATGCATGTTATATTGATAATAATGGGAGTAATAAGTATAATTATTATAGTTCTAGCGATGATAATAGTAAAATATGGCTATTAGTGCCTGTTATATTGATAATAATAAAAGTAATAAGTATATTTATTATACTTCTGTCGATAATATCTACATTATATGGGTAATAATGCATGTTATATTAATAATATCGGGAGTAATAAGTATAATTATTATAGTTCTAGCGATAATAATAGTAAAATATGGCTAATAGTGCATGTTATATTGATAATAATAAAAGTATTAAGTATATTTATTATAGTTCTATCGTAAATAACTGCATTATATGGGTAATAATGCATGTTATATTGATAATATCGGGAGTAATAAGTATAATTATTACAGTTCTAGCGATAATAACTGCATTATATGCGTAATAATGCATGTTATATTGATAATATCGGGAGTAATAAGTATAATTATTACAGTTCTAGCGATAATACTAGTAAAATATATCTAACAGTGCCTGTTATATTGATAATAATAATAGTAATAAGTATATTTATTATACTTCTGTCGATAATACCTGCATTATATGGGTAATAATGCATGTTATATTGATAATATCGGGAGTAATAAGTATAATTATGATAGTTCTAGCGATAATAATAGTAACATATGGCTAATAGTACATGTTATACTGATAATAATAAAAGTAATAAGTATATTTATTATACTTCTGCCGATAATAACTGCATTATATGGGTAATAATGCACGTTATATTGCTAATAATATAAGTAATAAGTATAATTATTACAGTTCTAGCGATAATACTAGTAAAATATGGCTAAGAGTGCATGTTAAATTGATAATAATAAAAGTTATAAGTATATTTATTACAGTTCTATCGATAATAACTGCATAATATGGGTAATAATGCATGTTATATTGATAATATCGGGAGTAATAAGTGTAATTATTACAGTAGTAGCGATAATACTAGTAAAATATGGCTAAGAGTGCCTGTTATATTGATAATAATAAAAGTAATAAGTATATTTATTATACTTGTGTCGATAATAACTGCATTATATGAGTAATAATGCATGTTATATTGATAATAATATAAGTAATAAGTATAATTATTACAGTTCTAGCGATGATACTAGTAAAATATGGCTAAGAGTGCATGTTAAATTGATAATAATAAAAGTTATAAGTATATTTATTACAGTTCTATCGATAATAACTGCATAATATGGGTAATAATGCATGTTATATTGATAATATCGGGCGTAATAAGTATAATTATGATAGTTCTAGCGATAATAATAGTAAAATATGGCTAATAGTACATGTTATACTGATAATAATAAAAGTAATAAGTATATTTATTATACTTCTGTCGATAATAACTGCATTATATGGGTAATAATGCATGTTATATTGATAATATCGGGAGTAATAGGTATAATTATTACAGTTCTAGCGATAATAACTGGATTATATGGGTGATAATGGATGTTATATTGATAATATCGGGAGTAATAAGTATAATTATTACAGTTCTAGCGATAATACTAGTAAAATGTGGCTAATAGTACATATTATACTGATAATAATAAAAGCAATAAGTATATTTATTATACTTCTGTCTATAATAACTGCATTATATGGGTAATAATGCATGTTATATTGATAATATTGGGAGTAATAAGTATATTTATTATAGTTCTAGCGATAATAACTGCATAATATGGGTAATAATGCATGTTATATTGATAATAATAAAAGTAATAAGTACATTTATTATAGTTCTATCGATAATAACTGCATAATATGGGTAATAATGCATGTTATGTTGATAATAATAAAAGTTATAAGTATATTTATTACAGCTCTAGCGATAATAACTGCGTAATATGGGTAATAATGCATGTTATATTGATGACAATAAAAGTAATACGTATATTTATTATAGCTCTAGCGATAATAACTGCATAATATGGGTAATAATGCATGTTATGTTGATAATAATAAAAGTTATAAGTATATTTATTACAGTTCTAGCGATAATAACTGCGTAATATGGGTAATAATGCATGTTATATTGATGACAATAAAAGTAATACGTATATTTATTATAGCTCTAGCGATAATAACTGCATAATATGGGTAATAATGCATGTTATATTGATAATATTGGGAGTAATAAGTATAATTATTATAGTTCTAGCGATAATAATAGTAAAATATGGCTATTAGTGCCTGTTATATTGATAATAATAAAAGTAATAAGTATATTTATTATACTTCTGTCGATAATATCTACATTATATGGGTAGTAATGCATGTTATATTAATAACATCGGGAGTAATAAGTATAATTATTATAGTTCTAGCGATAATAATAGTAAAATATGGCTAATAGTGCATGTTATATTGATAATAATAAAAGTATTAAGTATATTTATTATAGTTCTATCGATAATAACTGCATTATATGCGTAATAATGCATGTTATATTGATAATATCGGGAGTAATAAGTATAATTATTATAGTTCTAGCGATAATAATAGTAAAATATGGCTAATAGTACATGTTATACTGATAATAATAAAAGTAATAAGTATATTTATTATACTTCTGTCGATAATAACTGCATTATATGGGTAATAATGCATGTTATATTGATAATATTGGGAGCAATAAGTATATTTATTATAGTTCTAGCGATAATAACTGCATAATATGGGTAATAATGCATGTTATATTGATAATAATAAAAGTAATAAGTATATTTATTATAGATCTATCGATAATAACTGCATAATATGGGTAATAATGCATGCTATATTCATGATAATAAAAGTTATAAGTATATTTATTACAGTTCTATCGATAATAACTGCATAATATGGGTAATAATGCATGTTATATTGATAATATCGGGAGTAATAAGTGTAATTATTACAGTTCTAGCGATAATACTAGTAAAATATGGCTAAGAGTGCCTGTTATATTGATAATAATAAAAGTAATAAGTATATTTATTATACTTCTGTCGATAATAACTGCATTATATGAGTAATAATGCATGCTATATTGATAATAATATAAGTAATAAGTATAATTATTACAGTTCTAGCGATAATACTAGTAAAATATGGCTAAGAGTGCCTGTTATATTGATAACAATAAAAGTAATAAGTATATTTATTATACTTCCGTCAATAATAACTGCATTATATAGGTAATAATGCATGTTATATTGATAATAATATAAGTAATAAGTATAATTATTACAGTTCTAGCGATAATACTAGTAAAATATGGCTAAGAGTGCATGTTATATTGATAATAATAAAAGTTATAAGTATATTTATTACAGTTCTATCGATAATAACTGCATAATATGGGTAATAATGCATGTTATATTGATGATAATAAAAGTAATACGTATATTTATTATAGCTCTAGCGATAATAACTGCATAATATGGGTAATAATGCATGTTATATTGATAATGTTGGGAGTAATAAGTATAATTATTATAGTTCTAGCGATAATAATAGTAAAATATGGCTATTAGTGCCTGTTATATTGATAATAATAAAAGTAATATGTATATTTATTATACTTCTGTCGATAATAACTGCATTATATGTGTAATAATGCATGTTATATTGATAATATCGGGAGTAATAAGTATAATTATTACAGTTCTAGCGATAATACTAGTAAAATGTGGCTAATAGTACATATTATACTGATAATAATAAAAGCAATAAGTATATTTATTATACTTCTGTCTATAATAACTGCATTATATGGGTAATAATGCATGTTATATTGATAATATTGGGAGTAATAAGTATATTTATTATAGTTCTAGCGATAATAACTGCATAATATGGGTAATAATGCATGTTATATTGATAATAATAAAAGTTATAAGTATATTTATTACAGTTCTAGCGATAATAACTGCGTAATATGGGTAATAATGCATGTTATATTGATGACAATAAAAGTAATACGTATATTTATTATAGCTCTAGCGATAATAACTGCATAATATGGGTAATAATGCATGTTATATTGATAATATTGGGAGTAAGAAGTATAATTATTATAGTTCTAGCGATAATAGTAGTAAAATATGGCTATTAGTGCCTGTTATATTGATAATAATAAAAGTAATAAGTATATTTATTATACTTCTGTCGATAATATCTACATTATATGGGTAATAATGCATGTTATATTAATAATATCGGGAGTAATAAGTATAATTATTATAGTTCTAGCGATAATAATAGTAAAATATGGCTAATAGTGCATGTTATATTGATAATAATAAAAGTATTAAGTATATTTATTATAGTTCTATCCATAATAACTGCATTATATGGGTAATAATGCATGTTATATTGATAATATCGGGAGTAATAAGTATAATTATTACAGTTCTAGCGATAATAACTGCATTATATGCGTAATAATGCATGTTATATTGATAATATCGGGAGTAATAAGTATAATTATTACAGTTCTAGCGATAATAACTGCATTATATGCGTAATAATGCATGTTATATTGATAATATCGGGAGTAATAAGTATAATTATTACAGTTCTAGCGATAATACTAGTAAAATATATCTAACAGTGCCTGTTATATTGATAATAATAATAGTAATAAGTATATTTATTATACTTCTGTCGATAATACCTGCATTATATGGGTAATAATGCATGTTATATTGATAATATCGGGAGTAATAAGGATAATTATGATAGTTCTAGCGATAATAATAGTAAAATATGGCTAATAGTACATGTTATACTGATAATAATAAAAGTAATAAGTATATTTATTATACTTCTGCCGATAATAACTGCATTATATGGGTAATAATGCACGTTATATTGCTAATAATATAAGTAATAAGTATAATTATTACAGTTCTAGCGATAATAACTGCATTATACGGGTAATAATGCATGTTATATTGATAATAATAAAAGTAATAAGTATATTTATTATAGTTCTATCGATAATAACTGCATAATATGGGTAATAATGCATGTTATATTGATGATAATGAAAGTAGTAAGTATATTTATTACAGTTCTAGCGATAATAACTGCATTATATGCGTAATAATGCATGTTATATTGATAATATCGGGAGTAATATGTATAATTATTACAGTTCTAGCGATAATACTAGTAAAATATGGCTAAGAGTGCCTGTTATATTGATAATAATAAAAGTAATAAGTATATTTATTATACTTCTGTCGATAATAACTGCATTATATGGGTAATAATGCATGTTATATTGATAATATCGGGAGTAATAAGTATAATTATTACAGTTCTAGCGATAATACTAGTAAAATATGGCTAAGAGTGCCTGTTATATTGATAATAATAAAAGTAATAAGTATAATTATTACAGTTCTAGCGATAATACTAGTAAAATATGGCTAAGAGTGCATGTTATATTGATAACAATAAAAGTTATAAGTATATTTATTACAGTTCTATCGATAATAACTGCATAATATGGGTAATAATGCATGTTGTATTGAGAATAATATAAGTAATAAGTATAATTATTACAGTTCTGGCGATAATAACTGCATTATATGGGTAATAATGCACGTTATATTGCTAATAGTATAAGTAATAAGTATAATTATTACAGTTCTAGCGATAATAACTCCATTATATGGGTAATAATGCATGTTATATTGATAATAATATAAGTAATAAGTATAATTATTACAGTTCTAGCGATAATAACTGCATAATATGGGTAATAATGCACGTTATATTGCCAATAATATAAGTAATGAGAATAATTATTACAGTTCTAGCGATAATAACTGTATTATATGGGTAATAATGCATGTTATATTGATAATATCGGGAGTAATAAGTATAATTGTTATAGTTCTAGCGGTAATAATAATAAAATATGGCTAATAGTGCATGTTATATTGATAATAATAAAAGTAATTAGTACATTTATTATAGTTCTATCGATAATAACTGCATAATATGGGCAATAATGCATGTTATATTGAAGATAATGAAAGTAGTAAGTATATTTATTATACTTCTGTCGATAATAACTGCATTATATGGGTAATAATGCATGTTATATTGATAATATCGGGAGTAATAAGTATAATTATTATAGTTCTAGCGATAATAATAGAAAAATATGGCTAATAGTGCTTGTTATATTGATAATAATAAAAGTATTAAGTATATTTATTATAGTTCTATCGATAATAACTGCATTATATGGGTAATAATGCATGTTATATTGATAATATCGGGAGTAATAAGTATAATTATGATAGTTCTAGCGATAATAATAGTAAAATATGGCTAATAGTACATGTTATACTGATAATAATAAAAGTAATAAGTATATTTATTATACTTCTGTCGATAATAACTGCATTATATGGGTAATAATGCACGTTATATTGCTAATAATATAAGTAATAAGTATATTTATTATAGATCTATCGATAATAACTGCATAATATGGGTAATAATGCATGTTATATTGATGATAATGAAAGTAGTAAGTATATTTATTATAGATCTATCGATAATAACTGCATAATATGGGTAATAATGCATGTTATATTGATGATAATGAAAGTAGTAAGTATATTTATTACAGTTCTAGCGATAACAACTGCATTATATGCGTAATAATGCATGTTATATTGATAATATCGGGAGTAATAAGTATAATTATTACAGTTCTAGCGATAATACTAGTAAAATATATCTAACAGTGCGTGTTATATTGATAATAATAATAGTAATAAGTATATTTATTATAGATCTATCGATAATAACTGCATAATATGGGTAATAATGCATGTTATATTGATGATAATGAAAGTAGTAAGTATATTTATTACAGTTCTAGCGATAATAACTGCATTATATGCGTAATAATGCATGTTATATTGATAATATCGGGAGTAATAAGTATAATTATTACAGTTCTAGCGATAATACTAGTAAAATATATCTAACAGTGCCTGTTATATTGATAATAATAATAGTAATAAGTATATTTATTATAGATCTATCGATAATAACTGCATAATATGGGTAATAATGCATGTTATATTGATGATAATGAAAGTAGTAAGTATATTTATTACAGTTCTAGCGATAACAACTGCATTATATGCGTAATAATGCATGTTATATTGATAATATCGGGAGTAATAGGTATAATTATTACAGTTCTAGCGATAATACTAGTAAAATATATCTAACAGTGCGTGTTATATTGATAATAATAATAGTAATAAGTATATTTATTATAGATCTATCGATAATAACTGCATAATATGGGTAATAATGCATGTTATATTGATGATAATGAAAGTAGTAAGTATATTTATTACAGTTCTAGCGATAATAACTGCATTATATGCGTAATAATGCATGTTATATTGATAATATCGGGAGTAATAAGTATAATTATTACAGTTCTAGCGATAATACTAGTAAAATATATCTAACAGTGCCTGTTATATTGATAATAATAAAAGTAATAAGTATATTTATTATACTTCTGTCGATAATAACTGCATTATATGGGTAATAATGCATGTTATATTGATAATAATATAAGTAATAAGTATAATTATTACAGTTCTAGCGATAATACTAGTAAAATATGGCTAAGAGTGCATGTTATATTGATAATAATAAAAGTTATAAGTATTTTTATTACAGTTCTATCGATAATAACTGCATAATATGGGTAATAATGCATGTTATATTGATGATAATAAAAGTAATACCTATATTTATTATAGCTCTAGCGATAATAACTGCATAATATGGGTAATAATGCATGTTATATTGATAATATTGGGAGTAATAAGTATAATTATTATAGTTCTAGCGATAATAATAGTAAAATATGGCTATTAGTGCCTGTTATATTGGCAATAATAAAAGTAATAAGTATATTTATTTTACTTCTGTCGATAATAACTGCATTATATGGGTAATAATGCATGTTATATTGATAATATCGGGAGTAATAAGTACAATTATTATAGTTCTAGCGATAATAATAGTAAAATATGGCTAATAGTGCATGTTATATTGATAATAATAAAAGTAATAAGTACATTCATTATAGTTCTATCGATAATAACTGCATAATATGGGTAATAATGCATGTTATATTGATAATAATGAAAGTAGTAAGTATATTTATTACAGTTCTAGCGATAATAACTGCATTATATGCGTAATAATGCATGTTATATTGATAATATCGGGAGTAATAAGTATAATTATTACAGATCTAGCGATAATACTAGTAAAGTATATCTAACAGTGCCTGTTATATTGATAATAATAATAGTAATAAGTATATTTATTATACTTCTGTCGATAATACCTGCATTATATGGGTAAAAGTGCATGTTATATTGATAATATCGGGAGTAATAAGTATAATTATGATAGTTCTAGCGATAATAATAGTAAAATATGGCTAATAGTACATGTTATACTGATAATAATAAAAGTAATAAGTATATTTATTATACTTCTGTCGATAATAACTGCATTATATGGGTAATAATGCACGTTATATTGCTAATAATATAAGTAATAAGTATAATTATTACAGTTCTAGCGATAATAACTGCATTATACGGGTAATAATGCATGTTATATTGATAATAATAAAAGTAATAAGTATATTTATTATAGATCTATCGATAATAACTGCATAATATGGGTAATAATGCATGTTATATTGATGATAATGAAAGTAGTAAGTATATTTATTACAGTTCTAGCGATAATAACTGCATTATATGCATAATAATGCATGTTATATTGATAATATCGGGAGTAATAAGTATAATTATTACAGTTCTAGCGATAATACTAGTAAAATATATCTAACAGTGCCTGTTATATTGATAATAATAATAGTAATAAGTATATTTATTATAGATCTATCGATAATAACTGCATAATATGGGTAATAATGCATGTTATATTGATGATAATGAAAGTAGTAAGTATATTTATTACAGTTCTAGCGATAACAACTGCATTATATGCGTAATAATGCATGTTATATTGATAATATCGGGAGTAATAAGTATAATTGTTACAGTTCTAGCGATAATACTAGTAAAATATATCTAACAGTGCGTGTTATATTGATAATAATAATAGTAATAAGTATATTTATTATAGATCTATCGATAATAACTGCATAATATGGGTAATAATGCATGTTATATTGATGATAATGAAAGTAGTAAGTATATTTATTACAGTTCTAGCGATAATAACTGCATTATATGCGTAATAATGCATGTTATATTGATAATATCGGGAGTAATAAGTATAATTATTACAGTTCTAGCGATAATACTAGTAAAATATATCTAACAGTGCCTGTTATATTGATAATAATAAAAGTAATAAGTATATTTATTATACTTCTGTCGATAATAACTGCATTATATGGGTAATAATGCATGTTATATTGATAATAATATAAGTAATAAGTATAATTATTACAGTTCTAGCGATAATACTAGTAAAATATATCTAACAGTGCCTGTTATATTGATAATAATAATAGTAATAAGTATATTTATTATAGATCTATCGATAATAACTGCATAATATGGGTAATAATGCATGTTATATTGATGATAATAAAAGTAATAAGTATATTTATTATACTTCTGTCGATAATAACTGCATTATATGGGTAATAATGCACGTTATATTGCTAATAGTATAAGTAATAAGTATAATTATTACAGTTCTAGCGATGATAACTGCATTATATGGGTAATAATGCATGTTATATTGATAATATCGGGAGTAATAAGTACAATTATTATAGTTCTAGCGATAATAATAGTAAAATATGGCTAATAGTGCATGTTATATTGATAATAATAAAAGTAATAAGTACATTTATTATAGTTCTATCGATAATAACTGCATAATATGGGTAATAATGCATGTTATATTGATAATAATGAAAGTAGTACGTATATTTATTACAGTTCTAGCGATAATAACTGCATTATATGCGTAATAATGCATGTTATATTGATAATATCGGGAGTAATAAGTATAATTATTACAGATCTAGCGATAATACTAGTAAAGTATATCTAGCAGTGCCTGTTATATTGATAATAATAATAGTAATAAGTATATTTATTATACTTCTGTCGATAATACCCGCATTATATGGGTAAA
This sequence comes from Megachile leachella, assembly GCA_963576845.1. NCBI lineage: Eukaryota > Metazoa > Arthropoda > Insecta > Hymenoptera > Megachilidae > Megachile > Megachile leachella. Next base: position 271,491 of record CAUYWW010000025.1, on the reverse strand, counting down.
AATGCATGTTATATTGATAATATCGGGAGTAATAAGTATAATTATGATAGTTCTAGCGATAATAATAGTAAAATATGGCTAATAGTACATGTTATACTGATAATAATAAAAGTAATAAGTATATTTATTATACTTCTGTCGATAATAACTGCATTATATGGGTAATAATGCACGTTATATTGCTAATAATATAAGTAATAAGTATAATTATTACAGTTCTAGCGATAATAACTGCATTATACGGGTAATAATGCATGTTATATTGATAATAATAAAAGTAATAAGTATAGTTATTATAGATCTATCGATAATAACTGCATAATATGGGTAATAATGCATGTTATATTGATGATAATGAAAGTAGTAAGTATATTTATTACAGTTCTAGCGATAATAACTGCATTATATGCGTAATAATGCATGTTATATTGATAATATCGGGAGTAATAAGTATAATTATTACAGTTCTAGCGATAATACTAGTAAAATATATCTAACAGTGCGTGTTATATTGATAATAATAATAGTAATAAGTATATTTATTATAGATCTATCGATAATAACTGCATAATATGGGTAATAATGCATGTTATATTGATGATAATGAAAGTAGTAAGTATATTTATTACAGTTCTAGCGATAATAACTGCATTAAATGCGTAATAATGCATGTTATATTGATAATATCGGGTGTAATAAGTATAATTATTACAGTTCTAGCGATAATACTAGTAAAATATATCTAACAGTGCCTGTTATATTGATAATAATAATAGTAATAAGTATATTTATTATACTTCTGTCGATAATACCTGCATTATATGCGTAATAATGCATGTTATATTGATAATATCGGGAGTAATAAGTATAATTATTACAGTTCTAGCGATAATACTAGTAAAATATATTTAACAGTGCCTGTTATATTGATAATAATAATAGTAATAAGTATATATATTATACTTCTGTCGATAATAACTGCATTATATGGGTAATAATGCATGTTATATTGATAATATCGGGAGTAATAAGTATAATTATTACAGTTCTAGCGATAATACTAGTAAAATATGGCTAAGAGTGCCTGTTATATTGATAATAATAAAAGTAATAAGTATATTTATTATACTTCTGTCGATAATAACTGCATTATATGGGTAATAATGCATGTTATATTGATAATATCGGGAGTAATAAGTATAATTATTACAGTTCTAGCGATAATACTAGTAAAATATGGCTAAGAGTCCCTGTTATATTGATAATAATAAAAGTAATAAGTATAATTATTACAGTTCTAGCGATAATACTAGTAAAATATGGCTAAGAGTGCATGTTATATTGATAACAATAAAAGTTATAAGTATATTTATTACAGTTCTATCGATAATAACTGCATAATATGGGTAATAATGCATGTTGTATTGAGAATAATATAAGTAATAAGTATAATTATTACAGTTCTGGCGATAATAACTGCATTATATGGGTAATAATGCACGTTATATTGCTAATAGTATAAGTAATAAGTATAATTATTACAGTTCTAGCGATAATAACTCCATTATATGGGTAATAATGCATGTTATATTGATAATAATATAAGTAATAAGTATAATTATTACAGTTCTAGCGATAATAACTGCATAATATGGGTAATAATGCACGTTATATTGCCAATAATATAAGTAATGAGAATAATTATTACAGTTCTAGCGATAATAACTGTATTATATGGGTAATAATGCATGTTATATTGATAATATCGGGAGTAATAAGTATAATTGTTATAGTTCTAGCGGTAATAATAATAAAATATGGCTAATAGTGCATGTTATATTGATAATAATAAAAGTAATTAGTACATTTATTATAGTTCTATCGATAATAACTGCATAATATGGGCAATAATGCATGTTATATTGAAGATAATGAAAGTAGTAAGTATATTTATTATACTTCTGTCGATAATAACTGCATTATATGGGTAATAATGCATGTTATATTGATAATATCGGGAGTAATAAGTATAATTGTTATAGTTCTAGCGATAATAATAGTAAAATATGGCTAATAGTGCTTGTTATATTGATAATAATAAAAGTATTAAGTATATTTATTACAGTTCTAGCGATAATAACTGCATTATATGCGTAATAATGCATGTTATATTGATAATATCGGGAGTAATAAGTATAATTATTACAGTTCTAGCGATAATACTAGTAAAATATATCTAACAGTGCCTGTTATATTGATAATAATAAAAGTAATAAGTATATTTATTATACTTCTGTCGATAATAACTGCATTATATGGGTAATAATGCATGTTATATTGATAATAATATAAGTAATAAGTATAATTATTACAGTTCTAGCGATAATACTAGTAAAATATGGCTAAGAGTGCATGTTATATTGATAATAATAAAAGTTATAAGTATTTTTATTACAGTTCTATCGATAATAACTGCATAATATGGGTAATAATGCATGTTATATTGATGATAATAAAAGTAATACCTATATTTATTATAGCTCTAGCGATAATAACTGCATAATATGGGTAATAATGCATGTTATATTGATAATATTGGGAGTAATAAGTATAATTATTATAGTTCTAGCGATAATAATAGTAAAATATGGCTATTAGTGCCTGTTATATTGGCAATAATAAAAGTAATAAGTATATTTATTTTACTTCTGTCGATAATAACTGCATTATATGGGTAATAATGCATGTTATATTGATAATATCGGGAGTAATAAGTACAATTATTATAGTTCTAGCGATAATAATAGTAAAATATGGCTAATAGTGCATGTTATATTGATAATAATAAAAGTAATAAGTACATTCATTATAGTTCTATCGATAATAACTGCATAATATGGGTAATAATGCATGTTATATTGATAATAATGAAAGTAGTAAGTATATTTATTACAGTTCTAGCGATAATAACTGCATTATATGCGTAATAATGCATGTTATATTGATAATATCGGGAGTAATAAGTATAATTATTACAGATCTAGCGATAATACTAGTAAAGTATATCTAACAGTGCCTGTTATATTGATAATAATAATAGTAATAAGTATATTTATTATACTTCTGTCGATAATACCTGCATTATATGGGTAAAAGTGCATGTTATATTGATAATATCGGGAGTAATAAGTATAATTATGATAGTTCTAGCGATAATAATAGTAAAATATGGCTAATAGTACATGTTATACTGATAATAATAAAAGTAATAAGTATATTTATTATACTTCTGTCGATAATAACTGCATTATATGGGTAATAATGCACGTTATATTGCTAATAATATAAGTAATAAGTATAATTATTACAGTTCTAGCGATAATAACTGCATTATACGGGTAATAATGCATGTTATATTGATAATAATAAAAGTAATAAGTATATTTATTATAGATCTATCGATAATAACTGCATAATATGGGTAATAATGCATGTTATATTGATGATAATGAAAGTAGTAAGTATATTTATTACAGTTCTAGCGATAATAACTGCATTATATGCATAATAATGCATGTTATATTGATAATATCGGGAGTAATAAGTATAATTATTACAGTTCTAGCGATAATACTAGTAAAATATATCTAACAGTGCCTGTTATATTGATAATAATAATAGTAATAAGTATATTTATTATAGATCTATCGATAATAACTGCATAATATGGGTAATAATGCATGTTATATTGATGATAATGAAAGTAGTAAGTATATTTATTACAGTTCTAGCGATAACAACTGCATTATATGCGTAATAATGCATGTTATATTGATAATATCGGGAGTAATAAGTATAATTGTTACAGTTCTAGCGATAATACTAGTAAAATATATCTAACAGTGCGTGTTATATTGATAATAATAATAGTAATAAGTATATTTATTATAGATCTATCGATAATAACTGCATAATATGGGTAATAATGCATGTTATATTGATGATAATGAAAGTAGTAAGTATATTTATTACAGTTCTAGCGATAATAACTGCATTATATGCGTAATAATGCATGTTATATTGATAATATCGGGAGTAATAAGTATAATTATTACAGTTCTAGCGATAATACTAGTAAAATATATCTAACAGTGCCTGTTATATTGATAATAATAAAAGTAATAAGTATATTTATTATACTTCTGTCGATAATAACTGCATTATATGGGTAATAATGCATGTTATATTGATAATAATATAAGTAATAAGTATAATTATTACAGTTCTAGCGATAATACTAGTAAAATATATCTAACAGTGCCTGTTATATTGATAATAATAATAGTAATAAGTATATTTATTATAGATCTATCGATAATAACTGCATAATATGGGTAATAATGCATGTTATATTGATGATAATAAAAGTAATAAGTATATTTATTATACTTCTGTCGATAATAACTGCATTATATGGGTAATAATGCACGTTATATTGCTAATAGTATAAGTAATAAGTATAATTATTACAGTTCTAGCGATGATAACTGCATTATATGGGTAATAATGCATGTTATATTGATAATATCGGGAGTAATAAGTACAATTATTATAGTTCTAGCGATAATAATAGTAAAATATGGCTAATAGTGCATGTTATATTGATAATAATAAAAGTAATAAGTACATTTATTATAGTTCTATCGATAATAACTGCATAATATGGGTAATAATGCATGTTATATTGATAATAATGAAAGTAGTACGTATATTTATTACAGTTCTAGCGATAATAACTGCATTATATGCGTAATAATGCATGTTATATTGATAATATCGGGAGTAATAAGTATAATTATTACAGATCTAGCGATAATACTAGTAAAGTATATCTAGCAGTGCCTGTTATATTGATAATAATAATAGTAATAAGTATATTTATTATACTTCTGTCGATAATACCCGCATTATATGGGTAAAAATGCATGTTATATTGATAATATCGGGAGTAATAAGTATAATTATGATAGTTCTAGCGATAATAATAGTAAAATATGGCTAATAGTACATGTTATACTGATAATAATAAAAGTAATAAGTATATTTATTATACTTCTGTCGATAATAACTGCATTATATGGGTAATAATGCACGTTATATTGCTAATAATATAAGTAATAAGTATAATTATTACAGTTCTAGCGATAATAACTGCATTATACGGGTAATAATGCATGTTATATTGATAATAATAAAAGTAATAAGTATAGTTATTATAGATCTATCGATAATAACTGCATAATATGGGTAATAATGCATGTTATATTGATGATAATGAAAGTAGTAAGTATATTTATTACAGTTCTAGCGATAATAACTGCATTATATGCGTAATAATGCATGTTATATTGATAATATCGGGAGTAATAAGTATAATTATTACAGTTCTAGCGATAATACTAGTAAAATATATCTAACAGTGCGTGTTATATTGATAATAATAATAGTAATAAGTATATTTATTATAGATCTATCGATAATAACTGCATAATATGGGTAATAATGCATGTTATATTGATGATAATGAAAGTAGTAAGTATATTTATTACAGTTCTAGCGATAATAACTGCATTAAATGCGTAATAATGCATGTTATATTGATAATATCGGGTGTAATAAGTATAATTATTACAGTTCTAGCGATAATACTAGTAAAATATATCTAACAGTGCCTGTTATATTGATAATAATAATAGTAATAAGTATATTTATTATACTTCTGTCGATAATACCTGCATTATATGCGTAATAATGCATGTTATATTGATAATATCGGGAGTAATAAGTATAATTATTACAGTTCTAGCGATAATACTAGTAAAATATATTTAACAGTGCCTGTTATATTGATAATAATAATAGTAATAAGTATATATATTATACTTCTGTCGATAATAACTGCATTATATGGGTAATAATGCATGTTATATTGATAATATCGGGAGTAATAAGTATAATTATTACAGTTCTAGCGATAATACTAGTAAAATATGGCTAAGAGTGCCTGTTATATTGATAATAATAAAAGTAATAAGTATATTTATTATACTTCTGTCGATAATAACTGCATTATATGGGTAATAATGCATGTTATATTGATAATATCGGGAGTAATAAGTATAATTATTACAGTTCTAGCGATAATACTAGTAAAATATGGCTAAGAGTCCCTGTTATATTGATAATAATAAAAGTAATAAGTATAATTATTACAGTTCTAGCGATAATACTAGTAAAATATGGCTAAGAGTGCATGTTATATTGATAACAATAAAAGTTATAAGTATATTTATTACAGTTCTATCGATAATAACTGCATAATATGGGTAATAATGCATGTTGTATTGAGAATAATATAAGTAATAAGTATAATTATTACAGTTCTGGCGATAATAACTGCATTATATGGGTAATAATGCACGTTATATTGCTAATAGTATAAGTAATAAGTATAATTATTACAGTTCTAGCGATAATAACTCCATTATATGGGTAATAATGCATGTTATATTGATAATAATATAAGTAATAAGTATAATTATTACAGTTCTAGCGATAATAACTGCATAATATGGGTAATAATGCACGTTATATTGCCAATAATATAAGTAATGAGAATAATTATTACAGTTCTAGCGATAATAACTGTATTATATGGGTAATAATGCATGTTATATTGATAATATCGGGAGTAATAAGTATAATTGTTATAGTTCTAGCGGTAATAATAATAAAATATGGCTAATAGTGCATGTTATATTGATAATAATAAAAGTAATTAGTACATTTATTATAGTTCTATCGATAATAACTGCATAATATGGGCAATAATGCATGTTATATTGAAGATAATGAAAGTAGTAAGTATATTTATTATACTTCTGTCGATAATAACTGCATTATATGGGTAATAATGCATGTTATATTGATAATATCGGGAGTAATAAGTATAATTGTTATAGTTCTAGCGATAATAATAGTAAAATATGGCTAATAGTGCTTGTTATATTGATAATAATAAAAGTATTAAGTATATTTATTATAGTTCTATCGATAATAACTGCATTATATGGGTAATAATGCATGTTATATTGATAATATCGGGAGTAATAAGTATAATTATTACAGTTCTAGCGATAATAACTGCATTATATGCGTAATAATGCATGTTATATTGATAATATCGGGAGTAATAAGTATAATTATTACAGTTCTTGCGATAATACTAGTAAAATATATCTAACAGTGCCTGTTATATTGATAATAATAATAGTAATAAGTATATTTATTATACTTCTGTCGATAATACCTGCATTATATGGGTAATAATGCATGTTATATTGATAATATCGGGAGTAATAAGTATAATTATTATAGTTCTAGCGATAATAATAGTAAAATATGGCTAATAGTACATGTTATACTGATAATAATAAAAGTAATAAGTATATTTATTATACTTCTGTCGATAATAACTGCATTATATGGGTAATAATGCATGTTATATTGATAATATTGGGAGCAATAAGTATATTTATTATAGTTCTAGCGATAATAACTGCATAATATGGGTAATAATGCATGTCATATTGATAATAATAAAAGTAATAAGTATATTTATTATAGATCTATCGATAATAACTGCATAATATGGGTAATAATGCATGCTATATTCATGATAATAAAAGTAATACGTATATTTATTGTAGCTCTAGCGATAATAACTGCATAATATGGGTAATAATGCATGTTATATTGATAATATCGGGAGTAATAAGTATAATTATGATCGTTCTAGCGATAATAATAGTAAAATATGGCTAATAGTACATGTTATACTGATAATAATAAAAGTAATAAGTATATTAATTATACTTCTGTCGATAATAACTGCATTATATGGGTAATAATGCACGTTATATTGCTAATAATATAAGTAATAAGTATAATTATTACAGTTCTAGCGATAATAACTGCATTATACGGCTAATAATGCATGTTATATTGATAATAATAAAAGTAATAAGTATATTTATTATAGATCTATCGATAATAACTGCATAATATGGGTAATAATGCATGCTATATTGATGATAATGAAAGTAGTAAGTATATTTATTACAGTTCTAGCGATAATAACTGCATTATATGCGTAATAATGCATGTTATATTGATAATATCGGGAGTAATAAGTATAATTATTACAGTTCTAGCGATAATACTAGTAAAATATATCTAACAGTGCCTGTTATATTGATAATAATAATAGTAATAAGTATATTTATTATAGATCTATCGATAATAACTGCATAATATGGGTAATAATGCATGTTATATTGATGATAATGAAAGTAGTAAGTATATTTATTACAGTTCTAGCGATAATAACTGCATTATATGCATAATAATGCATGTTATATTGATAATATCGGGAGTAATAAGTATAATTATTACAGTTCTAGCGATAATACTAGTAAAATATATCTAACAGTGCCTGTTATATTGATAATAATAATAGTAATAAGTATATTTATTATAGATCTATCGATAATAACTGCATAATATGGGTAATAATGCATGTTATATTGATGATAATGAAAGTAGTAAGTATATTTATTACAGTTCTAGCGATAACAACTGCATTATATGCGTAATAATGCATGTTATATTGATAATATCGGGAGTAATAAGTATAATTGTTACAGTTCTAGCGATAATACTAGTAAAATATATCTAACAGTGCGTGTTATATTGATAATAATAATAGTAATAAGTATATTTATTATAGATCTATCGATAATAACTGCATAATATGGGTAATAATGCATGTTATATTGATGATAATGAAAGTAGTAAGTATATTTATTACAGTTCTAGCGATAATAACTGCATTATATGCGTAATAATGCATGTTATATTGATAATATCGGGAGTAATAAGTATAATTATTACAGTTCTAGCGATAATACTAGTAAAATATATCTAACAGTGCCTGTTATAATGATAATAATAAAAGTAATAAGTATATTTATTATACTTCTGTCGATAATAACTGCATTATATGGGTAATAATGCATGTTATATTGATAATAATATAAGTAATAAGTATAATTATTACAGTTCTAGCGATAATACTAGTAAAATATATCTAACAGTGCCTGTTATATTGATAATAATAATAGTAATAAGTATATTTATTATAGATCTATCGATAATAACTGCATAATATGGGTAATAATGCATGTTATATTGATGATAATAATAGTAATAAGTATATTTATTATACTTCTGTCGATAATAACTGCATTATATGGGTAATAATGCACGTTATATTGCTAATAGTATCAGTAATAAGTATAATTATTACAGTTCTAGCGATAATAACTGCATTATATGGGTAATAATGCATGTTATATTGATAATATCGGGAGTAATAAGTACAATTATTATAGTTCTAGCGATAATAATAGTAAAATATGGCTAATAGTGCATGTTATATTGATAATAATAAAAGTAATAAGTACATTTATTATAGTTCTATCGATAATAACTGCATAATATGGGTAATAATGCATGTTATATTGATAATAATGAAAGTAGTAAGTATATTTATTACAGTTCTAGCGATAATAACTGCATTATATGCGTAATAATGCATGTTATATTGATAATATCGGGAGTAATAAGTATAATTCTTACAGATCTAGCGATAATACTAGTAAAGTATATCTAACAGTGCCTGTTATATTGATAATAATAATAGTAATAAGTATATTTATTATACTTCTGTCGATAATACCCGCATTATATGGGTAAAAATGCATGTTATATTGATAATATCGGGAGTAATAAGTATAATTATGATAGTTCTAGCGATAATAATAGTAAAATATGGCTAATAGTACATGTTATACTGATAATAATAAAAGTAATAAGTATATTTATTATACTTCTGTCGATAATAACTGCATTATATGGGTAATAATGCACGTTATATTGCTAATAATATAAGTAATAAGTATAATTATTACAGTTCTAGCGATAATAACTGCATTATACGGGTAATAATGCATGTTATATTGATAATAATAAAAGTAATAAGTATATTTATTATAGATCTATCGATAATAACTGCATAATATGGGTAATAATGCATGTTATATTGATGATAATGAAAGTAGTAAGTATATTTATTACAGTTCTAGCGATAATAACTGCATTATATGCGTAATAATGCATGTTATATTGATAATATCGGGAGTAATAAGTATAATTATTACAGTTCTAGCGATAATACTAGTAAAATATATCTAACAGTGCCTGTTATATTGATAATAATAATAGTAATAAGTATATTTATTATAGATCTATCGATAATAACTGCATAATATGGGTAATAATGCATGTTATATTGATGATAATGAAAGTAGTAAGTATATTTATTACAGTTCTAGCGATAATAACTGCATTAAATGCGTAATAATGCATGTTATATTGATAATATCGGGTGTAATAAGTATAATTATTACAGTTCTAGCGATAATACTAGTAAAATATATCTAACAGTGCCTGTTATATTGATAATAATAATAGTAATAAGTATATTTATTATACTTCTGTCGATAATACCTGCATTATATGCGTAATAATGCATGTTATATTGATAATATCGGGAGTAATAAGTATAATTATTACAGTTCTAGCGATAATACTAGTAAAATATATTTAACAGTGCCTGTTATATTGATAATAATAATAGTAATAAGTATATATATTATACTTCTGTCGATAATAACTGCATTATATGGGTAATAATGCATGTTATATTGATAATATCGGGAGTAATAAGTATAATTATTACAGTTCTAGCGATAATACTAGTAAAATATGGCTAAGAGTGCCTGTTATATTGATAATAATAAAAGTAATAAGTATATTTATTATACTTCTGTCGATAATAACTGCATTATATGGGTAATAATGCATGTTATATTGATAATATCGGGAGTAATAAGTATAATTATTACAGTTCTAGCGATAATACTAGTAAAATATGGCTAAGAGTGCCTGTTATATTGATAATAATAAAAGTAATAAGTATAATTATTACAGTTCTAGCGATAATACTAGTAAAATATGGCTAAGAGTGCATGTTATATTGATAACAATAAAAGTTATAAGTATATTTATTACAGTTCTATCGATAATAACTGCATAATATGGGTAATAATGCATGTTGTATTGAGAATAATATAAGTAATAAGTATAATTATTACAGTTCTGGCGATAATAACTGCATTATATGGGTAATAATGCACGTTATATTGCTAATAGTATAAGTAATAAGTATAATTATTACAGTTCTAGCGATAATAACTCCATTATATGGGTAATAATGCATGTTATATTGATAATAATATAAGTAATAAGTATAATTATTACAGTTCTAGCGATAATACTAGTAAAATATATCTAACAGTGCCTGTTATATTGATAATAATAATAGTAATAAGTATATTTATTATAGATCTATCGATAATAACTGCATAATATGGGTAATAATGCATGTTATATTGATGATAATAAAAGTAATAAGTATATTTATTATACTTCTGTCGATAATAACTGCATTATATGGGTAATAATGCACGTTATATTGCTAATAGTATAAGTAATAAGTATAATTATTACAGTTCTAGCGATGATAACTGCATTATATGGGTAATAATGCATGTTATATTGATAATATCGGGAGTAATAAGTACAATTATTATAGTTCTAGCGATAATAATAGTAAAATATGGCTAATAGTGCATGTTATATTGATAATAATAAAAGTAATAAGTACATTTATTATAGTTCTATCGATAATAACTGCATAATATGGGTAATAATGCATGTTATATTGATAATAATGAAAGTAGTACGTATATTTATTACAGTTCTAGCGATAATAACTGCATTATATGCGTAATAATGCATGTTATATTGATAATATCGGGAGTAATAAGTATAATTATTACAGATCTAGCGATAATACTAGTAAAGTATATCTAGCAGTGCCTGTTATATTGATAATAATAATAGTAATAAGTATATTTATTATACTTCTGTCGATAATACCCGCATTATATGGGTAAAAATGCATGTTATATTGATAATATCGGGAGTAATAAGTATAATTATGATAGTTCTAGCGATAATAATAGTAAAATATGGCTAATAGTACATGTTATACTGATAATAATAAAAGTAATAAGTATATTTATTATACTTCTGTCGATAATAACTGCATTATATGGGTAATAATGCACGTTATATTGCTAATAATATAAGTAATAAGTATAATTATTACAGTTCTAGCGATAATAACTGCATTATACGGGTAATAATGCATGTTATATTGATAATAATAAAAGTAATAAGTATAGTTATTATAGATCTATCGATAATAACTGCATAATATGGGTAATAATGCATGTTATATTGATGATAATGAAAGTAGTAAGTATATTTATTACAGTTCTAGCGATAATAACTGCATTATATGCGTAATAATGCATGTTATATTGATAATATCGGGAGTAATAAGTATAATTATTACAGTTCTAGCGATAATACTAGTAAAATATGGCTAAGAGTCCCTGTTATATTGATAATAATAAAAGTAATAAGTATAATTATTACAGTTCTAGCGATAATACTAGTAAAATATGGCTAAGAGTGCATGTTATATTGATAACAATAAAAGTTATAAGTATATTTATTACAGTTCTATCGATAATAACTGCATAATATGGGTAATAATGCATGTTGTATTGAGAATAATATAAGTAATAAGTATAATTATTACAGTTCTGGCGATAATAACTGCATTATATGGGTAATAATGCACGTTATATTGCTAATAGTATAAGTAATAAGTATAATTATTACAGTTCTAGCGATAATAACTCCATTATATGGGTAATAATGCATGTTATATTGATAATAATATAAGTAATAAGTATAATTATTACAGTTCTAGCGATAATAACTGCATAATATGGGTAATAATGCACGTTATATTGCCAATAATATAAGTAATGAGAATAATTATTACAGTTCTAGCGATAATAACTGTATTATATGGGTAATAATGCATGTTATATTGATAATATCGGGAGTAATAAGTATAATTGTTATAGTTCTAGCGGTAATAATAATAAAATATGGCTAATAGTGCATGTTATATTGATAATAATAAAAGTAATTAGTACATTTATTATAGTTCTATCGATAATAACTGCATAATATGGGCAATAATGCATGTTATATTGAAGATAATGAAAGTAGTAAGTATATTTATTATACTTCTGTCGATAATAACTGCATTATATGGGTAATAATGCATGTTATATTGATAATATCGGGAGTAATAAGTATAATTGTTATAGTTCTAGCGATAATAATAGTAAAATATGGCTAATAGTGCTTGTTATATTGATAATAATAAAAGTATTAAGTATATTTATTATAGTTCTATCGATAATAACTGCATTATATGGGTAATAATGCATGTTATATTGATAATATCGGGAGTAATAAGTATAATTATTACAGTTCTAGCGATAATAACTGCATTATATGCGTAATAATGCATGTTATATTGATAATATCGGGAGTAATAAGTATAATTATTACAGTTCTTGCGATAATACTAGTAAAATATATCTAACAGTGCCTGTTATATTGATAATAATAATAGTAATAAGTATATTTATTATACTTCTGTCGATAATACCTGCATTATATGGGTAATAATGCATGTTATATTGATAATATCGGGAGTAATAAGTATAATTATTATAGTTCTAGCGATAATAATAGTAAAATATGGCTAATAGTACATGTTATACTGATAATAATAAAAGTAATAAGTATATTTATTATACTTCTGTCGATAATAACTGCATTATATGGGTAATAATGCATGTTATATTGATAATATTGGGAGCAATAAGTATATTTATTATAGTTCTAGCGATAATAACTGCATAATATGGGTAATAATGCATGTCATATTGATAATAATAAAAGTAATAAGTATATTTATTATAGATCTATCGATAATAACTGCATAATATGGGTAATAATGCATGCTATATTCATGATAATAAAAGTAATACGTATATTTATTGTAGCTCTAGCGATAATAACTGCATAATATGGGTAATAATGCATGTTATATTGATAATATCGGGAGTAATAAGTATAATTATGATCGTTCTAGCGATAATAATAGTAAAATATGGCTAATAGTACATGTTATACTGATAATAATAAAAGTAATAAGTATATTAATTATACTTCTGTCGATAATAACTGCATTATATGGGTAATAATGCACGTTATATTGCTAATAATATAAGTAATAAGTATAATTATTACAGTTCTAGCGATAATAACTGCATTATACGGCTAATAATGCATGTTATATTGATAATAATAAAAGTAATAAGTATATTTATTATAGATCTATCGATAATAACTGCATAATATGGGTAATAATGCATGCTATATTGATGATAATGAAAGTAGTAAGTATATTTATTACAGTTCTAGCGATAATAACTGCATTATATGCGTAATAATGCATGTTATATTGATAATATCGGGAGTAATAAGTATAATTATTACAGTTCTAGCGATAATACTAGTAAAATATATCTAACAGTGCCTGTTATATTGATAATAATAATAGTAATAAGTATATTTATTATAGATCTATCGATAATAACTGCATAATATGGGTAATAATGCATGTTATATTGATGATAATGAAAGTAGTAAGTATATTTATTACAGTTCTAGCGATAATAACTGCATTATATGCATAATAATGCATGTTATATTGATAATATCGGGAGTAATAAGTATAATTATTACAGTTCTAGCGATAATACTAGTAAAATATATCTAACAGTGCCTGTTATATTGATAATAATAATAGTAATAAGTATATTTATTATAGATCTATCGATAATAACTGCATAATATGGGTAATAATGCATGTTATATTGATGATAATGAAAGTAGTAAGTATATTTATTACAGTTCTAGCGATAACAACTGCATTATATGCGTAATAATGCATGTTATATTGATAATATCGGGAGTAATAAGTATAATTGTTACAGTTCTAGCGATAATACTAGTAAAATATATCTAACAGTGCGTGTTATATTGATAATAATAATAGTAATAAGTATATTTATTATAGATCTATCGATAATAACTGCATAATATGGGTAATAATGCATGTTATATTGATGATAATGAAAGTAGTAAGTATATTTATTACAGTTCTAGCGATAATAACTGCATTATATGCGTAATAATGCATGTTATATTGATAATATCGGGAGTAATAAGTATAATTATTACAGTTCTAGCGATAATACTAGTAAAATATATCTAACAGTGCCTGTTATAATGATAATAATAAAAGTAATAAGTATAATTATTACAGTTCTAGCGATAATACTAGTAAAATATGGCTAAGAGTGCATGTTATATTGATAACAATAAAAGTTATAAGTATATTTATTACAGTTCTATCGATAATAACTGCATAATATGGGTAATAATGCATGTTGTATTGAGAATAATATAAGTAATAAGTATAATTATTACAGTTCTGGCGATAATAACTGCATTATATGGGTAATAATGCACGTTATATTGCTAATAGTATAAGTAATAAGTATAATTATTACAGTTCTAGCGATAATAACTCCATTATATGGGTAATAATGCATGTTATATTGATAATAATATAAGTAATAAGTATAATTATTACAGTTCTAGCGATAATAACTGCATAATATGGGTAATAATGCACGTTATATTGCCAATAATATAAGTAATGAGAATAATTATTACAGTTCTAGCGATAATAACTGTATTATATGGGTAATAATGCATGTTATATTGATAATATCGGGAGTAATAAGTATAATTGTTATAGTTCTAGCGGTAATAATAATAAAATATGGCTAATAGTGCATGTTATATTGATAATAATAAAAGTAATTAGTACATTTATTATAGTTCTATCGATAATAACTGCATAATATGGGCAATAATGCATGTTATATTGAAGATAATGAAAGTAGTAAGTATATTTATTATACTTCTGTCGATAATAACTGCATTATATGGGTAATAATGCATGTTATATTGATAATATCGGGAGTAATAAGTATAATTGTTATAGTTCTAGCGATAATAATAGTAAAATATGGCTAATAGTGCTTGTTATATTGATAATAATAAAAGTATTAAGTATATTTATTATAGTTCTATCGATAATAACTGCATTATATGGGTAATAATGCATGTTATATTGATAATATCGGGAGTAATAAGTATAATTATTACAGTTCTAGCGATAATAACTGCATTATATGCGTAATAATGCATGTTATATTGATAATATCGGGAGTAATAAGTATAATTATTACAGTTCTTGCGATAATACTAGTAAAATATATCTAACAGTGCCTGTTATATTGATAATAATAATAGTAATAAGTATATTTATTATACTTCTGTCGATAATACCTGCATTATATGGGTAATAATGCATGTTATATTGATAATATCGGGAGTAATAAGTATAATTATTATAGTTCTAGCGATAATAATAGTAAAATATGGCTAATAGTACATGTTATACTGATAATAATAAAAGTAATAAGTATATTTATTATACTTCTGTCGATAATAACTGCATTATATGGGTAATAATGCATGTTATATTGATAATATTGGGAGCAATAAGTATATTTATTATAGTTCTAGCGATAATAACTGCATAATATGGGTAATAATGCATGTTATATTGATAATAATAAAAGTAATAAGTATATTTATTATAGATCTATCGATAATAACTGCATAATATGGGTAATAATGCATGCTATATTCATGATAATAAAAGTAATACGTATATTTATTGTAGCTCTAGCGATAATAACTGCATAATATGGGTAATAATGCATGTTATATTGATAATATCGGGAGTAATAAGTATAATTATGATAGTTCTAGCGATAATAATAGTAAAATATGGCTAATAGTACATGTTATACTGATAATAATAAAAGTAATAAGTATATTAATTATACTTCTGTCGATAATAACTGCATTATATGGGTAATAATGCACGTTATATTGCTAATAATATAAGTAATAAGTATAATTATTACAGTTCTAGCGATAATAACTGCATTATACGGCTAATAATGCATGTTATATTGATAATAATAAAAGTAATAAGTATATTTATTATAGATCTATCGATAATAACTGCATAATATGGGTAATAATGCATGCTATATTGATGATAATGAAAGTAGTAAGTATATTTATTACAGTTCTAGCGATAATAACTGCATTATATGCGTAATAATGCATGTTATATTGATAATATCGGGAGTAATAAGTATAATTATTACAGTTCTAGCGATAATACTAGTAAAATATATCTAACAGTGCCTGTTATATTGATAATAATAATAGTAATAAGTATATTTATTATAGATCTATCGATAATAACTGCATAATATGGGTAATAATGCATGTTATATTGATGATAATGAAAGTAGTAAGTATATTTATTACAGTTCTAGCGATAATAACTGCATTATATGCGTAATAATGCATGTTATATTGATAATATCGGGAGTAATAAGTATAATTATTACAGTTCTAGCGATAATACTAGTAAAATATATCTAACAGTGCCTGTTATATTGATAATAATAATAGTAATAAGTATATTTATTATAGATCTATCGATAATAACTGCATAATATGGGTAATAATGCATGTTATATTGATGATAATGAAAGTAGTAAGTATATTTATTACAGTTCTAGCGATAACAACTGCATTATATGCGTAATAATGCATGTTATATTGATAATATCGGGAGTAATAAGTATAATTGTTACAGTTCTAGCGATAATACTAGTAAAATATATCTAACAGTGCGTGTTATATTGATAATAATAATAGTAATAAGTATATTTATTATAGATCTATCGATAATAACTGCATAATATGGGTAATAATGCATGTTATATTGATGATAATGAAAGTAGTAAGTATATTTATTACAGTTCTAGCGATAATAACTGCATTATATGCGTAATAATGCATGTTATATTGATAATATCGGGAGTAATAAGTATAATTATTACAGTTCTAGCGATAATACTAGTAAAATATATCTAACAGTGCCTGTTATATTGATAATAATAATAGTAATAAGTATATTTATTATAGATCTATCGATAATAACTGCATAATATGGGTAATAATGCATGTTATATTGATGATAATGAAAGTAGTAAGTATATTTATTACAGTTCTAGCGATAACAACTGCATTATATGCGTAATAATGCATGTTATATTGATAATATCGGGAGTAATAAGTATAATTGTTACAGTTCTAGCGATAATACTAGTAAAATATATCTAACAGTGCGTGTTATATTGATAATAATAATAGTAATAAGTATATTTATTATAGATCTATCGATAATAACTGCATAATATGGGTAATAATGCATGTTATATTGATGATAATGAAAGTAGTAAGTATATTTATTACAGTTCTAGCGATAATAACTGCATTATATGCGTAATAATGCATGTTATATTGATAATATCGGGAGTAATAAGTATAATTATTACAGTTCTAGCGATAATACTAGTAAAATATATCTAACAGTGCCTGTTATAATGATAATAATAAAAGTAATAAGTATATTTATTATACTTCTGTCGATAATAACTGCATTATATGGGTAATAATGCATGTTATATTGATAATAATATAAGTAATAAGTATAATTATTACAGTTCTAGCGATAATACTAGTAAAATATATCTAACAGTGCCTGTTATATTGATAATAATAATAGTAATAAGTATATTTATTATAGATCTATCGATAATAACTGCATAATATGGGTAATAATGCATGTTATATTGATGATAATAAAAGTAATAAGTATATTTATTATACTTCTGTCGATAATAACTGCATTATATGGGTAATAATGCACGTTATATTGCTAATAGTATAAGTAATAAGTATAATTATTACAGTTCTAGCGACAATAACTCCACTATATGGGTAATAATGCATGTTATATTGATAATAATATAATAAGTATATTTATTGTAGTTCTATCGATAATAACTGCATAATATGGGTAATATTGCATGTTATATTGATGATAATAAAAGTATTAAGTATACTTATTATAGTTCTAGCGATTATAACTGCATAATATGCGTTATAATGCATGTTATATTGATAATGATATAAGTAATAAGTATAATTATTACAATTCTAGCGATAATAACTGCATTATATGGGTAATAATGCATGTATTATATTGATAATATTGGGAGTAATAAGTATAATTATTATAGTTCTAGCGATAATGATAGTAAAATATTTCTAATTTTTTTTTTTTTTTTTTTTGTTTTGGGTAGGGAAACAGGGGAAATCTTCTAAAGATCCCCGGGGCTAGGCCACGTGCCCCGGGGTATGCCGGATTTCTACCGGCTAAAACCCCTAACCCTCGCTGTGACTTTAGTCCCCCCCCCCCCGGAACTGTTTTTCACATTACTTCAGGGGGGAGTCACCTGTTGTGCGATTTCGCACGTCTCAAGTGAGATGCCCTCACGACAAAAGGTGGCCCGTTAGGAGCTATTTTAACTTGCCGATGGAATCCCCTACACTGGATTTAAGGGATTCCACCGGCTCTCCTCCGTCTTCTTCTGCTGGAGCAGCCGTCGCACGTAAGTGCCAACGGCGCTCCAGTGCTGCAAAGTTTGCAGCATCACCCCCACGATGATGTCGGTGGTGATGGGGCGAACCTCATGTTGGAGGGCATCCCGCTCAGCCGTCCATCGGAGGCAGGCGAAGAGGGTGTGCTCAGCACTATCCTCCGCACCCTGGCAGCCGTAACCACACATCGGCGAGGTGGCCTTACCCATCCTAAAAAGGTAGGCACGGAAGTATCCATGCCCACTAAGGAACTGGGTAAGGTAGTAACCAACCTCGCCGTGCTTTCTGGATACCCAAGGGGCTAGGCATGGAATGAGCCTAGCTGTCCAACGCCCCGGGGTCTCCTCATTCCAACGTTGCTGCCAGCGGTGCAGAGTAGCTTCGCGAGCCACCCTCTTCGCCTCGGCCTTCGCCTGGCCATTCCTTTTGGCCCCATAGACCTGCTGACGCTCATGAGCGAGCAAGTCTATGGGGACCATGCCGGCTATCACCAACACAGCTGGCTCCGCAACCGTCCTGTAAGAACAGGCTACCCGGAGTGCGCACCTTCTCTGAACCGCCGCGAGTCTGCGGCGGTACTTCTCGAAGCGGAGAGCTCCTGCCCAAATCTCCGAGCCATACAAAAGTATGGACTCGGCGGTGGACATCAGGAGCCTCCGCTTCGCCGGCTTTGGGCCTCCAATGTTCGCCATGAGGCGGGCTAAGGACGACGCGGTTGCCGCCGCCCTGTCGGCCGCCTGCCGTATATGTGCCCAGAAGGTCCTCTTGGAATCAAGAAGGACCCCCAGGTACTTCACGGCGGCCTTGGCTAAGATGGTATGGATCCCCACCTTGAATGGTATCTCGGTGGGGATCCTTCGCCTTGACAGGACGACGAGCTCGGTCTTCTCGGTTGCTAGCCGAAGACCCGCGTCACCCATCCATCTCTCCACCCGCCTCATGACCTGATTCAGGCCAAACTGTGCGCGCTCCGTGTCGCGGGCGACAATTACTGCCGCAATGTCGTCCGCGTAGCCCACCAGGAACGCCTCGCTGGGGAACTCGATCCGCAGGATGGCGTCGTAGAACGCATTCCAGAGGTCTGGTCCTAGAATGGACCCCTGTGCCACTCCTGCGGAGACTTTTCTCATCCGCCGCCCCTCGACCGTGTCGTAAACAAGGACACGGTCAGAGAGGTAATCCTCCATCATGCGGAGGAGATAGTCCGGCACCTGGAAAGTGTTCTCCAGGGCCGCGAGTATCCCCAGCCAACTCACCGAGTTAAAGGCGTTCCGGACGTCCAGCATGGCTACGAGGACGACATGCCAACTGTGTCGGTTCCCGGTCTCCGCCTTTTCGGCGGCGTCTAGGACCACCCGTAGGGCGTCGACGGTAGACCTTCCGCGACGAAAGCCAAACTGCCGACCCGATAGATCGCCCGCCTCGCGGAAAGCGTTCAGGAGGCGGGGCCTAATCATCTTCTCGAGCAACTTACCGGCCACGTCCAGCATACAAATAGGTCTGTATGCTGACGGACCGGTGAGCTGCTCCTTGCCTTTAGAAATGAGCGCAAGGCGCTGCACTTTCCATCGGGTCGGCCAGAGGCCGGAACCCAGACATGCATTGAACAACGCCAGCAGAGGTCCTGGGTGAAGCTGAACCGTCAGCTTCACAACCTCTGCTGGAATGCCGTCTGGGCCCGGGGCCTTCCTATTGCGGAAGGTCCGAGCGGCATTCTGCATCTCCTGCATGGTGAAGGGGGGGAACTCCACCACCTGCAACCCTGCTGACCGTCGCGCCCTTGCCGGGTGGTCCGGAAAAAGGGCGTCCACGATCGCCGATGCCTCGTCTGCGGGTAACACAGCGGGGCCGTTTTGGGCACCGATCTTACGGCGCACGATTCGGTACCCTAGTCCCCACGGGTCACGGTTGACCTCCTCCCGGAGGTCGTCCCAGCAACGCCGTTGACTAACGCGAATCGCGTGGCGCAATTCGCGGCGTTTGGCCCTGTAGGAGTCCCACAAGGCCTCGCCTTCGCCGGTGCGCCTAGCGCGCTGGGCTATTCGCCGCAGACGATGGCAGTCCCTCCGGAGGTCGGCGATGTCGCTCGACCACCAGTAGGCCGGCCGTCTGGCACTGCGTGGCCTTCCATGGCTCATCGACGCTTCGCATGCCGTGTGTATGGCGTGCATAGTTGCGCCGACGAGCCGCTCTAGCGAGAGCCGGGATAATGGCTCTCCGTTGAGCTGCGGGATGGACTGCAGCGCAACTTGGAGAGCCTCTCCGAACTTCTCCTTCTGGAGCGTCTTAATGTTCCACCCTTTAACAGAGGGGGGAACGACGCTGCTCCGTTGTTTCCCGGCTATCCGGAAAGCCACGTACTGGTGGTCACTCCCCGTGTAGTCCTCGATGACTCTCCAGTCATCGACACGGGGCGCGATATCCTCAGAAGCCATCGTGATATCCACGATTGTCTCCTGGTAACCAAACCTCCGGAAGGTCGTGGACGACCCTCGGTTAAGGATCACCAGGTTCTGGCGCGCCGCCAACTCGACGACGTGCCGTCCCCTGGTGTCCGGTCTGGGCATTCCCCACTCGACCGCCTTCGCGTTGAAGTCCCCTCCGATCACACATCCACCTCCAATGGCTTGGATGGTGTCTTCGAGGACTTCAACCTTCTCGCGAAACTCCGCGATGCGGTCGTTAGGGGAGAGGTAGACGCTCACCAGCGTCACACCCTCTCCCCTTACCCAGACATGTCCGGCGCCTGCGCCGTGCGACTGGACCCGGAACTTGGACGGATCCGGGATCCATATCGCAGCGGTACCCAACGTGTCGGCGAACCACGTTGGTCCTTCCCGAGCACGATACGGTTCACTGAGCAGGAGAATATCTATCTCCTGCTCTCGCCGCATCTGCTCGAGAAGGGCGTCCGCGACTCGGTTCAAGTTGGCCTGGAACACCTTAGCCATTGCGCTGCTTTGCGTTGGTTAAGGCGTCACGGTACGCCTTACAGGCGCCGGACCCTGACACATGCTGTAGGTCTGCGCCCTTGAGACCATGGTCGGCGCAGACCACGCACCTCGGCGGCTTCTGACAGTCTTTGGCTGCATGGCCCTTCTCCCCGCACCGGTAGCAATTATGCTGCCGGTCGGGGCCCTTACATCCACGCGCCAGGTGCTCGTACCCCAGGCACCTGAAGCAGCGCGCGGCTACCGTCCTCTTTCTGGGCCGGGATATCACCATCCCGACCCTCAAACGGCCGCAATCCAATATCTTGGTCGCAGCCCGCTCCTCGAGCTCAATTATTGCCAGTTTCAGGCCCCGGGCATTCTCCTTGGTGACATGCACCCGCATGTCGCCGGCAGAGTCGCCCAATTCCTTCCTGAGGGCCTCTTCCACCTCACCAGCTGTGGTGAGGCAGTCTAGGTCCCTCAGCTCAATTATTTCCTTAGGCTCCATCCGCCGGACTGTGCCAACGGTGCCCAGGGCCCCCTTTAGAGCCTCACTGAATGAGGCCTTC
The DNA here is from genome assembly GCA_963576845.1 of Megachile leachella. NCBI lineage: Eukaryota > Metazoa > Arthropoda > Insecta > Hymenoptera > Megachilidae > Megachile > Megachile leachella. The sequence goes on along the minus strand of CAUYWW010000025.1, from coordinate 248,075 downwards.
TGCTCAGGCTTTGCAGCCCCTGCTAATTCGAGGAGGACTTCACCCCCCCTCGTTTGCCGGACCGATTTAATCTCGATTCCGGCCTCCTCCGGTTTTACGCTGGCGCGTAATTTCGCCAGCACTTGCGCGTAGCTCGTGCCCGCCGTCGGCTTAACCGCCAAAGCGGCTGCGCGGCGTTTGCGACGCGGCTTCCTCTTCTTCTTCTTCTTGTTGTCTGCCTCCGTGGAGACAGAGGTAGTCGCCTTGGCCGCAGCTGCGACGGCCGCCGTGGGAGGTACGGCGGGATTCTGCGACTTCCGTTTTCGGCGTGCCACCACATTCCATGCTTCCCCGCCGTCCTTTAGCCTTTTCTCAGCCGGCGATGACTGGGATGCGGGGCTGGAAGTTATCTCCCGCGTTCGTTTCCTGCCGCTGAGGTCCTGCGTCATTTGAGCGGACTGTGCCGCCTCGATTGCGTCCGCCAACTCCACCAGGCGCGGGAGACCATTCTTGATGGCCATGGCAACATTACGTTGCTTGGTCGTTGCCAAAGTCATCTCCGCGACGGTGTCACGGAGTTCTTTCAAAAGGGCCCCGATTGTTGAGGCCTCTGTGGCGGAAGGAACAGGCTTTGGGGCCTGAACCGGTTCCACCGGCGTCTCATCAGTAGGCACCGGAGTACTCTCATCTGCAGACATCGGCGATCTTTCGCCCGATGGCGGAGAACTCCGTGCCAGATTGCGACGCGGCGTGAATACCGCCGCCTCGTTCACCTCGACCTCCTGCTCGAGGTCCCTTGCGCTCTTAGCGCGCAAGCGCCTCCCTTCTTCAATATCTGTTTTTTTAGACGCCATCTTAAATCGTTTATTATACTAACGACGGTTCGCGCATCATGCGAGCCACACCGCAGTGTGGCATCTATCCCCGCCGGTTAGAAACCCTAATTACGGATGTCGAAGTCGAGAAGCGGCTTTTCGGGAGGCCACCCCTATCGACACCAAGTGACTCTAGTAAAACATAATACGGGATCGGCCCGCGCCATATATGATGCAAAAGGTTTAACGTCACCCCTATCGAAGGGACGCACCGGTATCCGACCCGGGTATTGCCCCAACCTCAGGCTAGACGGTGCTGTGGTTTAACCCCCAGCAGCTCAGGTTATGAGGAACACTGGCCAGGTGATCCTCCATTCCTGCGCCCGATAGCACGGCTTCAACCCTTGCATGGGCTCCGTACAGCGAAGACATGAGCGGTTCTCCCACGTTCAAACATGTGGTTTCACGGGATCTCTGCCGAACCCAAGTTGAGAGCGGACTTACATTTACCCTTATTACTCCCACAGAGGTCAGGTACTAACATCATGTCCCGCCACGGTCGGGGGGCTACTACTCCCCCCTTGGCTAGTCTGCAAGGAATATCCACCGCGTACCAGCCGCAGCCCATTCATTCATCCATTCACCCACACATTTACACAGTTCTAGTTTTGGTCCGCGGGAGCTATTTTATTTCACTCCTACCCTCCACGCACTCCGAAGAGTACGTGGCGAGCATTCCCCTATCCGCCACCCGGGGACGCGTCCGATGGGGGACTAGAAACCCCACACGGAAGAACTGTAATAATTATACTCATTACTCCCGATATTATCAATATAACATCCATTATTACCCAAATAATGCAGTTATTATCGCTAGAACTGTAATAATTATACTTATTACTTATATTATTATCAATATAACATGCATTATTACCCATATAATGCAGTTATTATCGATAGAACTATAATAAATATACTTATTACTTTTATTATTATCAATAGAACATGCACTATTAGCCATATTTTACTATCATTATCGCTAGAACTATAATAATTATACTTATTACTCCCAATATTATCAATATAACATGCATTATTACGCATATTATGCAGTTATTATCGATAGAACTGTAATAAATATACTTATTACTTTTATTATTATCAATATAACATGCACTATTAGCCATATTGTACTATTATTATCGCTAGAACTATAATAATTATACTTATTACTCCCGATATTATCAATATAACATGCATTATTGCCCATATAATGCAGTTATTATTGCTAGAACTGTAATAATTATACTTATTACTTATATTATTAGCAATATAACGTGCATTATTACCCATATAATGCAGTTATTATCGCTAGAACTGTAATAATTATACTTATTACTTATATTATTATCAATATAACATGCATTATTACGCATATTATGCAGTTATAATCGCTAGAACTATAATAAATATACTTATTACTTTTATTATTATCAATATAACATGCATTATTACACATATAATGCAGTTATTATCGCCAGAACTGTAATAATTATTCTTATTACTTATATTATTATCAATATAACATGCATTATTACCCATATTATGCAGTTATTATCGCTAGAACTATAATAAATATACGTATTACTTTTATTATCATCAATATAACATGCATTAGAACCCATATTATGCAGTCATTATCGATAGAACTGTAATAAATATACTTATTACTTTTATTATTTTCAATATAACATGCACTATTAGCCATATTGTACTATTATTATCGCTAGAACTATAATAATTGTACTTATTACTCCCGATATTATCAATATAACATGCATTATTACCCATATAACGCAGGTATTATCGCTAGAACTGTAATAATTATACTTATTACTTATATTATTATCACTATAACATGCATTATTACCCATATAATGGAGTTATTATCGCTACAACTATAATAATTATACTTATTACTCCCAATATTATCAATATAACATGGATTATTACCCATATAATGCAGTTATTATCGCTAGAACTATAATAAATATACTTATTACTTTTATTATTATCAATATAACGTGCATTATTACCCATAAATTGCAGTTATTATCGATAGAACTATAAAAATTATACTTATTACTCCCGATATTATCAATATAACATGCATTATTACCCATATTATGCAGTTATTATCGATAGAACTGTAATAAATATACTTACTACTTTTATTATTATCAATATAACATGCATTATTACCCATATAATGCAGTTATTATCGCTAGAACTGTAATAATTATACTTATCACTTATATTATTATCAATATAACATGCATTATTACCCATATTATGCAGTTATTATCGATAGAACTATAATAAATATACTTATTACTTTTATTATTATCAATATAACATGCATTATTACACATATAATGCAGTTATTATCGCTGGAACTGTAATAATTACACTTATTACTTATATTATTAGCAATATAACGCGCATTATTTCCCATATAATGCAGTTATTATCGCTAGAACTGTAATAATTATACTTATTACTTATATTATTATCAATATAACATGCATTATTACGCATATTATGCAGTTGTAATCGCTAGAACTATAATAAATATACTTAGTACTTTTCTTATCATCAATATAACATGCATTATTACCCATATTATGCAGTTATTATAGATAGAACTATAATAAATATACTTATTACTTTTATTATTTTCAATATAACATGCACTATTAGCCATATTGTACTATTATTATCGCTAGAACTATAATAATTATACTTATTACTCCCGATATTATCAATATAACATGCATTATTACCCATATAATGCAGGTATTATCGCTAGAACCGTAATAATTATACTTATTACTTATATTATTATCAATATAACATGCATTATTACCCATATAATGGAGTTATTATCGCTAGAACTATAATAATTATACTTATTACTCCCAATATTATCAATATAACATGGATTATTACCCATATAATGCAGTTATTATCGGTAGAACTATAATAAATATACTTATTACTTTTATTATTATCAATATAACGTGCATTATTACCCATAAATTGCAGTTATTATCGCTAGAACTATAATAAATATACGTATTACTTTTATTATCATCAATATAACATGCACTATTAGCCATATTATACCATCATTATCGCTAGAACTATAATAATTATACTTATTACTCCCAATATTATTCATATAACACGCATTATTCCCCATATAATGCAGTTATTATCGCTAGAATTGTAATAATTATACTTATTACTTATATTATTATAAATATAACACGCATTATTACCCATATAATGCAGTTATTATCGCTAGAATTGTAATAATTATACTTATTACTTATATTATTATCAATATAACATGCATTATTACCCATATAATGCAGTTATTATCGATAGAACTATAATAAATATACTTATTACTTTTATTATTATCAATATAACGTGCATTATTACCCATAAATTGCAGTTATTATCGCTAGAACTATAATAAATATACGTATTACTTTTATTATCATCAATATAACATGCACTATTAGCCATATTTTACCATCATTATCGCTAGAACTATAATAATTATACTTATTACTCCCAATATTATTCATATAACACGCATTATTACCCATATAATGCAGTTATTATCGCCAGAATTGTAATAATTATACTTATTACTTATATTATTATCAATATAACATGCATTATTACGGATATAATGGAGTTATTATCGCTAGAACTGTAATAATTATACTTATTACTTATATTATTATAAATATAACATGCATTATTACCCATATAATGCAGTTATTATCGATAGAACTATAATAAATATACTTATTACTTTTATTATTATCAATAGAACATGCACTATTAGCCATATTTTACTATCATTATCGCTAGAACTATAATAATTATACTTATTACTCCCAATATTATCAATATAACATGCATTATTACGCATATTATGCAGTTATTATCGATAGAACTGTAATAAATATACTTATTACTTTTATTATTATCAATATAACATGCACTATTAGCCATATTGTACTATTATTATCGCTAGAACTATAATAATTATACTTATTACTCCCAATATTATCAATATAACATGGATTATTACCCATATAATGCAGTTATTATCGCTAGAATTGTAATAATTATACTTATTACTTATATTATTATCAATATAACATGCATTATTACGGATATAATGGAGTTATTATCGCTAGAACTGTAATAATTATACTTATTACTTATATTATTATATATATAACATGGATTATTACCCATATAATGCAGTTATTATCGCTAGAACTGTAATAATTATACTTATCACTTATATTATTATCAATATAACATGCATTATTACCCATATTATGCAGTTATTATCGATAGAACTATAATAAATATACTTATTACTTTTATTATTATCAATATAACATGCATTATTACACATATAATGCAGTTATTATCGCTGGAACTGTAATAATTACACTTATTACTTATATTATTAGCAATATAACGCGCATTATTTCCCATATAATGCAGTTATTATCGCTAGAACTGTAATAATTATACTTATTACTTATATTATTATCAATATAACATGCATTATTACGCATATTATGCAGTTGTAATCGCTAGAACTATAATAAATATACTTAGTACTTTTCTTATCATCAATATAACATGCATTATTACCCATATTATGCAGTTATTATAGATAGAACTATAATAAATATACTTATTACTTTTATTATTTTCAATATAACATGCACTATTAGCCATATTGTACTATTATTATCGCTAGAACTATAATAATTATACTTATTACTCCCGATATTATCAATATAACATGCATTATTACCCATATAATGCAGGTATTATCGCTAGAACCGTAATAATTATACTTATTACTTATATTATTATCAATATAACATGCATTATTACCCATATAATGGAGTTATTATCGCTAGAACTATAATAATTATACTTATTACTCCCAATATTATCAATATAACATGGATTATTACCCATATAATGCAGTTATTATCGGTAGAACTATAATAAATATACTTATTACTTTTATTATTATCAATATAACGTGCATTATTACCCATAAATTGCAGTTATTATCGCTAGAACTATAATAAATATACGTATTACTTTTATTATCATCAATATAACATGCACTATTAGCCATATTATACCATCATTATCGCTAGAACTATAATAATTATACTTATTACTCCCAATATTATTCATATAACACGCATTATTCCCCATATAATGCAGTTATTATCGCTAGAATTGTAATAATTATACTTATTACTTATATTATTATAAATATAACACGCATTATTACCCATATAATGCAGTTATTATCGCTAGAATTGTAATAATTATACTTATTACTTATATTATTATCAATATAACATGCATTATTACCCATATAATGCAGTTATTATCGATAGAACTATAATAAATATACTTATTACTTTTATTATTATCAATATAACGTGCATTATTACCCATAAATTGCAGTTATTATCGCTAGAACTATAATAAATATACGTATTACTTTTATTATCATCAATATAACATGCACTATTAGCCATATTTTACCATCATTATCGCTAGAACTATAATAATTATACTTATTACTCCCAATATTATTCATATAACACGCATTATTACCCATATAATGCAGTTATTATCGCCAGAATTGTAATAATTATACTTATTACTTATATTATTATCAATATAACATGCATTATTACGGATATAATGGAGTTATTATCGCTAGAACTGTAATAATTATACTTATTACTTATATTATTATATATATAACATGGATTATTACCCATATAATGCAGTTTTTATCGCTAGAACTATAATAAATATACTTATTACTTTTATTATTATCAATATAACGTGCATTATTACCCATAAATTGCAGTTATTATCGCTAGAACTACAATAAATATACGTATTACTTTTATTATCATCAATATAACATGCACTATTAGCCATATTTTACTATCATTATCGCTAGAACTATAATAATTATACTTATTACTCCCAATATTATCAATATAACATGCATTATTACGCATATTATGCAGTTATTATCGATAGAACTGTAATAAATATACTTATTACTTTTATTATTATCAATATAACATGCACTATTAGCCATATTGTACTATTATTATCGCTAGAACTATAATAATTATACTTATTACTCCCGATATTATCAATTTAACATGCATTATTGCCCATATAATGCAGTTATTATTGCTAGAACTGTAATAATTATACTTATTACTTATATTATTAGCAATATAACGTGCATTATTACCCATATAATGCAGTTATTATCGCTAGAACTGTAATAATTATACTTATTACTTATATTATTATCAATATAACATGCATTATTACGCATATTATGCAGTTATAATCGCTAGAACTATAATAAATATACTTATTACTTTTATTATTATCAATATAACATGCATTATTACACATATAATGCAGTTATTATTGCCAGAACTGTAATAATTATTCTTATTACTTATATTATTATCAATATAACGTGCATTATTACCCATATTATGCAGTTATTATCGCTAGAACTATAATAAATATACGTATTACTTTTATTATCATCAATATAACATGCATTAGAACCCATATTATGCAGTCATTATCGATAGAACTGTAATAAATATACTTATTACTTTTATTATTTTCAATATAACATGCACTATTAGCCATATTGTACTATTATTATCGCTAGAACTATAAAAATTGTACTTATTACTCCCGATATTATCAATATAACATGCATTATTACCCATATAACGCAGGTATTATCGCTAGAACTGTAATAATTATACTTATTACTTATATTATTATCACTATAACATGCATTATTACCCATATAATGGAGTTATTATCGCTACAACTATAATAATTATACTTATTACTCCCAATATTATCAATATAACATGGATTATTACCCATATGATGCAGTTATTATCGCTAGAACTATAATAAATATACTTATTACTTTTATTATTATCAATATAACGTGCATTATTACCCATAAATTGCAGTTATTATCGATAGAACTATAAAAATTATACTTATTACTCCCGATATTATCAATATAACATGCATTATTACCCATATTATGCAGTTATTATCGATAGAACTATAATAAATATACTTATTACTTTTATTATTATCAATATAACATGCATTATTACACATATAATGCAGTTATTATCGCTGGAACTGTAATAATTACACTTATTACTTATATTATTAGCAATATAACGCGCATTATTTCCCATATAATGCAGTTATTATCGCTAGAACTGTCATAATTATACTTATTACTTATATTATTATCAATATAACATGCATTATTACGCATATTATGCAGTTGTAATCGCTAGAACTATAATAAATATACTTAGTACTTTTCTTATCATCAATATAACATGCATTATTACCCATATTATGCAGTTATTATAGATAGAACTATAATAAATATACTTATTACTTTTATTATTTTCAATATAACATGCACTATTAGCCACATTGTACTATTATTATCGCTAGAACTATAATAATTATACTTATTACTCCCGATATTATCAATATAACATGCATTATTACCCATATAATGCAGGTATTATCGCTAGAACCGTAATAATTATACTTATTACTTATATTATTATCAATATAACATGCATTATTACCCACATAATGGAGTTATTATCGCTAGAACTATAATAATTATACTTATTACTCCCAATATTATCAATATAACATGGATTATTACCCATATAATGCAGTTATTATCGGTAGAACTATAATAAATATACTTATTACCTTTATTATTATCAATATAACGTGCATTATTACCCATAAATTGCAGTTATTATCGCTAGAACTATAATAAATATACGTATTACTTTTATTATCATCAATATAACATGCACTATTAGCCATATTTTACCATCATTATCGCTAGAACTATAATAATTATACTTATTACTCCCAATATTATTCATATAACACGCATTATTCCCCATATAATGCAGTTATTATCGCTAGAATTGTAATAATTATACTTATTACTTATATTATTATAAATATAACACGCATTATTACCCATATAATGCAGTTATTATCGCTAGAATTGTAATAATTATACTTATTACTTATATTATTATCAATATAACATGCATTATTACCCATATAATGCAGTTATTATCGATAGAACTATAATAAATATACTTATTACTTTTATTATTATCAATAGAACATGCACTATTAGCCATATTTTACTATCATTATCGCTAGAACTATAATAATTATACTTATTACTTATATTATTATAAATATAACATGCATTATTACCCTTATAATGCAGTTATTATCGACAGAAGTATAATAAATATACTTATTACTTTTATTATTATCAATATAACAGGCACTGTTAGCCATATTTTACTAGTATTATCGTTAGAATTGTAATAATTATACTTATTACTTATATTATTATCAATATAACATGCATTATTACGGATATAATGGAGTTATTATCGCTAGAACTGTAATAATTATACTTATTACTTATATTATTATAAATATAACATGCATTATTACCCTTATAATGCAGTTATTATCGACAGAAGTATAATAAATATACTTATTACTTTTATTATCATCAATATAACATGCACTATTAGCCATATTTTACTATCATTATCGCTAGAACTATAATAATTATACTTATTACTCCCAATATTATTCATATAACACGCATTATTACCCATATAATGCAGTTATTATCGCTAGAATTGTAATAATTATACTTATTACTTATATTATTATCAATATAACATGCATTATTACGGATATAATGGAGTTATTATCGCTAGAACTGTAATAATTATACTTATTACTTATATTATTATAAATATAACATGCATTATTACCCTTATAATGCAGTTATTATCGACAGAAGTATAATAAATATACTTATTACTTTTATTATTATCAATATAACAGGCACTGTTAGCCATATTTTACTAGTATTATCGCTAGAACTGTAATAATTATACTTATTACTCCCGATATTATCAATATAACATCCATTATTACCCGAATAATGCAGTTATTATCGCTAGAACTGTAATAATTATACTTATTACTTATATTATTATCAATATAACATGCATTATTACCCATATAATGCAGTTATTATCGATAGAACTATAATAAATATACTTATTACTTTTATTATTATCAATAGAACATGCACTATTAGCCATATTTTACTATCATTATCGCTAGAACTATAATAATTATACTTATTACTCCCAATATTATCAATATAACATGCATTATTACGCATATTATGCAGTTATTATCGATAGAACTGTAATAAATATACTTATTACTTTTATTATTATCAATATAACATGCACTATTAGCCATATTGTACTATTATTATCGCTAGAACTATAATAATTATACTTATTACTCCCGATATTATCAATATAACATGCATTATTGCCCATATAATGCAGTTATTATTGCCAGAACTGTAATAATTATTCTTATTACTTATATTATTATCAATATAACGTGCATTATTACCCATATTATGCAGTTATAATCGCTAGAACTATAATAAATATACTTATTACTTTTATTATTATCAATATAACATGCATTATTACACATATAATGCAGTTATTATTGCCAGAACTGTAATAATTATTCTTATTACTTATATTATTATCAATATAACGTGCATTATTACCCATATTATGCAGTTATTATCGCTAGAACTATAATAAATATACGTATTACTTTTATTATCATCAATATAACATGCATTAGAACCCATATTATGCAGTCATTATCGATAGAACTGTAATAAATATACTTATTACTTTTATTATTTTCAATATAACATGCACTATTAGCCATATTGTACTATTATTATCGCTAGAACTATAAAAATTGTACTTATTACTCCCGATATTATCAATATAACATGCATTATTACCCATATAATGCAGGTATTATCGCTAGAACCGTAATAATTATACTTATTACGTATATTATTATCAATATAACATGCATTATTACCCACATAATGGAGTTATTATCGCTAGAACTATAATAATTATACTTATTACTCCCAATATTATCAATATAACATGGATTATTACCCATATAATGCAGTTATTATCGGTAGAACTATAATAAATATACTTATTACCTTTATTATTATCACTATAACGTGCATTATTACCAATAAATTGCAGTTATTATCGCTAGAACTATAATAAATATACGTATTACTTTTATTATCATCAATATAACATGCACTATTAGCCATATTTTACCATCATTATCGCTAGAACTATAATAATTATACTTATTACTCCCAATATTATCAATATAACATGGATTATTACCCATATAATGCAGTTATTATCGCTAGAATTGTAATAATTATACTTATTACTTGTATTATTATCAATATAACATGCATTATTACGGATATAATGGAGTTATTATCGCTAGAACTGTAATAATTATACTTATTACTTATATTATTATAAATATAACATGCATTATTACCCTTATAATGCAGTTATTATCGACAGAACTATAATAAATATACTTATTACTTTTATTATTATCAATAGAACATGCACTATTAGCCATATTTTACTATCATTATCGCTAGAACTATAATAATTATACTTATTACTCCCAATATTATCAATATAACATGCATTATTACGCATATTATGCAGTTATTATCGATAGAACTGTAATAAATATACTTATTACTTTTATTATTATCAATATAACATGCACTATTAGCCATATTGTACTATTATTATCGCTAGAACTATAATAATTATACTTATTACTCCCGATATTATCAATATAACATACATTATTACCCATATTATGCAGTTATTATCGATAGAACTGTAATAAATATACTTATTACTTTTATTATTATCAATAAAACATGCATTATTACACATATAATGCAGTTATTATCGCTGGAACTGTAATAATTACACTTATTACTTATATTATTAGCAATATAACGCGCATTATTTCCCATATAATGCAGTTATTATCGCTAGAACTGTAATAATTATACTTATTACTTATATTATTATCAATATAACATGCATTATTACGCATATTATGCAGTTATAATCGCTAGAACTATAATAAATATACTTAGTACTTTTATTATCATCAATATAACATGCACTATTAGCCATATTGTACTATTATTATCGCTAGAACTGTAATAATTATACTTATTACTTATATTATTATCAATATAACATGCATTATTACCCATATAATGCAGTTATTATCGATAGAACTATAATAAATATACTTATTACTTTTATTATTATCAATAGAACATGCACTATTAGCCATATTTTACTATCATTATCGCTAGAACTATAATAATTATACTTATTACTCCCAATATTATCAATATAACATGGATTATTACCCATATAATGCAGTTTTTATCGCTAGAACTATAATAAATATACTTATTACTTTTATTATTATCAATATAACGTGCATTATTACCCATAAATTGCAGTTATTATCGCTAGAACTATAATAAATATACGTATTACTTTTATTATCATCAATATAACATGCACTATTAGCCATATTTTACCATCATTATCGCTAGAACTATAATAATTATACTTATTACTCCCAATATTATTCATATAACACGCATTATTACCCATATAATGCAGTTATTATCGCTAGAATTGTAATAATTATACTTATTACTTATATTATTATCAATATAACATGCATTATTACGGATATAATGGAGTTATTATCGCTAGAACTGTAATAATTATACTTATTACTTATATTATTATAAATATAACATGCATTATTACCCTTATAATGCAGTTATTATCGACAGAAGTATAATAAATATACTTATTACTTTTATTATCATCAATATAACATGCACTATTAGCCATATTTTACTATCATTATCGCTAGAACTATAATAATTATACTTATTACTCCCAATATTATTCATATAACACGCATTATTACCCATATAATGCAGTTATTATCGCTAGAATTGTAATAATTATACTTATTACTTATATTATTATCAATATAACATGCATTATTACGGATATAATGGAGTTATTATCGCTAGAACTGTAATAATTATACTTATTACTTATATTATTATAAATATAACATGCATTATTACCCTTATAATGCAGTTATTATCGACAGAACTATAATAAATATACTTATTACTTTTATTATTATCAATAGAACATGCACTATTAGCCATATTTTACTATCATTATCGCTAGAACTATAATAATTATACTTATTACTCCCAATATTATCAATATAACATGCATTATTACGCATATTATGCAGTTATTATCGATAGAACTGTAATAAATATACTTATTACTTTTATTATTATCAATATAACATGCACTATTAGCCATATTGTACTATTATTATCGCTAGAACTATAATAATTATACTTATTACTCCCGATATTATCAATATAACATACATTATTACCCATATTATGCAGTTATTATCGATAGAACTGTAATAAATATACTTATTACTTTTATTATTATCAATAAAACATGCATTATTACACATATAATGCAGTTATTATCGCTGGAACTGTAATAATTACACTTATTACTTATATTATTAGCAATATAACGCGCATTATTTCCCATATAATGCAGTTATTATCGCTAGAACTGTAATAATTATACTTATTACTTATATTATTATCAATATAACATGCATTATTACGCATATTATGCAGTTATAATCGCTAGAACTATAATAAATATACTTAGTACTTTTATTATCATCAATATAACATGCATTATTACCCATATTATGCAGTTATTATAGATAGAACTATAATAAATATACTTAGTACTTTTATTATCATCAATATAACATGCACTATTAGCCATATTGTACTATTATTATCGCTAGAACTGTAATAATTATACTTATTACTCCCGATATTATCAATATAACATCCATTATTACCCAAATAATGCAGTTATTATCGCTAGAACTGTAATAATTATACTTATTACTTATATTATTATAAATATAACATGCATTATTACCCTTATAATGCAGTTATTATCGACAGAAGTATAATAAATATACTTATTACTTTTATTATCATCAATATAACATGCACTATTAGCCATATTTTACTATCATTATCGCTAGAACTATAATAATTATACTTATTACTCCCAATATTATTCATATAACACGCATTATTACCCATATAATGCAGTTATTATCGCTAGAATTGTAATAATTATACTTATTACTTATATTATTATCAATATAACATGCATTATTACGGATATAATGGAGTTATTATCGCTAGAACTGTAATAATTATACTTATTACTTATATTATTATAAATATAACATGCATTATTACCCTTATAATGCAGTTATTATCGACAGAACTATAATAAATATACTTATTACTTTTATTATTATCAATAGAACATGCACTATTAGCCATATTTTACTATCATTATCGCTAGAACTATAATAATTATACTTATTACTCCCAATATTATCAATATAACATGCATTATTACGCATATTATGCAGTTATTATCGATAGAACTGTAATAAATATACTTATTACTTTTATTATTATCAATATAACATGCACTATTAGCCATATTGTACTATTATTATCGCTAGAACTATAATAATTATACTTATTACTCCCGATATTATCAATATAACATACATTATTACCCATATTATGCAGTTATTATCGATAGAACTGTAATAAATATACTTATTACTTTTATTATTATCAATAAAACATGCATTATTACACATATAATGCAGTTATTATCGCTGGAACTGTAATAATTACACTTATTACTTATATTATTAGCAATATAACGCGCATTATTTCCCATATAATGCAGTTATTATCGCTAGAACTGTAATAATTATACTTATTACATATATTATTATCAATATAACATGCATTATTACGCATATTATGCAGTTATAATCGCTAGAACTATAATAAATATACTTAGTACTTTTATTATCATCAATATAACATGCATTATTACCCATATTATGCAGTTATTATAGATAGAACTATAATAAATATACTTATTACTTTTATTATTTTCAATATAACATGCACTATTAGCCATATTGTACTATTATTATCGCTAGAACTATAATAATTATACTTATTACTCCCGATATTATCAATATAACATGCATTATTACCCATATAATGCAGGTATTATCGCTAGAACCGTAATAATTATACTTATTACTTATATTATTATCAATATAACATGCATTATTACCCATATAATGGAGTTATTATCGCTAGAACTATAATAATTATACTTATTACTCCCAATATTATCAATATAACATGGATTATTACCCATATAATGCAGTTATTATCGGTAGAACTATAATAAATATACTTATTACTTTTATTATTATCAATATAACGTGCATTATTACCCATAAATTGCAGTTATTATCGCTAGAACTATAATAAATATACGTATTACTTTTATTATCATCAATATAACATGCACTATTAGCCATATTTTACCATCATTATCGCTAGAACTATAATAGTTATACTTATTACTCCCAATATTATTCATATAACACGCATTATTACCCATATAATGCAGTTATTATCGATAGAACTGCAATAAATATACTTATTACTTTTATTATTATCAATATAACATGCACTATTAGCCATATTGTACTATTATTATCGCTAGAACTATAATAATTATACTTATTACTCCCGATGTTATCAATATAACTTGCATTATTGCCCATATAATGCAGTTATTATTGCTAGAACTGTAATAATTATACTTATTACTTATATTATTAGCAATATAACGTGCATTATTACACATATAATGCAGTTATTATCGATAGAACTATAATAATTATACTTATTACTCCCGATATTCTCAATATAACATGCATTATTACCCATATAATGCAGTTATTATTGCTAGATCTGTAATAATTATACTTATTACTTATATTATTGGCAATATAACGTGCATTATTACCCATATAATGCAGTTATTATCGCTAGAACTGTAATAATTATACTTATTACTTATATTATTATCAATATAACATGCATTATTACGCATATTATGCAGTTATAATCGCTAGAACTATAATAAATATACTTATTACTTTTATTATTATCAATATAACATGCATTATTACACATATAATGCAGTTATTATCGCCAGAACTGTAATAATTATTCTTATTACTTATATTATTATCAATATAACATGCACTATTGGCCATATTGTACTATTATTATCGCTAGAACTATAATAATTATACTTATTACTCCCGATATTATCAATATAACATGCATTATTACCCATATAACGCAGGTATTATCGCTAGAACTGTAATAATTATACTTATTACTTATATTATTATCACTATAACATGCATTATTACCCATATAATGGAGTTATTATCGCTACAACTATAATAATTATACTTATTACTCCCAATATTATCAATATAACATGGATTATTACCCATATAATGCAGTTATTATCGCTAGAAATATGATAAATATACTTATTACTTTTATTATTATCAATATAACGTGCATTATTACCCATATTATGCAGTTATTATCGCTAGAACTATAATAAATATACGTATTACTTTTATTATCATCAATATAACATGCATTAGAAGGCATATTATGCATTCATTATCGATAGAACTGTAATAAATATACTTATTACTTTTATTATTTTCAATATAACATGCACTATTAGCCATATTGTACTATTATTATCGCTAGAACTATAATAATTGTACTTATTACTCCCGATATTATCAATATAACATGCATTATTACCCATATAACGCAGGTATTATCGCTAGAACTGTAATAATTATACCTATTACTTATATTATTATCACTATAACATGCATTATTACCCATATAATGGAGTTATTATCGCTACAACTATAATAATTATACTTATTACTCCCAATATTATCAATATAACATGGATTATTACCCATATAATGCAGTTATTATCGCTAGAACTATAATAAATATACTTATTACTTTTATTATTATCAATATAACGTGCATTATTACCCATAAATTGCAGTTATTATCAATAGAACTATAAAAATTATACTTATTACTCCCGATATTATCAATATAACATGCATTATTACCCATATTATGCAGTTATTATCGATAGAACTGTAATAAATATACTTACTACTTTTATTATTATCAATATAACATGCATTATTACCCATATAATGCAGTTATTATCGCTAGAACTGTAATAATTATACTTATCACTTATATTATTAGCAATATAACGCGCATTATTTCCCATATAATGCAGTTATTATCGCTAGAACTGTAATAATTATACTTATTACTTATATTATTATAAATATAACATGCATTATTACCCTTATAATGCAGTTATTATCGACAGAAGTATAATAAATGTACTTATTACTTTTATTATCATCAATATAACATGCACTATTAGCCATATTTTACTATCATTATCGCTAGAACTATAATAATTATACTTATTACTCCCAATATTATTCATATAACACGCATTATTACCCATATAATGCAGTTATTATCGCTAGAATTGTAATAATTATACTTATTACTTATATTATTATCAATATAACATGCATTATTACCCTTATAATGCAGTTATTATCGACAGAACTATAATAAATATACTTATTACTTTTATTATTATCAATAGAACATGCACTATTAGCCATATTTTACTATCATTATCGCTAGAACAATAATAATTATACTTATTACTCCCAATATTATCAATATAACATGCATTATTACGCATATTATGCAGTTATTATCGATAGAACTGTAATAAATATACTTATTACTTTTATTATTATCAATATAACATGCACTATTAGCCATATTGTACTATTATTATCGCTAGAACTATAATAATTATACTTATTACTCCCGATATTATCAATATAACATACATTATTACCCATATTATGCAGTTATTATCGATAGAACTGTAATAAATATACTTATTACTTTTATTATTATCAATAAAACATGCATTATTACACATATAATGCAGTTATTATCGCTGGAACTGTAATAATTACACTTATTACTTATATTATTAGCAATATAACGCGCATTATTTCCCATATAATGCAGTTATTATCGCTAGAACTGTAATAATTATACTTATTACATATATTATTATCAATATAACATGCATTATTACGCATATTATGCAGTTATAATCGCTAGAACTATAATAAATATACTTATTACTCCCGATATTATCAATATAACATGCATTATTACCCATATAATGCAGTTATTATTGCTAGATCTGTAATAATTATACTTATTACTTATATTATTAGCAATATAACGTGCATTATTACCCATATAATGCAGTTATTATCGCTAGAACTGTAATAATTATACTTATTACTTATATTATTATCAATATAACATGCATTATTACGCATATTATGCAGTTATAATCGCTAGAACTATAATAAATATACTTATTACTTTTATTATTATCAATATAACATGCATTATTACACATATAATGCAGTTATTATCGCCAGAACTGTAATAATTATTCTTATTACTTATATTATTATCAATATAACATGCATTATTACCCATATTATGCAGTTATTATCGCTAGAACTATAATAAATATACGTATTACTTTTATTATCATCAATATAACATGCATTAGTACCCATATTATGCAGTTATTATCGATAGAACTGTAATAAATATACTTATTACTTTTATTATTTTCAATATAACATGCACTATTAGCCATATTGTACTATTATTATCGCTAGAACTATAATAATTATACTTATTACTCCCGATATTATCAATATAACATGCATTATTACCCATATAATGCAGGTATTATCGCTAGAACCGTAATAATTATACTTATTACTTATATTATTATCAATATAACATGCATTATTACCCATATAATGGAGTTATTATCGCTAGAACTATAATAATTATACTTATTACTCCCAATATTATCAATATAACATGGATTATTACCCATATAATGCAGTTATTATCGGTAGAACTATAATAAATATACTTATTACTTTTATTATTATCAATATAACGTGCATTATTACCCATAAATTGCAGTTATTATCGCTAGAACTATAATAAATATACGTATTACTTTTATTATCATCAATATAACATGCACTATTAGCCATATTTTACCATCATTATCGCTAGAACTATAATAGTTATACTTATTACTCCCAATATTATTCATATAACACGCATTATTACCCATATAATGCAGTTATTATCGATAGAACTGCAATAAATATACTTATTACTTTTATTATTATCAATATAACATGCACTATTAGCCATATTGTACTATTATTATCGCTAGAACTATAATAATTATACTTATTACTCCCGATGTTATCAATATAACTTGCATTATTGCCCATATAATGCAGTTATTATTGCTAGAACTGTAATAATTATACTTATTACTTATATTATTAGCAATATAACGTGCATTATTACACATATAATGCAGTTATTATCGATAGAACTATAATAATTATACTTATTACTCCCGATATTCTCAATATAACATGCATTATTACCCATATAATGCAGTTATTATTGCTAGATCTGTAATAATTATACTTATTACTTATATTATTGGCAATATAACGTGCATTATTACCCATATAATGCAGTTATTATCGCTAGAACTGTAATAATTATACTTATTACTTATATTATTATCAATATAACATGCATTATTACGCATATTATGCAGTTATAATCGCTAGAACTATAATAAATATACTTATTACTTTTATTATTATCAATATAACATGCATTATTACACATATAATGCAGTTATTATCGCCAGAACTGTAATAATTATTCTTATTACTTATATTATTATCAATATAACATGCACTATTAGCCATATTGTACTATTATTATCGCTAGAACTATAATAATTATACTTATTACTCCCGATATTATCAATATAACATGCATTATTACCCATATAACGCAGGTATTATCGCTAGAACTGTAATAATTATACTTATTACTTATATTATTATCACTATAACATGCATTATTACCCATATAATGGAGTTATTATCGCTACAACTATAATAATTATACTTATTACTCCCAATATTATCAATATAACATGGATTATTACCCATATAATGCAGTTATTATCGCTAGAAATATGATAAATATACTTATTACTTTTATTATTATCAATATAACGTGCATTATTACCCATATTATGCAGTTATTATCGCTAGAACTATAATAAATATACGTATTACTTTTATTATCATCAATATAACATGCATTAGAAGGCATATTATGCAGTCATTATCGATAGAACTGTAATAAATATACTTATTACTTTTATTATTTTCAATATAACATGCACTATTAGCCATATTGTACTATTATTATCGCTAGAACTATAATAATTGTACTTATTACTCCCGATATTATCAATATAACATGCATTATTACCCATATAACGCAGGTATTATCGCTAGAACTGTAATAATTATACTTATTACTTATATTATTATCACTATAACATGCATTATTACCCATATAATGGAGTTATTATCGCTACAACTATAATAATTATACTTATTACTCCCAATATTATCAATATAACATGGATTATTACCCATTTAATGCAGTTATTATCGCTAGAACTATAATAAATATACTTATTACTTTTATTATTATCAATATAACGTGCATTATTACCCATAAATTGCAGTTATTATCAATAGAACTATAAAAATTATACTTATTACTCCCGATATTATCAATATAACATGCATTATTACCCATATTATGCAGTTATTATCGATAGAACTGTAATAAATATACTTACTACTTTTATTATTATCAATATAACATGCATTATTACCCATATAATGCAGTTATTATCGCTAGAACTGTAATAATTATACTTATCACTTATATTATTATCAATATAACGCGCATTATTTCCCATATAATGCAGTTATTATCGCTAGAACTGTAATAATTATACTTATTACTTATATTATTATAAATATAACATGCATTATTACCCTTATAATGCAGTTATTATCGACAGAAGTATAATAAATGTACTTATTACTTTTATTATCATCAATATAACATGCACTATTAGCCATATTTTACTATCATTATCGCTAGAACTATAATAATTATACTTATTACTCCCAATATTATTCATATAACACGCATTATTACCCATATAATGCAGTTATTATCGCTAGAATTGTAATAATTATACTTATTACTTATATTATTATCAATATAACATGCATTATTACCCTTATAATGCAGTTATTATCGACAGAACTATAATAAATATACTTATTACTTTTATTATTATCAATAGAACATGCACTATTAGCCATATTTTACTATCATTATCGCTAGAACTATAATAATTATACTTATTACTCCCAATATTATCAATATAACATGCATTATTACGCATATTATGCAGTTATTATCGATAGAACTGTAATAAATATACTTATTACTTTTATTATTATCAATATAACATGCACTATTAGCCATATTGTACTATTATTATCGCTAGAACTATAATAATTATACTTATTACTCCCGATATTATCAATATAACATACATTATTACCCATATTATGCAGTTATTATCGATAGAACTGTAATAAATATACTTATTACTTTTATTATTATCAATAAAACATGCATTATTACACATATAATGCAGTTATTATCGCTGGAACTGTAATAATTACACTTATTACTTATATTATTAGCAATATAACGCGCATTATTTCCCATATAATGCAGTTATTATCGCTAGAACTGTAATAATTATACTTATTACATATATTATTATCAATATAACATGCATTATTACGCATATTATGCAGTTATAATCGCTAGAACTATAATAAATATACTTATTACTCCCGATATTATCAATATAACATGCATTATTACCCATATAATGCAGTTATTATTGCTAGATCTGTAATAATTATACTTATTACTTATATTATTAGCAATATAACGTGCATTATTACCCATATAATGCAGTTATTATCGCTAGAACTGTAATAATTATACTTATTACTTATATTATTATCAATATAACATGCATTATTACGCATATTATGCAGTTATAATCGCTAGAACTATAATAAATATACTTATTACTTTTATTATTATCAATATAACATGCATTATTACACATATAATGCAGTTATTATCGCCAGAACTGTAATAATTATTCTTATTACTTATATTATTATCAATATAACATGCATTATTACCCATATTATGCAGTTATTATCGCTAGAACTATAATAAATATACGTATTACTT
This sequence comes from Megachile leachella, assembly GCA_963576845.1. Lineage (NCBI taxonomy): Eukaryota > Metazoa > Arthropoda > Insecta > Hymenoptera > Megachilidae > Megachile > Megachile leachella. Next base: position 225,545 of record CAUYWW010000025.1, on the reverse strand, counting down.
TTATTATCATCAATATAACATGCATTAGTACCCATATTATGCAGTTATTATCGATAGAACTGTAATAAATATACTTATTACTTTTATTATTTTCAATATAACATGCACTATTAGCCATATTGTACTATTATTATCGCTAGAACTATAATAATTATACTTATTACTCCCGATATTATCAATATAACATGCATTATTACCCATATAATGCAGGTATTATCGCTAGAACCGTAATAATTATACTTATTACTTATATTATTATCAATATAACATGCATTATTACCCATATAATGGAGTTATTATCGCTAGAACTATAATAATTATACTTATTACTCCCAATATTATCAATATAACATGGATTATTACCCATATAATGCAGTTATTATCGGTAGAACTATAATAAATATACTTATTACTTTTATTATTATCAATATAACGTGCATTATTACCCATAAATTGCAGTTATTATCGCTAGAACTATAATAAATATACGTATTACTTTTATTATCATCAATATAACATGCACTATTAGCCATATTTTACCATCATTATCGCTAGAACTATAATAGTTATACTTATTACTCCCAATATTATTCATATAACACGCATTATTACCCATATAATGCAGTTATTATCGATAGAACTGCAATAAATATACTTATTACTTTTATTATTATCAATATAACATGCACTATTAGCCATATTGTACTATTATTATCGCTAGAACTATAATAATTATACTTATTACTCCCGATGTTATCAATATAACTTGCATTATTGCCCATATAATGCAGTTATTATTGCTAGAACTGTAATAATTATACTTATTACTTATATTATTAGCAATATAACGTGCATTATTACACATATAATGCAGTTATTATCGATAGAACTATAATAATTATACTTATTACTCCCGATATTCTCAATATAACATGCATTATTACCCATATAATGCAGTTATTATTGCTAGATCTGTAATAATTATACTTATTACTTATATTATTGGCAATATAACGTGCATTATTACCCATATAATGCAGTTATTATCGCTAGAACTGTAATAATTATACTTATTACTTATATTATTATCAATATAACATGCATTATTACGCATATTATGCAGTTATAATCGCTAGAACTATAATAAATATACTTATTACTTTTATTATTATCAATATAACATGCATTATTACACATATAATGCAGTTATTATCGCCAGAACTGTAATAATTATTCTTATTACTTATATTATTATCAATATAACATGCACTATTAGCCATATTGTACTATTATTATCGCTAGAACTATAATAATTATACTTATTACTCCCGATATTATCAATATAACATGCATTATTACCCATATAACGCAGGTATTATCGCTAGAACTGTAATAATTATACTTATTACTTATATTATTATCACTATAACATGCATTATTACCCATATAATGGAGTTATTATCGCTACAACTATAATAATTATACTTATTACTCCCAATATTATCAATATAACATGGATTATTACCCATATAATGCAGTTATTATCGCTAGAAATATGATAAATATACTTATTACTTTTATTATTATCAATATAACGTGCATTATTACCCATATTATGCAGTTATTATCGCTAGAACTATAATAAATATACGTATTACTTTTATTATCATCAATATAACATGCATTAGAAGGCATATTATGCAGTCATTATCGATAGAACTGTAATAAATATACTTATTACTTTTATTATTTTCAATATAACATGCACTATTAGCCATATTGTACTATTATTATCGCTAGAACTATAATAATTGTACTTATTACTCCCGATATTATCAATATAACATGCATTATTACCCATATAACGCAGGTATTATCGCTAGAACTGTAATAATTATACTTATTACTTATATTATTATCACTATAACATGCATTATTACCCATATAATGGAGTTATTATCGCTACAACTATAATAATTATACTTATTACTCCCAATATTATCAATATAACATGGATTATTACCCATTTAATGCAGTTATTATCGCTAGAACTATAATAAATATACTTATTACTTTTATTATTATCAATATAACGTGCATTATTACCCATAAATTGCAGTTATTATCAATAGAACTATAAAAATTATACTTATTACTCCCGATATTATCAATATAACATGCATTATTACCCATATTATGCAGTTATTATCGATAGAACTGTAATAAATATACTTACTACTTTTATTATTATCAATATAACATGCATTATTACCCATATAATGCAGTTATTATCGCTAGAACTGTAATAATTATACTTATCACTTATATTATTATCAATATAACGCGCATTATTTCCCATATAATGCAGTTATTATCGCTAGAACTGTAATAATTATACTTATTACTTATATTATTATAAATATAACATGCATTATTACCCTTATAATGCAGTTATTATCGACAGAAGTATAATAAATGTACTTATTACTTTTATTATCATCAATATAACATGCACTATTAGCCATATTTTACTATCATTATCGCTAGAACTATAATAATTATACTTATTACTCCCAATATTATTCATATAACACGCATTATTACCCATATAATGCAGTTATTATCGCTAGAATTGTAATAATTATACTTATTACTTATATTATTATCAATATAACATGCATTATTACCCTTATAATGCAGTTATTATCGACAGAACTATAATAAATATACTTATTACTTTTATTATTATCAATAGAACATGCACTATTAGCCATATTTTACTATCATTATCGCTAGAACTATAATAATTATACTTATTACTCCCAATATTATCAATATAACATGCATTATTACGCATATTATGCAGTTATTATCGATAGAACTGTAATAAATATACTTATTACTTTTATTATTATCAATATAACATGCACTATTAGCCATATTGTACTATTATTATCGCTAGAACTATAATAATTATACTTATTACTCCCGATATTATCAATATAACATACATTATTACCCATATTATGCAGTTATTATCGATAGAACTGTAATAAATATACTTATTACTTTTATTATTATCAATAAAACATGCATTATTACACATATAATGCAGTTATTATCGCTGGAACTGTAATAATTACACTTATTACTTATATTATTAGCAATATAACGCGCATTATTTCCCATATAATGCAGTTATTATCGCTAGAACTGTAATAATTATACTTATTACATATATTATTATCAATATAACATGCATTATTACGCATATTATGCAGTTATAATCGCTAGAACTATAATAAATATACTTATTACTCCCGATATTATCAATATAACATGCATTATTACCCATATAATGCAGTTATTATTGCTAGATCTGTAATAATTATACTTATTACTTATATTATTAGCAATATAACGTGCATTATTACCCATATAATGCAGTTATTATCGCTAGAACTGTAATAATTATACTTATTACTTATATTATTATCAATATAACATGCATTATTACGCATATTATGCAGTTATAATCGCTAGAACTATAATAAATATACTTATTACTTTTATTATTATCAATATAACGTGCATTATTACCCATATTATGCAGTTATTATCGCTAGAACTATAATAAATATACGTATTACTTTTATTATCATCAATATAACATGCATTAGAAGGCATATTATGCAGTCATTATCGATAGAACTGTAATAAATATACTTATTACTTTTATTATTTTCAATATAACATGCACTATTAGCCATATTGTACTATTATTATCGCTAGAACTATAATAATTGTACTTATTACTCCCGATATTATCAATATAACATGCATTATTACCCAGATAACGCAGGTATTATCGCTAGAACTGTAATAATTATACTTATTACTTATATTATTATCACTATAACATGCATTATTACCCATATAATGGAGTTATTATCGCTACAACTATAATAATTATACTTATTACTCCCAATATTATCAATATAACATGGATTATTACCCATATAATGCAGTTATTATCGCTAGAACTATAATAAATATACTTATTACTTTTATTATTATCAATATAACGTGCATTATTACCCATAAATTGCAGTTATTATCAATAGAACTATAAAAATTATACTTATTACTCCCGATATTATCAATATAACATGCATTATTACCCATATTATGCAGTTATTATCGATAGAACTGTAATAAATATACTTACTACTTTTATTATTATCAATATAACATGCATTATTACCCATATAATGCAGTTATTATCGCTAGAACTGTAATAATTATACTTATCACTTATATTATTAGCAATATAACGCGCATTATTTCCCATATAATGCAGTTATTATCGCTAGAACTGTAATAATTATACTTATTACTTATATTATTATAAATATAACATGCATTATTACCCTTATAATGCAGTTATTATCGACAGAAGTATAATAAATGTACTTATTACTTTTATTATCATCAATATAACATGCACTATTAGCCATATTTTACTATCATTATCGCTAGAACTATAATAATTATACTTATTACTCCCAATATTATTCATATAACACGCATTATTACCCATATAATGCAGTTATTATCGCTAGAATTGTAATAATTATACTTATTACTTATATTATTATCAATATAACATGCATTATTACCCTTATAATGCAGTTATTATCGACAGAACTATAATAAATATACTTATTACTTTTATTATTATCAATAGAACATGCACTATTAGCCATATTTTACTATCATTATCGCTAGAACAATAATAATTATACTTATTACTCCCAATATTATCAATATAACATGCATTATTACGCATATTATGCAGTTATTATCGATAGAACTGTAATAAATATACTTATTACTTTTATTATTATCAATATAACATGCACTATTAGCCATATTGTACTATTATTATCGCTAGAACTATAATAATTATACTTATTACTCCCGATATTATCAATATAACATACATTATTACCCATATTATGCAGTTATTATCGATAGAACTGTAATAAATATACTTATTACTTTTATTATTATCAATAAAACATGCATTATTACACATATAATGCAGTTATTATCGCTGGAACTGTAATAATTACACTTATTACTTATATTATTAGCAATATAACGCGCATTATTTCCCATATAATGCAGTTATTATCGCTAGAACTGTAATAATTATACTTATTACATATATTATTATCAATATAACATGCATTATTACGCATATTATGCAGTTATAATCGCTAGAACTATAATAAATATACTTATTACTCCCGATATTATCAATATAACATGCATTATTACCCATATAATGCAGTTATTATTGCTAGATCTGTAATAATTATACTTATTACTTATATTATTAGCAATATAACGTGCATTATTACCCATATAATGCAGTTATTATCGCTAGAACTGTAATAATTATACTTATTACTTATATTATTATCAATATAACATGCATTATTACGCATATTATGCAGTTATAATCGCTAGAACTATAATAAATATACTTATTACTTTTATTATTATCAATATAACATGCATTATTACACATATAATGCAGTTATTATCGCCAGAACTGTAATAATTATTCTTATTACTTATATTATTATCAATATAACATGCATTATTACCCATATTATGCAGTTATTATCGCTAGAACTATAATAAATATACGTATTACTTTTATTATCATCAATATAACATGCATTAGTACCCATATTATGCAGTTATTATCGATAGAACTGTAATAAATATACTTATTACTTTTATTATTTTCAATATAACATGCACTATTAGCCATATTGTACTATTATTATCGCTAGAACTATAATAATTATACTTATTACTCCCGATATTATCAATATAACATGCATTATTACCCATATAATGCAGGTATTATCGCTAGAACCGTAATAATTATACTTATTACTTATATTATTATCAATATAACATGCATTATTACCCATATAATGGAGTTATTATCGCTAGAACTATAATAATTATACTTATTACTCCCAATATTATCAATATAACATGGATTATTACCCATATAATGCAGTTATTATCGGTAGAACTATAATAAATATACGTACTACTTTTATTATCATCAATATAACATGCACTATTAGCCATATTTTACCATCATTATCGCTAGAACTATAATAGTTATACTTATTACTCCCAATATTATTCATATAACACGCATTATTACCCATATAATGCAGTTATTATCGATAGAACTGCAATAAATATACTTATTACTTTTATTATTATCAATATAACATGCACTATTAGCCATATTGTACTATTATTATCGCTAGAACTATAATAATTATACTTATTACTCCCGATGTTATCAATATAACTTGCATTATTGCCCATATAATGCAGTTATTATTGCTAGAACTGTAATAATTATACTTATTACTTATATTATTAGCAATATAACGTGCATTATTACACATATAATGCAGTTATTATCGATAGAACTATAATAATTATACTTATTACTCCCGATATTCTCAATATAACATGCATTATTACCCATATAATGCAGTTATTATTGCTAGATCTGTAATAATTATACTTATTACTTATATTATTGGCAATATAACGTGCATTATTACCCATATAATGCAGTTATTATCGCTAGAACTGTAATAATTATACTTATTACTTATATTATTATCAATATAACATGCATTATTACGCATATTATGCAGTTATAATCGCTAGAACTATAATAAATATACTTATTACTTTTATTATTATCAATATAACATGCATTATTACACATATAATGCAGTTATTATCGCCAGAACTGTAATAATTATTCTTATTACTTATATTATTATCAATATAACATGCACTATTAGCCATATTGTACTATTATTATCGCTAGAACTATAATAATTATACTTATTACTCCCGATATTATCAATATAACATGCATTATTACCCATATAACGCAGGTATTATCGCTAGAACTGTAATAATTATACTTATTACTTATATTATTATCACTATAACATGCATTATTACCCATATAATGGAGTTATTATCGCTACAACTATAATAATTATACTTATTACTCCCAATATTATCAATATAACATGGATTATTACCCATATAATGCAGTTATTATCGCTAGAAATATGATAAATATACTTATTACTTTTATTATTATCAATATAACGTGCATTATTACCCATATTATGCAGTTATTATCGCTAGAACTATAATAAATATACGTATTACTTTTATTATCATCAATATAACATGCATTAGAAGGCATATTATGCAGTCATTATCGATAGAACTGTAATAAATATACTTATTACTTTTATTATTTTCAATATAACATGCACTATTAGCCATATTGTACTATTATTATCGCTAGAACTATAATAATTGTACTTATTACTCCCGATATTATCAATATAACATGCATTATTACCCATATAACGCAGGTATTATCGCTAGAACTGTAATAATTATACTTATTACTTATATTATTATCACTATAACATGCATTATTACCCATATAATGGAGTTATTATCGCTACAACTATAATAATTATACTTATTACTCCCAATATTATCAATATAACATGGATTATTACCCATTTAATGCAGTTATTATCGCTAGAACTATAATAAATATACTTATTACTTTTATTATTATCAATATAACGTGCATTATTACCCATAAATTGCAGTTATTATCAATAGAACTATAAAAATTATACTTATTACTCCCGATATTATCAATATAACATGCATTATTACCCATATTATGCAGTTATTATCGATAGAACTGTAATAAATATACTTACTACTGTTATTATTATCAATATAACATGCATTATTACCCATATAATGCAGTTATTATCGCTAGAACTGTAATAATTATACTTATCACTTATATTATTAGCAATATAACGCGCATTATTTCCCATATAATGCAGTTATTATCGCTAGAACTGTAATAATTATACTTATTACTTATATTATTATAAATATAACATGCATTATTACCCTTATAATGCAGTTATTATCGACAGAAGTATAATAAATGTACTTATTACTTTTATTATCATCAATATAACATGCACTATTAGCCATATTTTACTATCATTATCGCTAGAACTATAATAATTATACTTATTACTCCCAATATTATTCATATAACACGCATTATTACCCATATAATGCAGTTATTATCGCTAGAATTGTAATAATTATACTTATTACTTATATTATTATCAATATAACATGCATTATTACCCTTATAATGCAGTTATTATCGACAGAACTATAATAAATATACTTATTACTTTTATTATTATCAATAGAACATGCACTATTAGCCATATTTTACTATCATTATCGCTAGAACTATAATAATTATACTTATTACTCCCAATATTATCAATATAACATGCATTATTACGCATATTATGCAGTTATTATCGATAGAACTGTAATAAATATACTTATTACTTTTATTATTATCAATATAACATGCACTATTAGCCATATTGTACTATTATTATCGCTAGAACTATAATAATTATACTTATTACTCCCGATATTATCAATATAACATACATTATTACCCATATTATGCAGTTATTATCGATAGAACTGTAATAAATATACTTATTACTTTTATTATTATCAATAAAACATGCATTATTACACATATAATGCAGTTATTATCGCTGGAACTGTAATAATTACACTTATTACTTATATTATTAGCAATATAACGCGCATTATTTCCCATATAATGCAGTTATTATCGCTAGAACTGTAATAATTATACTTATTACATATATTATTATCAATATAACATGCATTATTACGCATATTATGCAGTTATAATCGCTAGAACTATAATAAATATACTTATTACTCCCGATATTATCAATATAACATGCATTATTACCCATATAATGCAGTTATTATTGCTAGATCTGTAATAATTATACTTATTACTTATATTATTAGCAATATAACGTGCATTATTACCCATATAATGCAGTTATTATCGCTAGAACTGTAATAATTATACTTATTACTTATATTATTATCAATATAACATGCATTATTACGCATATTATGCAGTTATAATCGCTAGAACTATAATAAATATACTTATTACTTTTATTATTATCAATATAACATGCATTATTACACATATAATGCAGTTATTATCGCCAGAACTGTAATAATTATTCTTATTACTTATATTATTATCAATATAACATGCATTATTACCCATATTATGCAGTTATTATCGCTAGAACTATAATAAATATACGTATTACTTTTATTATCATCAATATAACATGCATTAGTACCCATATTATGCAGTTATTATCGATAGAACTGTAATAAATATACTTATTACTTTTATTATTTTCAATATAACATGCACTATTAGCCATATTGTACTATTATTATCGCTAGAACTATAATAATTATACTTATTACTCCCGATATTATCAATATAACATGCATTATTACCCATATAACGCAGGTATTATCGCTAGAACTGTAATAATTATACTTATTACTTATATTATTATCACTATAACATGCATTATTACCCATATAATGGAGTTATTATCGCTACAACTATAATAATTATACTTATTACTCCCAATATTATCAATATAACATGGATTATTACCCATATAATGCAGTTATTATCGCTAGAAATATGATAAATATACTTATTACTTTTATTATTATCAATATAACGTGCATTATTACCCATATTATGCAGTTATTATCGCTAGAACTATAATAAATATACGTATTACTTTTATTATCATCAATATAACATGCATTAGAAGGCATATTATGCAGTCATTATCGATAGAACTGTAATAAATATACTTATTACTTTTATTATTTTCAATATAACATGCACTATTAGCCATATTGTACTATTATTATCGCTAGAACTATAATAATTGTACTTATTCCTCCCGATATTATCAATATAACATGCATTATTACCCATATAACGCAGGTATTATCGCTAGAACTGTAATAATTATACTTATTACTTATATTATTATCACTATAACATGCATTATTACCCATATAATGGAGTTATTATCGCTACAACTATAATAATTATACTTATTACTCCCAATATCATCAATATAACATGGATTATTACCCATATAATGCAGTTATTATCGCTAGAACTATAATAAATATACTTATTACTTTTATTATTATCAATATAACGTGCATTATTACCCATAAATTGCAGTTATTATCAATAGAACTATAAAAATTATACTTATTACTCCCGATATTATCAATATAACATGCATTATTACCCATATTATGCAGTTATTATCGATAGAACTGTAATAAATATACTTACTACTTTTATTATTATCAATATAACATGCATTATTACCCATATAATGCAGTTATTATCGCTAGAACTGTAATAATTATACTTATCACTTATATTATTAGCAATATAACGCGCATTATTTCCCATATAATGCAGTTATTATCGCTAGAACTGTAATAATTATACTTATTACTTATATTATTATAAATATAACATGCATTATTACCCTTATAATGCAGTTATTATCGACAGAAGTATAATAAATGTACTTATTACTTTTATTATCATCAATATAACATGCACTATTAGCCATATTTTACTATCATTATCGCTAGAACTATAATAATTATACTTATTACTCCCAATATTATTCATATAACACGCATTATTACCCATATAATGCAGTTATTATCGCTAGAATTGTAATAATTATACTTATTACTTATATTATTATCAATATAACATGCATTATTACCCTTATAATGCAGTTATTATCGACAGAACTATAATAAATATACTTATTACTTTTATTATTATCAATAGAACATGCACTATTAGCCATATTTTACTATCATTATCGCTAGAACTATAATAATTATACTTATTACTCCCAATATTATCAATATAACATGCATTATTACGCATATTATGCAGTTATTATCGATAGAACTGTAATAAATATACTTATTACTTTTATTATTATCAATATAACATGCACTATTAGCCATATTGTACTATTATTATCGCTAGAACTATAATAATTATACTTATTACTCCCGATATTATCAATATAACATACATTATTACCCATATTATGCAGTTATTATCGATAGAACTGTAATAAATATACTTATTACTTTTATTATTATCAATAAAACATGCATTATTACACATATAATGCAGTTATTATCGCTGGAACTGTAATAATTACACTTATTACTTATATTATTAGCAATATAACGCGCATTATTTCCCATATAATGCAGTTATTATCGCTAGAACTGTAATAATTATACTTATTACATATATTATTATCAATATAACATGCATTATTACGCATATTATGCAGTTATAATCGCTAGAACTATAATAAATATACTTATTACTCCCGATATTATCAATATAACATGCATTATTACCCATATAATGCAGTTATTATTGCTAGATCTGTAATAATTATACTTATTACTTATATTATTAGCAATATAACGTGCATTATTACCCATATAATGCAGTTATTATCGCTAGAACTGTAATAATTATACTTATTACTTATATTATTATCAATATAACATGCATTATTACGCATATTATGCAGTTATAATCGCTAGAACTATAATAAATATACTTATTACTTTTATTATTATCAATATAACATGCATTATTACACATATAATGCAGTTATTATCGCCAGAACTGTAATAATTATTCTTATTACTTATATTATTATCAATATAACATGCATTATTACCCATATTATGCAGTTATTATCGCTAGAACTATAATAAATATACGTATTACTTTTATTATCATCAATATAACATGCATTAGTACCCATATTATGCAGTTATTATCGATAGAACTGTAATAAATATACTTATTACTTTTATTATTTTCAATATAACATGCACTATTAGCCATATTGTACTATTATTATCGCTAGAACTATAATAATTATACTTATTACTCCCGATATTATCAATATAACATGCCATATTACCCATATAACGCAGGTATTATCGCTAGAACTGTAATAATTATACTTATTACTTATATTATTATCACTATAACATGCATTATTGCCCATATAATGGAGTTATTATCGCTACAACTATAATAATTATACTTATTACTCCCAATATTATCAATATAACATGGATTATTACCCATATAATGCAGTTATTATCGCTAGAACTATGATAAATATACTTATTACTTTTATTATTATCAATATAACGTGCATTATTACCCATATTATGCAGTTATTATCGCTAGAACTATAATAAATATACGTATTACTTTTATTATCATCAATATAACATGCATTAGAAGCCATATTATGCAGTCATTATCGATAGAACTGTAATAAATATACTTATTACTTTTATTATTTTCAATATAACATGCACTATTAGCCATATTGTACTATTATTATCGCTAGAACTATAATAATTGTACTTATTACTCCCGATATTATCAATATAACATGCATTATTACCTATATAACGCAGGTATTATCGCTAGAACTGTAATAATTATACTTATTACTTATGTTATTATCACTATAACATGCATTATTACCCATATAATGGAGTTATTATCGCTACAACTATAATAATTATACTTATTACTCCCAATATTATCAATATAACATGGATTATTACCCATATAATGCAGTTATTATCGCTAGAAATATGATAAATATACTTATTACTTTTATTATTATCAATATAACGTGCATTATTACCCATATTATGCAGTTATTATCGCTAGAACTATAATAAATATACGTATTACTTTTATTATCATCAATATAACATGCATTAGAAGGCATATTATGCAGTCATTATCGATAGAACTGTAATAAATATACTTATTACTTTTATTATTTTCAATATAACATGCACTATTAGCCATATTGTACTATTATTATCGCTAGAACTGTAATAATTGTACTTATTACTCCCGATATTATCAATATAACATGCATTATTAACCATATAACGCAGGTATTATCGCTAGAACTGTAATAATTATACTTATTACTTATATTATTATCACTATAACATGCATTATTACCCATATAATGGAGTTATTATCGCTACAACTATAATAATTATACTTATTACTCCCAATATTATCAATATAACATGGATTATTACCCATATAATGCAGTTATTATCGCTAGAACTATAATAAATATACTTATTACTTTCATTATTATCAATATAACGTGCATTATTACCCATAAATTGCAGTTATTATCAATAGAACTATAAAAATTATACTTATTACTCCCGATATTATCAATATAACATGCATTATTACCCATATTATGCAGTTATTATCGATAGAACTGTAATAAATATACTTACTACTTTTATTATTATCAATATAACATGTATTATTACCCATATAATGCAGTTATTATCGCTAGAACTGTAATAATTATACTTATCACTTATATTATTATCAATATAACATGCATTATTACCCATATGATGCAGTTATTATCGATAGAACTATAATAAATATACTTATTACTTTTATTATTATCAATATAACATGCATTATTACACATATAATGCAGTTATTATCGCTGGAACTGTAATAATTACACTTATTACTTATATTATTAGCAATATAACGCGCATTATTTCCCATATAATGCAGTTATTATCGCTAGAACTGTAATAATTATACTTATTACTTATATTATTATAAATATAACATGCATTATTACCCTTATAATGCAGTTATTATCGACAGAAGTATAATAAATGTACTTATTACTTTTATTATCATCAATATAACATGCACTATTAGCCATATTTTACTATCATTATCGCTAGAACTATAATAATTATACTTATTACTCCCAATATTATTCATATAACACGCATTATTACCCATATAATGCAGTTATTATCGCTAGAATTGTAATAATTATACTTATTACTTATATTATTATCAATATGACATGCATTATTACCCTTATAATGCAGTTATTATCGACAGAACTATAATAAATATACTTATTACTTTTATTATTACCAATAGAACATGCACTATTAGCCATATTTTACTATCATTATCGCTAGAACTATAATAATTATACTTATTACTCCCAATATTATCAATATAACATGCATTATTACGCATATTATGCAGTTATTATCGATAGAACTGTAATAAATATACTTATTACTTTTATTATTATCAATATAACATGCACTATTAGCCATATTGTACTATTATTATCGCTAGAACTATAATAATTATACTTATTACTCCCGATATTATCAATATAACATACATTATTACCCATATTATGCAGTTATTATCGATAGAACTGTAATAAATATACTTATTACTTATATTATTATCAATATAACATGCACTATTAGCCATATTGTACTATTATTATCGCTAGAACTATAATAATTATACTTATTACTCCCGATATTATCAATATAACATACATTATTACCCATATTATGCAGTTATTATCGATAGAACTGTAATAAATATACTTATTACTTTTATTATTATCAATAAAACATGCATTATTACACATATAATGCAGTTATTATCGCTGGAACTGTAATAATTACACTTATTACTTATATTATTAGCAATATAACGCGCATTATTTCCCATATAATGCAGTTATTATCGCTAGAACTGTAATAATTATACTTATTACATATATTATTATCAATATAACATGCATTATTACGCATATTATGCAGTTATAATCGCTAGAACTATAATAAATATACTTATTACTCCCGATATTATCAATATAACATGCATTATTACCCATATAATGCAGTTATTATTGCTAGATCTGTAA
Source organism: Megachile leachella (assembly GCA_963576845.1). Lineage (NCBI taxonomy): Eukaryota > Metazoa > Arthropoda > Insecta > Hymenoptera > Megachilidae > Megachile > Megachile leachella. The sequence continues at coordinate 210,540 of CAUYWW010000025.1, read as the reverse complement.
TAATTATACTTATTACTTATATTATTAGCAATATAACGTGCATTATTACCCATATAATGCAGTTATTATCGCTAGAACTGTAATAATTATACTTATTACTTATATTATTATCAATATAACATGCATTATTACGCATATTATGCAGTTATAATCGCTAGAACTATAATAAATATACTTATTACTTTTATTATTATCAATATAACATGCATTATTACACATATAATGCAGTTATTATCGCCAGAACTGTAATAATTATTCTTATTACTTATATTATTATCAATATAACATGCATTATTACCCATATTATGCAGTTATTATCGCTAGAACTATAATAAATATACGTATTACTTTTATTATCATCAATATAACATGCATTAGTACCCATATTATGCAGTTATTATCGATAGAACAGTAATAAATATACTTATTACTTTTATTATTTTCAATATAACATGCACTATTAGCCATATTGTACTATTATTATCGCTAGAACTATAATAATTGTACTTATTACTCCCGATATTATCAATATAACATGCATTATTACCTATATAACGCAGGTATTATCGCTAGAACTGTAATAATTATACTTATTACTTATGTTATTATCACTATAACATGCATTATTACCCATATAATGGAGTTATTATCGCTACAACTATAATAATTATACTTATTACTCCCAATATTATCAATATAACATGGATTATTACCCATATAATGCAGTTATTATGGCTAGAACTATAATAAATATACTTATTACTTTTATTATTATCAATATAACGTGCATTATTTCCCATAAATTGCAGTTATTATCGATAGAACTATAAAAATTATACTTATTACTCCCGATATTATCAATATAACATGCATTATTACCCATATTATGCAGTTATTATCGATAGAACTGTAATAAATATACTTACTACTTTTATTATTATCAATATAACATGCATTATTACCCATATAATGCAGTTATTATCGCTAGAACTGTAATAATTATACTTATCACTTATATTATTATCAATATAACATGCATTATTACCCATATTATGCAGTTATTATCGATAGAACTATAATAAATATACTTATTACTCCCGATATTATCAATATAACATACATTATTACCCATATTATGCAGTTATTATCGATAGAACTGTAATAAATATACTTATTACTTTTATTATTATCAATAAAACATGCATTATTACACATATAATGCAGTTATTATCGCTGGAACTGTAATAATTACACTTATTACTTATATTATTAGCAATATAACGCGCATTATTTCCCATATAATGCAGTTATTATCGCTAGAACTGTAATAATTATACTTATTACATATATTATTATCAATATAACATGCATTATTACGCATATTATGCAGTTATAATCGCTAGAACTATAATAAATATACTTAGTACTTTTATTATCATCAATATAACATGCATTATTACCCATATTATGCAGTTATTATAGATAGAACTATAATAAATATACTTATTACTTTTATTATTTTCAATATAACATGCACTATTAGCCATATTGTACTATTATTATCGCTAGAACTATAATAATTATACTTATTACTCCCGATATTATCAATATAACATGCATTATTACCCATATAATGCAGGTATTATCGCTAGAACCGTAATAATTATACTTATTACTTATATTATTATCAATATAACATGCATTATTACCCATATAATGGAGTTATTATCGCTAGAACTATAATAATTATACTTATTACTCCCAATATTATCAATATAACATGGATTATTACCCATATAATGCAGTTATTATCGGTAGAACTATAATAAATATACTTATTACTTTTATTATTATCAATATAACGTGCATTATTACCCATAAATTGCAGTTATTATCGCTAGAACTATAATAAATATACGTATTACTTTTATTATCATCAATATAACATGCACTATTAGCCATATTTTACCATCATTATCGCTAGAACTATAATAATTATACTTATTACTCCCAATATTATTCATATAACACGCATTATTACCCATATAATGCAGTTATTATCGATAGAACTGCAATAAATATACTTATTACTTTTATTATTATCAATATAACATGCACTATTAGCCATATTGTACTATTATTATCGCTAGAACTATAATAATTATACTTATTACTCCCGATATTATCAATATAACATGCATTATTGCCCATATAATGCAGTTATTATTGCTAGAACTGTAATAATTATACTTATTACTTATATTATTAGCAATATAACGTGCATTATTACACATATAATGCAGTTATTATCGATAGAACTATAATAATTATACTTATTACTCCCGATATTCTCAATATAACATGCATTATTACCCATATAATGCAGTTATTATTGCTAGATCTGTAATAATTATACTTATTACTTATATTATTAGCAATATAACGTGCATTATTACCCATATAATGCAGTTATTATCGCTAGAACTGTAATAATTATACTTATTACTTATATTATTATCAATATAACATGCATTATTACGCATATTATGCAGTTATAATCGCTAGAACTATAATAAATATACTTATTACTTTTATTATTATCAATATAACATGCATTATTACACATATAATGCAGTTATTATCGGCAGAACTGTAATAATTATTCTTATTACTTATATTATTATCAATATAACATGCATTATTACCCATATTATGCAGTTATTATCGCTAGAACTATAATAAATATACGTATTACTTTTATTATCATCAATATAACATGCATTAGTACCCATATTATGCAGTTATTATCGATAGAACTGTAATAAATATACTTATTACTTTTATTATTTTCAATATAACATGCACTATTAGCCATATTGTACTATTATTATCGCTAGAACTATAATAATTATACTTATTACTCCCGATATTATCAATATAACATGCCATATTACCCATATAACGCAGGTATTATCGCTAGAACTGTAATAATTATACTTATTACTTATATTATTATCACTATAACATGCATTATTACCCATATAATGGAGTTATTATCGCTACAACTATAATAATTATACTTATTACTCCCAATATTATCAATATAACATGGATTATTACCCATATAATGCAGTTATTATCGCTAGAACTATGATAAATATACTTATTACTTTTATTATTATCAATATAACGTGCATTATTACCCATATTATGCAGTTATTATCGCTAGAACTATAATAAATATACGTATTACTTTTATTATCATCAATATAACATGCATTAGAAGCCATATTATGCAGTCATTATCGATAGAACTGTAATAAATATACTTATTACTTTTATTATTTTCAATATAACATGCACTATTAGCCATATTGTACTATTATTATCGCTAGAACTATAATAATTGTACTTATTACTCCCGATATTATCAATATAACATGCATTATTACCCATATAACGCAGGTATTATCGCTAGAACTGTAATAATTATACTTATTACTTATATTATTATCACTATAACATGCATTATTACCCATATAATGGAGTTACTATCGCTACAACTATAATAATTATACTTATTACTCCCAATATTATCAATATAACATGGATTATTACCCATATAATGCAGTTATTATCGCTAGAACTATAATAAATATACTTATTACTTTTATTATTATCAATATAACGTGCATTATTACCCATAAATTGCAGTTATTATCAATAGAACTATAAAAATTATACTTATTACCCCCGATATTATCAATATAACATGCATTATTACCCATATTATGCAGTTATTATCGATAGAACTGTAATAAATATACTTACTACTTTTATTATTATCAATATAACATGCATTATTACCCATATAATGCAGTTATTATCGCTAGAACTGTAATAATTATACTTATCACTTATATTATTATCAATATAACATGCATTATTACCCATATTATGCAGTTATTATCGATAGAACTATAATAAATATACTTATTACTTTTATTATTATCAATATAACATGCATTATTACACATATAATGCAGTTATTATCGCTGGAACTGTAATAATTACACTTATTACTTATATTATTAGCAATATAACGCGCATTATTTCCCATATAATGCAGTTATTATCGCTAGAACTGTAATAATTATACTTATTACTTATATTATTATAAATATAACATGCATTATTACCCTTATAATGCAGTTATTATCGACAGAAGTATAATAAATGTACTTATTACTTTTATTATCATCAATATAACATGCACTATTAGCCATATTTTACTATCATTATCGCTAGAACTATAATAATTATACTTATTACTCCCAATATTATTCATATAACACGCATTATTACCCATATAATGCAGTTATTATCGCTAGAATTGTAATAATTATACTTATTACTTATATTATTATCAATATAACATGCATTATTACGGATATAATGGAGTTATTATCGCTAGAACTGTAATAGTTATACTTATTACTTATATTATTATAAATATAACATGCATTATTACCCTTATAATGCAGTTATTATCGACAGAACTATAATAAATATACTTATTACTTTTATTATTATGAATAGAACATGCACTATTAGCCATATTTTACTATCATTATCGCTAGAACTATAATAATTATACTTATTACTCCCAATATTATCAATATAACATGCATTATTACGCATATTATGCAGTTATTATCGATAGAACTGTAATAAATATACTTATTACTTTTATTATTATCAATATAACATGCACTATTAGCCATATTGTACTATTATTATCGCTAGAACTATAATAATTATACTTATTACTCCCGATGTTATCAATATAACATACATTATTACCCATATTATGCAGTTATTATCGATAGAACTGTAATAAATATACTTATTACTTTTATTATTATCAATAAAACATGCATTATTACACATATAATGCAGTTATTATCGCTGGAACTGTAATAATTACACTTATTACTTATATTATTAGCAATATAACGTGCATTATTACCCATATAATGCAGTTATTATCGCTAGAACTGTAATAATTATACTTATTACTTATATTATTATCAATATAACATGCATTATTACGCATATTATGCAGTTATAATCGCTAGAACTATAATAAATATACTTATTACTCCCGATATTATCAATATAACATGCATTATTACCCATATAATGCAGTTATTATCGCTAGAACTGTAATAATTATACTTATTACTTATATTATTATAAATATAACATGCATTATTACCCTTATAATGCAGTTATTATCGACAGAAGTATAATAAATATACTTATTACTTTTATTATTATCAATATAACAGGCACTGTTAGCCATATTTTACTAGTATTATCGCTAGAACTGTAATAATTATACTTATTACTCCCGATATTATCAATATAACATCCATTATTACCCAAATAATGCAGTTATTATCGCTAGAACTGTAATAATTATACTTATTACTTATATTATTATCAATATAACATGCATTATTACGCATATTATGCAGTTATTATCGATAGAACTGTAATAAATATACTTATTACTTTTATTATTATCAATATAACATGCACTATTAGCCATATTGTACTATTATTATCGCTAGAACTATAATAATTATACTTATTACTCCCGATATTATCAATATAACATGCATTATTGCCCATATAATGCAGTTATTATTGCTAGAACTGTAATAATTATACTTATTACTTATATTATTAGCAATATAACGTGCATTATTACCCATATAATGCAGTTATTATCGCTAGAACTGTAATAATTATACTTATTACTTATATTATTATCAATATAACATGCATTATTACGCATATTATGCAGTTATAATCGCTAGAACTATAATAAATATACTTATTACTTTTATTATTATCAATATAACATGCATTATTACACATATAATGCAGTTATTATTGCCAGAACTGTAATAATTATTCTTATTACTTATATTATTATCAATATAACGTGCATTATTACCCATATTATGCAGTTATTATCGCTAGAACTATAATAAATATACGTATTACTTTTATTATCATCAATATAACATGCATTAGAACCCATATTATGCAGTCATTATCGATAGAACTGTAATAAATATACTTATTACTTTTATTATTTTCAATATAACATGCACTATTAGCCATATTGTACTATTATTATCGCTAGAACTATAAAAATTGTACTTATTACTCCCGATATTATCAATATAACATGCATTATTACCCATATAACGCAGGTATTATCGCTAGAACTGTAATAATTATACTTATTACTTATATTATTATCACTATAACATGCATTATTACCCATATAATGGAGTTATTATCGCTACAACTATAATAATTATACTTATTACTCCCAATATTATCAATATAACATGGATTATTACCCATATGATGCAGTTATTATCGCTAGAACTATAATAAATATACTTATTACTTTTATTATTATCAATATAACGTGCATTATTACCCATAAATTGCAGTTATTATCGATAGAACTATAAAAATTATACTTATTACTCCCGATATTATCAATATAACATGCATTATTACCCATATTATGCAGTTATTATCGATAGAACTATAATAATTATACTTATTACTCCCAATATTATCAATATAACATGGATTATTACCCATATAATGCAGTTATTATCGGTAGAACTATAATAAATATACTTATTACCTTTATTATTATCAATATAACGTGCATTATTACCCATAAATTGCAGTTATTATCGCTAGAACTATAATAAATATACGTATTACTTTTATTATCATCAATATAACATGCACTATTAGCCATATTTTACCATCATTATCGCTAGAACTATAATAATTATACTTATTACTCCCAATATTATTCATATAACACGCATTATTCCCCATATAATGCAGTTATTATCGCTAGAATTGTAATAATTATACTTATTACTTATATTATTATAAATATAACACGCATTATTACCCATATAATGCAGTTATTATCGCTAGAATTGTAATAATTATACTTATTACTTATATTATTATCAATATAACATGCATTATTACCCATATAATGCAGTTATTATCGATAGAACTATAATAAATATACTTATTACTTTTATTATTATCAATAGAACATGCACTATTAGCCATATTTTACTATCATTATCGCTAGAACTATAATAATTATACTTATTACTTATATTATTATAAATATAACATGCATTATTACCCTTATAATGCAGTTATTATCGACAGAAGTATAATAAATATACTTATTACTTTTATTATTATCAATATAACAGGCACTGTTAGCCATATTTTACTAGTATTATCGTTAGAATTGTAATAATTATACTTATTACTTATATTATTATCAATATAACATGCATTATTACGGATATAATGGAGTTATTATCGCTAGAACTGTAATAATTATACTTATTACTTATATTATTATAAATATAACATGCATTATTACCCTTATAATGCAGTTATTATCGACAGAAGTATAATAAATATACTTATTACTTTTATTATCATCAATATAACATGCACTATTAGCCATATTTTACTATCATTATCGCTAGAACTATAATAATTATACTTATTACTCCCAATATTATTCATATAACACGCATTATTACCCATATAATGCAGTTATTATCGCTAGAATTGTAATAATTATACTTATTACTTATATTATTATCAATATAACATGCATTATTACGGATATAATGGAGTTATTATCGCTAGAACTGTAATAATTATACTTATTACTTATATTATTATAAATATAACATGCATTATTACCCTTATAATGCAGTTATTATCGACAGAAGTATAATAAATATACTTATTACTTTTATTATTATCAATATAACAGGCACTGTTAGCCATATTTTACTAGTATTATCGCTAGAACTGTAATAATTATACTTATTACTCCCGATATTATCAATATAACATCCATTATTACCCAAATAATGCAGTTATTATCGCTAGAACTGTAATAATTATACTTATTACTTATATTATTATCAATATAACATGCATTATTACCCATATAATGCAGTTATTATCGATAGAACTATAATAAATATACTTATTACTTTTATTATTATCAATAGAACATGCCCTATTAGCCATATTTTACTATCATTATCGCTAGAACTATAATAATTATACTTATTACTCCCAATATTATCAATATAACATGCATTATTACGCATATTATGCAGTTATTATCGATAGAACTGTAATAAATATACTTATTACTTTTATTATTATCAATATAACATGCACTATTAGCCATATTGTACTATTATTATCGCTAGAACTATAATAATTATACTTATTACTCCCGATATTATCAATATAACATGCATTATTGCCCATATAATGCAGTTATTATTGCCAGAACTGTAATAATTATTCTTATTACTTATATTATTATCAATATAACGTGCATTATTACCCATATTATGCAGTTATAATCGCTAGAACTATAATAAATATACTTATTACTTTTATTATTATCAATATAACATGCATTATTACACATATAATGCAGTTATTATTGCCAGAACTGTAATAATTATTCTTATTACTTATATTATTATCAATATAACGTGCATTATTACCCATATTATGCAGTTATTATCGCTAGAACTATAATAAATATACGTATTTCTTTTATTATCATCAATATAACATGCATTAGAACCCATATTATGCAGTCATTATCGATAGAACTGTAATAAATATACTTATTACTTTTATTATTTTCAATATAACATGCACTATTAGCCATATTGTACTATTATTATCGCTAGAACTATAAAAATTGTACTTATTACTCCCGATATTATCAATATAACATGCATTATTACCCATATAACGCAGGTATTATCGCTAGAACTGTAATAATTATACTTATTACTTATATTATTATCACTATAACATGCATTATTACCCATATAATGGAGTTATTATCGCTACAACTATAATAATTATACTTATTACTCCCAATATTATCAATATAACATGGATTATTACCCATATGATGCAGTTATTATCGCTAGAACTATAATAAATATACTTATTACTTTTATTATTATCAATATAACGTGCATTATTACCCATAAATTGCAGTTATTATCGATAGAACTATAAAAATTATACTTATTACTCCCGATATTATCAATATAACATGCATTATTACCCATATTATGCAGTTATTATCGATAGAACTATAATAAATATACTTATTACTTTTATTATTATCAATATAACATGCATTATTACACATATAATGCAGTTATTATCGCTGGAACTGTAATAATTACACTTATTACTTATATTATTAGCAATATAACGCGCATTATTTCCCATATAATGCAGTTATTATCGCTAGAACTGTAATAATTATACTTATTACTTATATTATTATCAATATAACATGCATTATTACGCATATTATGCAGTTGTAATCGCTAGAACTATAATAAATATACTTAGTACTTTTCTTATCATCAATATAACATGCATTATTACCCATATTATGCAGTTATTATAGATAGAACTATAATAAATATACTTATTACTTTTATTATTTTCAATATAACATGCACTATTAGCCACATTGTACTATTATTATCGCTAGAACTATAATAATTATACTTATTACTCCCGATATTATCAATATAACATGCATTATTACCCATATAATGCAGGTATTATCGCTAGAACCGTAATAATTATACTTATTACTTATATTATTATCAATATAACATGCATTATTACCCACATAATGGAGTTATTATCGCTAGAACTATAATAATTATACTTATTACTCCCAATATTATCAATATAACATGGATTATTACCCATATAATGCAGTTATTATCGGTAGAACTATAATAAATATACTTATTACCTTTATTATTATCAATATAACGTGCATTATTACCCATAAATTGCAGTTATTATCGCTAGAACTATAATAAATATACGTATTACTTTTATTATCATCAATATAACATGCACTATTAGCCATATTTTACCATCATTATCGCTAGAACTATAATAATTATACTTATTACTCCCAATATTATTCATATAACACGCATTATTCCCCATATAATGCAGTTATTATCGCTAGAATTGTAATAATTATACTTATTACTTATATTATTATAAATATAACACGCATTATTACCCATATAATGCAGTTATTATCGCTAGAATTGTAATAATTATACTTATTACTTATATTATTATCAATATAACATGCATTATTACCCATATAATGCAGTTATTATCGATAGAACTATAATAAATATACTTATTACTTTTATTATTATCAATAGAACATGCACCATTAGCCATATTTTACTATCATTATCGCTAGAACTATAATAATTATACTTATTACTTATATTATTATAAATATAACATGCATTATTACCCTTATAATGCAGTTATTATCGACAGAAGTATAATAAATATACTTATTACTTTTATTATTATCAATATAACAGGCACTGTTAGCCATATTTTACTAGTATTATCGTTAGAATTGTAATAATTATACTTATTACTTATATTATTATCAATATAACATGCATTATTACGGATATAATGGAGTTATTATCGCTAGAACTGTAATAATTATACTTATTACTTATATTATTATAAATATAACATGCATTATTACCCTTATAATGCAGTTATTATCGACAGAAGTATAATAAATATACTTATTACTTTTATTATCATCAATATAACATGCACTATTAGCCATATTTTACTATCATTATCGCTAGAACTATAATAATTATACTTATTACTCCCAATATTATTCATATAACACGCATTATTACCCATATAATGCAGTTATTATCGCTAGAATTGTAATAATTATACTTATTACTTATATTATTATCAATATAACATGCATTATTACGGATATAATGGAGTTATTATCGCTAGAACTGTAATAATTATACTTATTACTTATATTATTATAAATATAACATGCATTATTACCCTTATAATGCAGTTATTATCGACAGAAGTATAATAAATATACTTATTACTTTTATTATTATCAATATAACAGGCACTGTTAGCCATATTTTACTAGTATTATCGCTAGAACTGTAATAATTATACTTATTACTCCCGATATTATCAATATAACATCCATTATTACCCAAATAATGCAGTTATTATCGCTAGAACTGTAATAATTATACTTATTACTTATATTATTATCAATATAACATGCATTATTACCCATATAATGCAGTTATTATCGATAGAACTATAATAAATATACTTATTACTTTTATTATTATCAATAGAACATGCACTATTAGCCATATTTTACTATCATTATCGCTAGAACTATAATAATTATACTTATTACTCCCAATATTATCAATATAACATGCATTATTACGCATATTATGCAGTTATTATCGATAGAACTGTAATAAATATACTTATTACTTTTATTATTATCAATATAACATGCACTATTAGCCATATTGTACTATTATTATCGCTAGAACTATAATAATTATACTTATTACTCCCGATATTATCAATATAACATGCATTATTGCCCATATAATGCAGTTATTATTGCCAGAACTGTAATAATTATTCTTATTACTTATATTATTATCAATATAACGTGCATTATTACCCATATTATGCAGTTATAATCGCTAGAACTATAATAAATATACTTATTACTTTTATTATTATCAATATAACATGCATTATTACACATATAATGCAGTTATTATTGCCAGAACTGTAATAATTATTCTTATTACTTATATTATTATCAATATAACGTGCATTATTACCCATATTATGCAGTTATTATCGCTAGAACTATAATAAATATACGTATTACTTTTATTATCATCAATATAACATGCATTAGAACCCATATTATGCAGTCATTATCGATAGAACTGTAATAAATATACTTATTACTTTTATTATTTTCAATATAACATGCACTATTAGCCATATTGTACTATTATTATCGCTAGAACTATAAAAATTGTACTTATTACTCCCGATATTATCAATATAACATGCATTATTACCCATATAACGCAGGTATTATCGCTAGAACTGTAATAATTATACTTATTACTTATATTATTATCACTATAACATGCATTATTACCCATATAATGGAGTTATTATCGCTACAACTATAATAATTATACTTATTACTCCCAATATTATCAATATAACATGGATTATTACCCATATGATGCAGTTATTATCGCTAGAACTATAATAAATATACTTATTACTTTTATTATTATCAATATAACGTGCATTATTACCCATAAATTGCAGTTATTATCGATAGAACTATAAAAATTATACTTATTACTCCCGATATTATCAATATAACATGCATTATTACCCATATTATGCAGTTATTATCGATAGAACTATAATAAATATACTTATTACTTTTATTATTATCAATATAACATGCATTATTACACATATAATGCAGTTATTATCGCTGGAACTGTAATAATTACACTTATTACTTATATTATTAGCAATATAACGCGCATTATTTCCCATATAATGCAGTTATTATCGCTAGAACTGTAATAATTATACTTATTACTTATATTATTATCAATATAACATGCATTATTACGCATATTATGCAGTTGTAATCGCTAGAACTATAATAAATATACTTAGTACTTTTCTTATCATCAATATAACATGCATTATTACCCATATTATGCAGTTATTATAGATAGAACTATAATAAATATACTTATTACTTTTATTATTTTCAATATAACATGCACTATTAGCCACATTGTACTATTATTATCGCTAGAACTATAATAATTATACTTATTACTCCCGATATTATCAATATAACATGCATTATTACCCATATAATGCAGGTATTATCGCTAGAACCGTAATAATTATACTTATTACTTATATTATTATCAATATAACATGCATTATTACCCACATAATGGAGTTATTATCGCTAGAACTATAATAATTATACTTATTACTCCCAATATTATCAATATAACATGGATTATTACCCATATAATGCAGTTATTATCGGTAGAACTATAATAAATATACTTATTACCTTTATTATTATCAATATAACGTGCATTATTACCCATAAATTGCAGTTATTATCGCTAGAACTATAATAAATATACGTATTACTTTTATTATCATCAATATAACATGCACTATTAGCCATATTTTACCATCATTATCGCTAGAACTATAATAATTATACTTATTACTCCCAATATTATCAATATAACATGGATTATTACCCATATAATGCAGTTATTATCGCTAGAATTGTAATAATTATACTTATTACTTATATTATTATCAATATAACATGCATTATTACGGATATAATGGAGTTATTATCGCTAGAACTGTAATAATTATACTTATTACTTATATTATTATAAATATAACATGCATTATTACCCTTATAATGCAGTTATTATCGACAGAACTATAATAAATATACTTATTACTTTTATTATTATCAATAGAACATGCACTATTAGCCATATTTTACTATCATTATCGCTAGAACTATAATAATTATACTTATTACTCCCAATATTATCAATATAACATGCATTATTACGCATATTATGCAGTTATTATCGATAGAACTGTAATAAATATACTTATTACTTTTATTATTATCAATATAACATGCACTATTAGCCATATTGTACTATTATTATCGCTAGAACTATAATAATTATACTTATTACTCCCGATATTATCAATATAACATACATTATTACCCATATTATGCAGTTATTATCGATAGAACTGTAATAAATATACTTATTACTTTTATTATTATCAATAAAACATGCATTATTACACATATAATGCAGTTATTATCGCTGGAACTGTAATAATTACACTTATTACTTGTATTATTAGCAATATAACGCGCATTATTTCCCATATAATGCAGTTATTATCGCTAGAACTGTAATAATTATACTTATTACTTATATTATTATCAATATAACATGCATTATTACGCATATTATGCAGTTATAATCGCTAGAACTATAATAAATATACTTAGTACTTTTATTATCATCAATATAACATGCACTATTAGCCATATTGTACTATTATTATCGCTAGAACTGTAATAATTATACTTATTACTTATATTATTATCAATATAACATGCATTATTACCCATATAATGCAGTTATTATCGATAGAACTATAATAAATATACTTATTACTTTTATTATTATCAATAGAACATGCACTATTAGCCATATTTTACTATCATTATCGCTAGAACTATAATAATTATACTTATTACTCCCAATATTATCAATATAACATGGATTATTACCCATATAATGCAGTTTTTATCGCTAGAACTATAATAAATATACTTATTACTTTTATTATTATCAATATAACGTGCATTATTACCCATAAATTGCAGTTATTATCGCTAGAACTATAATAAATATACGTATTACTTTTATTATCATCAATATAACATGCACTATTAGCCATACTTTACCATCATTATCGCTAGAACTATAATAATTATACTTATTACTCCCAATATTATTCATATAACACGCATTATTACCCATATAATGCAGTTATTATCGCTAGAATTGTAATAATTATACTTATTACTTATATTATTATCAATATAACATGCATTATTACGGATATAATGGAGTTATTATCGCTAGAACTGTAATAATTATACTTATTACTTATATTATTATAAATATAACATGCATTATTACCCTTATAATGCAGTTATTATCGACAGAAGTATAATAAATATACTTATTACTTTTATTATCATCAATATAACATGCACTATTAGCCATATTTTACTATCATTATCGCTAGAACTATAATAATTATACTTATTACTCCCAATATTATTCATATAACACGCATTATTACCCATATAATGCAGTTATTATCGCTAGAATTGTAATAATTATACTTATTACTTATATTATTATCAATATAACATGCATTATTACGGATATAATGGAGTTATTATCGCTAGAACTGTAATAATTATACTTATTACTTATATTATTATAAATATAACATGCATTATTACCCTTATAATGCAGTTATTATTGACAGAACTATAATAAATATACTTATTACTTTTATTATTATCAATAGAACATGCACTATTAGCCATATTTTACTATCATTATCGCTAGAACTATAATAATTATACTTATTACTCCCAATATTATCAATATAACATGCATTATTACGCATATTATGCAGTTATTATCGATAGAACTGTAATAAATATACTTATTACTTTTATTATTATCAATATAACATGCACTATTAGCCATATTGTACTATTATTATCGCTAGAACTATAATAATTATACTTATTACTCCCGATATTATCAATATAACATACATTATTACCCATATTATGCAGTTATTATCGATAGAACTGTAATAAATATACTTATTACTTTTATTATTATCAATAAAACATGCATTATTACACATATAATGCAGTTATTATCGCTGGAACTGTAATAATTACACTTATTACTTATATTATTAGCAATATAACGCGCATTATTTCCCATATAATGCAGTTATTATCGCTAGAACTGTAATAATTATACTTATTACATATATTATTATCAATATAACATGCATTATTACGCATATTATGCAGTTATAATCGCTAGAACTATAATAAATATACTTAGTACTTTTATTATCATCAATATAACATGCATTATTACCCATATTATGCAGTTATTATAGATAGAACTATAATAAATATACTTATTACTTTTATTATTTTCAATATAACATGCACTATTAGCCATATTGTACTATTATTATCGCTAGAACTATAATAATTATACTTATTACTTCCGATATTATCAATATAACATGCATTATTACCCATATAATGCAGGTATTATCGCTAGAACCGTAATAATTATACTTATTACATATATTATTATCAATATAACATGCATTATTACGCATATTATGCAGTTATAATCGCTAGAACTATAATAAATATACTTAGTACTTTTATTATCATCAATATAACATGCATTATTACCCATATAATGCAGGTATTATCGCTAGAACCGTAATAATTATACTTATTACTTATATTATTATCAATATAACATGCATTATTACCCATATAATGGAGTTATTATCGCTAGAACTATAATAATTATACTTATTACTCCCAATATTATCAATATAACGTGCATTATTTCCCATAAATTGCAGTTATTATCGATAGAACTATAAAAATTATACTTATTACTCCCGATATTATCAATATAACATGCATTATTACCCATATTATGCAGTTATTATCGATAGAACTGTAATAAATATACTTACTACTTTTATTATTATCAATATAACATGCATTATTACCCATATAATGCAGTTATTATCGCTAGAACTGTAATAATTATACTTATCACTTATATTATTATCAATATAACATGCATTATTACCCATATTATGCAGTTATTATCGATAGAACTATAATAAATATACTTATTACTCCCGATATTATCAATATAACATACATTATTACCCATATTATGCAGTTATTATCGATAGAACTGTAATAAATATACTTATTACTTTTATTATTATCAATAAAACATGCATTATTACACATATAATGCAGTTATTATCGCTGGAACTGTAATAATTACACTTATTACTTATATTATTAGCAATATAACGCGCATTATTTCCCATATAATGCAGTTATTATCGCTAGAACTGTAATAATTATACTTATTACTTATATTATTATCAATATAACATGCATTATTACGCATATTATGCAGTTATAATCGCTAGAACTATAATAAATATACTTAGTACTTTTATTATCATCAATATAACATGCACTATTAGCCATATTGTACTATTATTATCGCTAGAACTGTAATAATTATACTTATTACTTATATTATTATCAATATAACATGCATTATTACCCATATAATGCAGTTATTATCGATAGAACTATAATAAATATACTTATTACTTTTATTATTATCAATAGAACATGCACTATTAGCCATATTTTACTATCATTATCGCTAGAACTATAATAATTATACTTATTACTCCCAATATTATCAATATAACATGGATTATTACCCATATAATGCAGTTTTTATCGCTAGAACTATAATAAATATACTTATTACTTTTATTATTATCAATATAACGTGCATTATTACCCATAAATTGCAGTTATTATCGCTAGAACTATAATAAATATACGTATTACTTTTATTATCATCAATATAACATGCACTATTAGCCATACTTTACCATCATTATCGCTAGAACTATAATAATTATACTTATTACTCCCAATATTATTCATATAACACGCATTATTACCCATATAATGCAGTTATTATCGCTAGAATTGTAATAATTATACTTATTACTTATATTATTATCAATATAACATGCATTATTACGGATATAATGGAGTTATTATCGCTAGAACTGTAATAATTATACTTATTACTTATATTATTATAAATATAACATGCATTATTACCCTTATAATGCAGTTATTATCGACAGAAGTATAATAAATATACTTATTACTTTTATTATCATCAATATAACATGCACTATTAGCCATATTTTACTATCATTATCGCTAGAACTATAATAATTATACTTATTACTCCCAATATTATTCATATAACACGCATTATTACCCATATAATGCAGTTATTATCGCTAGAATTGTAATAATTATACTTATTACTTATATTATTATCAATATAACATGCATTATTACGGATATAATGGAGTTATTATCGCTAGAACTGTAATAATTATACTTATTACTTATATTATTATAAATATAACATGCATTATTACCCTTATAATGCAGTTATTATCGACAGAACTATAATAAATATACTTATTACTTTTATTATTATCAATAGAACATGCACTATTAGCCATATTTTACTATCATTATCGCTAGAACTATAATAATTATACTTATTACTCCCAATATTATCAATATAACATGCATTATTACGCATATTATGCAGTTATTATCGATAGAACTGTAATAAATATACTTATTACTTTTATTATTATCAATATAACATGCACTATTAGCCATATTGTACTATTATTATCGCTAGAACTATAATAATTATACTTATTACTCCCGATATTATCAATATAACATACATTATTACCCATATTATGCAGTTATTATCGATAGAACTGTAATAAATATACTTATTACTTTTATTATTATCAATAAAACATGCATTATTACACATATAATGCAGTTATTATCGCTGGAACTGTAATAATTACACTTATTACTTATATTATTAGCAATATAACGCGCATTATTTCCCATATAATGCAGTTATTATCGCTAGAACTGTAATAATTATACTTATTACATATATTATTATCAATATAACATGCATTATTACGCATATTATGCAGTTATAATCGCTAGAACTATAATAAATATACTTAGTACTTTTATTATCATCAATATAACATGCATTATTACCCATATTATGCAGTTATTATAGATAGAACTATAATAAATATACTTATTACTTTTATTATTTTCAATATAACATGCACTATTAGCCATATTGTACTATTATTATCGCTAGAACTATAATAATTATACTTATTACTCCCGATATTATCAATATAACATGCATTATTACCCATATAATGCAGTTATTATTGCTAGAACTGTAATAATTATACTTATTACTTATATTATTAGCAATATAACGTGCATTATTACACATATAATGCAGTTATTATCGATAGAACTATAATAATTATACTTATTACTCCCGATATTCTCAATATAACATGCATTATTACCCATATAATGCAGTTATTATTGCTAGATATGTAATAATTATACTTATTACTTATATTATTAGCAATATAACGTGCATTATTACCCATATAATGCAGTTATTATCGCTAGAACTGTAATAATTATACTTATTACTTATATTATTATCAATATAACATGCATTATTACGCATATTATGCAGTTATAATCGCTAGAACTATAATAAATATACTTATTACTTTTATTATTATCAATATAACATGCATTATTACACATATAATGCAGTTATTATCGCCAGAACTGTAATAATTATTCTTATTACTTATATTATTATCAATATAACATGCACTATTAGCCATATTGTACTATTATTATCGCTAGAACTATAATAATTATACTTATTACTCCCGATATTATCAATATAACATGCATTATTACCCATATAACGCAGGTATTATCGCTAGAACTGTAATAATTATACTTATTACTTATATTATTATCACTATAACATGCATTATTACCCATATAATGGAGTTATTATCGCTACAACTATAATAATTATACTTATTACTCCCAATATTATCAATATAACATGGATTATTACCCATATAATGCAGTTATTATCGCTAGAAATATGATAAATATACTTATTACTTTTATTATTATCAATATAACGTGCATTATTACCCATATTATGCAGTTATTATCGCTAGAACTATAATAAATATACGTATTACTTTTATTATCATCAATATAACATGCATTAGAAGGCATATTATGCAGTCATTATCGATAGAACTGTAATAAATATACTTATTACTTTTATTATTTTCAATATAACATGCACTATTAGCCATATTGTACTATTATTATCGCTAGAACTATAATAATTGTACTTATTACTCCCGATATTATCAATATAACATGCATTATTACCCATATAACGCAGGTATTATCGCTAGAACTGTAATAATTATACTTATTACTTATACTATTATCACTATAACATGCATTATTACCCATATAATGGAGTTATTATCGCTACAACTATAATAATTATACTTATTACTCCCAATATTATCAATATAACATGGATTATTACCCATATAATGCAGTTATTATCGCTAGAACTATAATAAATATACTTATTACTTTTATTATTATCAATATAACGTGCATTATTACCCATAAATTGCAGTTATTATCAATAGAACTATAAAAATTATACTTATTACTCCCAATATTATTCATATAACACGCATTATTACCCATATAATGCAGTTATTATCGCTAGAATTGTAATAATTATACTTATTACTTATATTATTATCAATATAACATGCATTATTACCCTTATAATGCAGTTATTATCGACAGAACTATAATAAATATACTTATTACTTTTATTATTATCAATAGAACATGCACTATTAGCCATATTTTACTATCATTATCGCTAGAACTATAATAATTATACTTATTACTCCCAATATTATCAATATAACATGCATTATTACGCATATTATGCAGTTATTATCGATAGAACTGTAATAAATATACTTATTACTTTTATTATTATCAATATAACATGCACTATTAGCCATATTGTACTATTATTATCGCTAGAACTATAATAATTATACTTATTACTCCCGATATTATCAATATAACATACATTATTACCCATATTATGCAGTTATTATCGATAGAACTGTAATAAATATACTTATTACTTTTATTATTATCAATAAAACATGCATTATTACACATATAATGCAGTTATTATCGCTGGAACTGTAATAATTACACTTATTACTTATATTATTAGCAATATAACGCGCATTATTTCCCATATAATGCAGTTATTATCGCTAGAACTGTAATAATTATACTTATTACATATATTATTATCAATATAACATGCATTATTACGCATATTATGCAGTTATAATCGCTAGAACTATAATAAATATACTTATTACTCCCGATATTATCAATATAACATGCATTATTACCCATATAATGCAGTTATTATTGCTAGATCTGTAATAATTATACTTATTACTTATATTATTAGCAATATAACGTGCATTATTACCCATATAATGCAGTTATTATCGCTAGAACTGTAATAATTATACTTATTACTTATATTATTATCACTATAACATGCATTATTACCCATATAATGGAGTTATTATCGCTACAACTATAATAATTATACTTATTACTCCCAATATTATCAATATAACATGGATTATTACCCATATAATGCAGTTATTATCGCTAGAACTATGATAAATATACTTATTACTTTTATTATTATCAATATAACGTGCATTATTACCCATATTATGCAGTTATTATCGCTAGAACTATGATAAATATACGTATTACTTTTATTATCATCAATATAACATGCATTAGAAGCCATATTATGCAGTCATTATCGATAGAACTGTAATAAATATACTTATTACTTTTATTATTTTCAATATAACATGCACTATTAGCCATATTGTACTATTATTATCGCTAGAACTATAATAATTGTACTTATTACTCCCGATATTATCAATATAACATGCATTATTACCTATATAACGCAGGTATTATCGCTAGAACTGTAATAATTATACTTATTACTTATGTTATTATCACTATAACATGCATTATTACCCATATAATGGAGTTATTATCGCTACAACTATAATAATTATACTTATTACTCCCAATATTATCAATATAACATGGATTATTAACCATATAATGCAGTTATTATGGCTAGAACTATAATAAATATACTTATTACTTTTATTATTATCAATATAACGTGCATTATTTCCCATAAATTGCAGTTATTATCGATAGAACTATAAAAATTATACTTATTACTCCCGATATTATCAATATAACATGCATTATTACCCATATTATGCAGTTATTATCGATAGAACTGTAATAAATATACTTACTACTTTTATTATTATCAATATAACATGCATTATTACCCATATAATGCAGTTATTATCGCTAGAACTGTAATAATTATACTTATCACTTATATTATTATCAATATAACATGCATTATTACCCATATTATGCAGTTATTATCGATAGAACTATAATAAATATACTTATTACTCCCGATATTATCAATATAACATACATTATTACCCATATTATGCAGTTATTATCGATAGAACTGTAATAAATATACTTATTACTTATATTATTATCACTATAACATGCATTATTACCCATATAATGGAGTTATTATCGCTACAACTATAATAATTATACTTATTACTCCCAATATTATCAATATAACATGGATTATTACCCATATAATGCAGTTATTATCGCTAGAACTATGATAAATATACTTATTACTTTTATTATTATCAATATAACGTGCATTATTACCCATATTATGCAGTTATTATCGCTAGAACTATAATAAATATACGTATTACTTTTATTATCATCAATATAACATGCATTAGAAGCCATATTATGCAGTCATTATCGATAGAACTGTAATAAATATACTTATTACTTTTATTATTTTCAATATAACATGCACTATTAGCCATATTGTACTATTATTATCGCTAGAACTATAATAATTGTACTTATTACTCCCGATATTATCAATATAACATGCATTATTACCTATATAACGCAGGTATTATCGCTAGAACTGTAATAATTATACTTATTACTTATGTTATTATCACTATAACATGCATTATTACCCATATAATGGAGTTATTATCGCTACAACTATAATAATTATACTTATTACTCCCAATATTATCAATATAACATGGATTATTAACCATATAATGCAGTTATTATGGCTAGAACTATAATAAATATACTTATTACTTTTATTATTATCAATATAACGTGCATTATTTCCCATAAATTGCAGTTATTATCGATAGAACTATAAAAATTATACTTATTACTCCCGATATTATCAATATAACATGCATTATTACCCATATTATGCAGTTATTATCGATAGAACTGTAATAAATATACTTACTACTTTTATTATTATCAATATAACATGCATTATTACCCATATAATGCAGTTATTATCGCTAGAACTGTAATAATTATACTTATCACTTATATTATTATCAATATAACATGCATTATTACCCATATTATGCAGTTATTATCGATAGAACTATAATAAATATACTTATTACTCCCGATATTATCAATATAACATACATTATTACCCATATTATGCAGTTATTATCGATAGAACTGTAATAAATATACTTATTACTTTTATTATTATCAATAAAACATGCATTATTACACATATAATGCAGTTATTATCGCTGGAACTGTAATAATTACACTTATTACTTATATTATTAGCAATATAACGCGCATTATTTCCCATATAATGCAGTTATTATCGCTAGAACTGTAATAATTATACTTATTACATATATTATTATCAATATAACATGCATTATTACGCATATTATGCAGTTATAATCGCTAGAACTATAATAAATATACTTAGTACTTTTATTATCATCAATATAACATGCATTATTACCCATATTATGCAGTTATTATAGATAGAACTATAATAAATATACTTATTACTTTTATTATTTTCAATATAACATGCACTATTAGCCATATTGTACTATTATTATCGCTAGAACTATAATAATTATACTTATTACTCCCGATATTATCAATATAACATGCATTATTACCCATATAATGCAGGTATTATCGCTAGAACCGTAATAATTATACTTATTACTTATATTATTATCAATATAACATGCATTATTACCCATATAATGGAGTTATTATCGCTAGAACTATAATAATTATACTTATTACTCCCAATATTATCAATATAACATGGATTATTACCCATATAATGCAGTTATTATCGGTAGAACTATAATAAATATACTTATTACTTTTATTATTATCAATATAACATGCACTATTAGCCATATTGTACTATTATTATCGCTAGAACTATAATAATTATACTTATTACTCCCGATATTATCAATATAACATGCATTATTGCCCATATAATGCAGTTATTATTGCTAGAACTGTAATAATTATACTTATTACTTATATTATTAGCAATATAACGTGCATTATTACACATATAATGCAGTTATTATCGATAGAACTATAATAATTATACTTATTACTCCCGATATTCTCAATATAACATGCATTATTACCCATATAATGCAGTTATTATTGCTAGATCTGTAATAATTATACTTATTACTTATATTATTAGCAATATAACGTGCATTATTACCCATATAATGCAGTTATTATCGCTAGAACTGTAATAATTATACTTATTACTTATATTATTATCAATATAACATGCATTATTACGCATATTATGCAGTTATAATCGCTAGAACTATAATAAATATACTTATTACTTTTATTATTATCAATATAACATGCATTATTACACATATAATGCAGTTATTATCGCCAGAACTATAATAATTATTCTTATTACTTATATTATTATCAATATAACATGCATTATTACCCATATTATGCAGTTATTATCGCTAGAACTATAATAAATATACGTATTACTTTTATTATCATCAATATAACATGCATTAGTACCCATATTATGCAGTTATTATCGATAGAACTGTAGTAAATATACTTATTACTTTTATTATTTTCAATATAACATGCACTATTAGCCATATTGTACTATTATTATCGCTAGAACTATAATAATTATACTTATTACTCCCGATATTATCAATATAACATGCCATATTACCCATATAACGCAGGTATTATCGCTAGAACTGTAATAATTATACTTATTACTTATATTATTATCACTATAACATGCATTATTACCCATATAATGGAGTTATTATCGCTACAACTATAATAATTATACTTATTACTCCCAATATTATCAATATAACATGGATTATTACCCATATAATGCAGTTATTATCGCTAGAACTATAATAAATATACTTATTACTTTTATTATTATCAATAAAACATGCATTATTACACATATAATGCAGTTATTATCGCTGGAACTGTAATAATTACACTTATTACTTATATTATTAGCAATATAACGCGCATTATTTCCCATATAATGCAGTTATTATCGCTAGAACTGTAATAATTATACTTATTACATATATTATTATCAATATAACATGCATTATTACGCATATTATGCAGTTATAATCGCTAGAACTATAATAAATATACGTATTACTTTTATTATCATCAATATAACATGCACTATTAGCCATATTTTACCATCATTATCGCTAGAACTATAATAATTATACTTATTACTCCCAATATTATTCATATAACACGCATTATTACCCATATAATGCAGTTATTATCGATAGAACTGCAATAAATATACTTATTACTTTTATTATTATCAATATAACATGCACTATTAGCCATATTGTACTATTATTATCGCTAGAACTATAATAATTATACTTATTACTCCCGATATTATCAATATAACATGCATTATTGCCCATATAATGCAGTTATTATTGCTAGAACTGTAATAATTATACTTATTACTTATATTATTAGCAATATAACGTGCATTATTACACATATAATGCAGTTATTATCGATAGAACTATAATAATTATACTTATTACTCCCGATATTCTCAATATAACATGGATTATTACCCATATAATGCAGTTATTATCGCTAGAACTATAATAAATATACTTATTACTTTTATTATTATCAATATAACGTGCATTATTTCCCATAAATTGCAGTTATTATCGATAGAACTATAAAAATTATACTTATTACTCCCGATATTATCAATATAACATGCATTATTACCCATATTATGCAGTTATTATCGATAGAACTGTAATAAATATACTTACTACTTTTATTATTATCAATATAACATGCATTATTACCCATATAATGCAGTTATTATCGCTAGAACTGTAATAATTATACTTATCACTTATATTATTATCAATATAACATGCATTATTACCCATATTATGCAGTTATTATCGATAGAACTATAATAAATATACTTATTACTCCCGATATTATCAATATAACATACATTATTACCCATATTATGCAGTTATTATCGATAGAACTGTAATAAATATACTTATTACTTTTATTATTATCAATAAAACATGCATTATTACACATATAATGCAGTTATTATCGCTGGAACTGTAATAATTACACTTATTACTTATATTATTAGCAATATAACGCGCATTATTTCCCATATAATGCAGTTATTATCGCTAGAACTGTAATAATTATACTTATTACATATATTATTATCAATATAACATGCATTATTACCCATATTATGCAGTTATAATCGCTAGAACTATAATAAATATACTTAGTACTTTTATTATCATCAATATAACATGCATTATTACCCATATTATGCAGTTATTATTGATAGAACTATAATAAATATACTTATTACTTTTATTATTTTCAATATAACATGCACTATTAGCCATATTGTACTATTATTATCGCTAGAACTATAATAATTATACTTATTACTCCCGATATTATCAATATAACATGCATTATTACCCATATAATGCAGTTATTATTGCTAGATCTGTAATAATTATACTTATTACTTATATTATTAGCAATATAACGTGCATTATTACCCATATAATGCAGTTATTATCGCTAGAACTGTAATAAATATACGTATTACTTTTATTATCATCAATATAACATGCATTAGTACCCATATTATGCAGTTATTATCGATAGAACTGTAATAAATATACTTACTACTTTTATTATTATCAATATAACATGCATTATTACGCATATTATGCAGTTATAATCGCTGGAACTGTAATAATTACACTTATTACTTATATTATTAGCAATATAACGCGCATTATTTCCCATATAATGCAGTTATTATCGCTAGAACTGTAATAATTATACTTATTACTTATATTATTATAAAGATAACATGCATTATTACCCTTATAATGCAGTTATTATCGACAGAAGTATAATAAATGTACTTATTACTTTTATTATCATCAATATAACATGCACTATTAGCCATATTTTACTATCATTATCGCTAGAACTATAATAATTATACTTATTACTCCCAATATTATCAATATAACATGCATTATTACGCATATTATGCAGTTATTATCGATAGAACTGTAATAAATATACTTATTACTTTTATTATTATCAATATAACATGCACTATTAGCCATATTGTACTATTATTATCGCTAGAACTATAATAATTATACTTATTACTCCCGATATTATCAATATAACATACATTATTACCCATATTATGCAGATATTATCGATAGAACTGTAATAAATATACTTATTACTTTTATTATTATCAATAAAACATGCATTATTACACATATAATGCAGTTATTATCGCTGGAACTGTAATAATTACACTTATTACTTATATTATTAGCAATATAACGCGCATTATTTCCCATATAATGCAGTTATTATCGCTAGAACTGTAATAATTATACTTATTACATATATTATTATCAATATAACATGCATTATTACGCATATTATGCAGTTATAATCGCTAGAACTATAATAAATATACTTAGTACCTTTATTATCATCAATATAACATGCATTATTACCCATATTATGCAGTTATTATCGATAGAACTGCAATAAATATACTTACTACTTTTATTGTTATCAATATAACATGCATTATTACCCATATAATGCAGTTATTATCGCTAGAACTGTAATAATTATACTTATCACTTATATTATTATCAATATAACATGCATTATTACCCATATTATGCAGTTATTATCGATAGAACTATAATAAATATACTTATTACTCCCGATATTATCAATATAACATACATTATTACCCATATTATGCAGTTATTATCGATAGAACTGTAATAAATATACTTATTACTTTTATTATTATCAATAAAACATGCATTATAACACATATAATGCAGTTATTATCGCTGGAACTGTAATAATTACACTTATTACTTATATTATTAGCAATATAACGCGCATTATTTCCCATATAATGCAGTTATTATCGCTAGAACTGTAATAATTATACTTATTACATATATTATTATCAATATAACATGCATTATTACGCATATTAAGCAGTTATAATCGCTAGAACTATAATAAATATACTTAGTACTTTTATTATCATCAATATAACATGCATTATTACCCATATTATGCAGTTATTATAGATAGAACTATAATAAATATACTTATTACTTTTATTATTTTCAATATAACATGCACCATTAGCCATATTGTACTATTATTATCGCTAGAACTATAATAATTATACTTATTACTCCCGATATTATCAATATAACATGCATTATTACCCATATAATGCAGTTATTATCGCTAGAACTGTAATAATTATACTTATTACTTATATTATTATCAATATAACATGCATTATTACGCATATTATGCAGTTATAATCGCTAGAACTATAATAAATATACTTATTACTTTTATTATTATCAATATAACATGCATTATTACACATATAATGCAGTTATTATCGCCAGAACTGTAATAATTATTCTTATTACTTATATTATTATCAATATAACATGCATTATTACCCATATTATGCAGTTATTATCGCTAGAACTATAATAAATATACGTATTACTTTTATTATCATCAATATAACATGCATTAGTACCCATATTATGCAGTTACTATCGATAGAACTGTAATAAATATACTTATTACTTTTATTATTTTCAATATAACATGCACTATTAGCCATATTGTACTATTATTATCGCTAGAACTATAATAATTATACTTATTACTCCCGATATTATCAATATAACATGCATTATTACCCATATAACGCAGGTATTATCGCTAGAACTGTAATAATTATACTTATTACTTATATTATTATCACTATAACATGCATTATTACCCATATAATGGAGTTATTATCGCTACAACTATAATAATTATACTTATTACTCCCAATATTATCAATATAACATGGATTATTACCCATATAATGCAGTTATTATCGCTAGAACTATGATAAATATACTTATTACTTTTATTATTATCAATATAACGTGCATTATTACCCATATTATGCAGTTATTATCGCTAGAACTATAATAAATATACGTATTACTTTTATTATCATCAATATAACATGCATTAGAAGCCATATTATGCAGTCATTATCGATAGAACTGTAATAAATATACTTATTACTTTTATTATTTTCAATATAACATGCACTATTAGCCATATTGTACTATTATTATCGCTAGAACTATAATAATTGTACTTATTACTCCCGATATTATCAATATAACATGCATTATTACCCATATAACGCAGGTATTATCGCTAGAACTGTAATAATTATACTTATTACTTATATTATTATCACTATAACATGCATTATTACCCATATAATGGAGTTATTATCGCTACAACTATAATAATTATACTTATTACTCCCAATATTATCAATATAACATGGATTATTACCCATATAATGCAGTTATTATCGCTAGAACTATAATAAATATACTTATTACTTTTATTATTATCAATATAACGTGCATTATTTCCCATAAATTGCAGTTATTATCGATAGAACTATAAAAATTATACTTATTACTCCCGATATTATCAATATAACATGCATTATTACCCATATTATGCAGTTATTATCGATAGAACTGTAATAAATATACTTACTACTTTTATTATTATCAATATAACATGCATTATTACCCATATAATGCAGTTATTATCGCTAGAACTGTAATAATTATACTTATCACTTATATTATTATCAATATAACATGCATTATTACCCATATTATGCAGTTATTATCGATAGAACTATAATAAATATACTTATTACTTTTATTATTATCAATATAACATGCATTATTACACATATAATGCAGTTATTATCGCTGGAACTGTAATAATTACACTTATTACTTATATTATTAGCAATATAACGCGCATTATTTCCCATATAATGCAGTTATTATCGCTAGAACTGTAATAATTATACTTATTACTTATATTATTATAAATATAACATGCATTATTACCCTTATAATGCAGTTATTATCGACAGAAGTATAATAAATGTACTTATTACTTTTATTATCATCAATATAACATGCACTATTAGCCATATTTTACTATCATTATCGCTAGAACTATAATAATTATACTTATTACTCCCAATATTATTCATATAACACGCATTATTACCCATATAATGCAGTTATTATCGCTAGAATTGTAATAATTATACTTATTACTTATATTATTATCAATATAACATGCATTATTACGGATATAATGGAGTTATTATCGCTAGAACTGTAATAATTATACTTATTACTTATATTATTATAAATATAACATGCATTATTACCCTTATAATGCAGTTATTATCGACAGAACTATAATAAATATACTTATTACTTTTATTATTATCAATAGAACATGCACTATTAGCCATATTGTACTATTATTATCGCTAGAACTATAATAATTATACTTATTACTCCCGATATTATCAATATAACATACATTATTACCCATATTATGCAGTTATTATCGATAGAACTGTAATAAATATACTTATTACTTTTATTATTATCAATAAAACATGCATTATTACACATATAATGCAGTTATTATCGCTGGAACTGTAATAATTACACTTATTACTTATATTATTAGCAATATAACGCGCATTATTTCCCATATAATGCAGTTATTATCGCTAGAACTGTAATAATTATACTTATTACTTATATTATTATCAATATAACATGCATTATTACGCATATTATGCAGTTATAATCGCTAGAACTATAATAAATATACTTAGTACTTTTATTATCATCAATATAACATGCATTATTACCCATATTATGCAGTTATTATAGATAGAACTATAATAAATATACTTATTACTTTTATTATTTTCAATATAACATGCACTATTAGCCATATTGTACTATTATTATCGCTAGAACTATAATAATTATACTTATTACTCCCGATATTATCAATATAACATGCATTATTACCCATATAATGCAGGTATTATCGCTAGAACCGTAATAATTATACTTATTACTTATATTATTATCAATATAACATGCATTATTACCCATATAATGAAGTTATTATCGCTAGAACTATAATAACTATACTTATTACTCCCAATATTATCAATATAACATGGATTATTACCCATATAATGCAGTTATTATCGGTAGAACTATAATAAATATACTTATTACTTTTATTATTATCAATATAACGTGCATTATTACCTATAAATTGCAGTTATTATCGCTAGAACTATAATAAATATACGTATTACTTTTATTATCATCAATATAACATGCACTATTAGCCATATTTTACCATCATTATCGCTAGAACTATAATAATTATACTTATTACTCCCAATATTATTCATATAACACGCATTATTACCCATATAATGCAGTTATTATCGATAGAACTGTAATAAATATACTTATTACTTTTATTATTATCAATATAACATGCACTATTAGCCATATTGTACTATTATTATCGCTAGAACTATAATAATTGTACTTATTACTCCCGATATTATCAATATAACATGCATTATTGCCCATATAATGCAGTTATTATTGCTAGAACTGTAATAATTATACTTATTACTTATATTATTAGCAATATAACGTGCATTATTACACATATAATGCAGTTATTATCGATAGAACTATAATAATTATACTTATTACTCCCGATATTATCAATATAACATGCATTATTACCCATATAATGCAGTTATTATTGCTAGATCTGTAATAATTATACTTATTACTTATATTATTAGCAATATAACGTGCATTATTACCCATATAATGCAGTTATTATCGCTAGAACTGTAATAATTATACTTATTACTTATATTATTATCAATATAACATGCATTATTACGCATATTATGCAGTTATAATCGCTAGAACTATAATAAATATACTTATTACTTTTATTATTATCAATATAACATGCATTATTACACATATAATGCAGTTCTTATCGCCAGAACTGTAATAATTATTCTTATTACTTATATTATTATCAATATAACATGCATTATTACCCATATTATGCAGTTATTATCGCTAGAACTATAATAAATATACGTATTACTTTTATTATCATCAATATAACATGCATTAGTACCCATATTATGCAGTTATTATCGATAGAACTGTAATAAATATACTTATTACTTTTATTATTTTCAATATAACATGCACTATTAGCCATATTGTACTATTATTATCGCTAGAACTATAATAATTATACTTATTACTCCCGATATTATCAATATAACATGCATTATTACCCATATAACGCAGGTATTATCGCTAGAACTGTAATAATTATACTTATTACTTATATTGTTATCACTATAACATGCATTATTACCCATATAATGGAGTTATTATCGCTACAACTATAATAATTATACTTATTACTTATATTATTATCAATATAACATGCATTATTACCCATATAATGCAGTTATTATCGATAGAACTATAATAAATATACTTATTACTTTTATTATTATCAATAGAACATGCACTATTAGCCATATTTTACTATCATTATCGCTAGAACTATAATAATTATACTTATTACTCCCAATATTATCAATATAACATGCATTATTACGCATATTATGCAGTTATTATCGATAGAACTGTAATAAATATACTTATTACTTTTATTATTATCAATATAACATGCACTATTAGCCATATTGTACTATTATTATCGCTAGAACTATAATAATTATACTTATTACTCCCAATATTATCAATATAACATGGATTATTACCCATATAATGCAGTTATTATCGCTAGAATTGTAATAATTATACTTATTACTTATATTATTATCAATATAACATGCATTATTACGCATATTATGCAGTTATAATCGCTAGAACTATAATAAATATACTTATTACTTTTATTATTATCAATATAACATGCATTATTACACATATAATGCAGTTCTTATCGCCAGAACTGTAATAATTATTCTTATTACTTATATTATTATCAATATAACATGCATTATTACCCATATTATGCAGTTATTATCGCTAGAACTATAATAAATATACGTATTACTTTTATTATCATCAATATAACATGCATTAGTACCCATATTATGCAGTTATTATCGATAGAACTGTAATAAATATACTTATTACTTTTATTATTTTCAATATAACATGCACTATTAGCCATATTGTACTATTATTATCGCTAGAACTATAATAATTATACTTATTACTCCCGATATTATCAATATAACATGCATTATTACCCATATAACGCAGGTATTATCGCTAGAACTGTAATAATTATACTTATTACTTATATTGTTATCACTATAACATGCATTATTACCCATATAATGGAGTTATTATCGCTACAACTATAATAATTATACTTATTACTTATATTATTATCAATATAACATGCATTATTACCCATATAATGCAGTTATTATCGATAGAACTATAATAAATATACTTATTACTTTTATTATTATCAATAGAACATGCACTATTAGCCATATTTTACTATCATTATCGCTAGAACTATAATAATTATACTTATTACTCCCAATATTATCAATATAACATGCATTATTACGCATATTATGCAGTTATTATCGATAGAACTGTAATAAATATACTTATTACTTTTATTATTATCAATATAACATGCACTATTAGCCATATTGTACTATTATTATCGCTAGAACTATAATAATTATACTTATTACTCCCAATATTATCAATATAACATGGATTATTACCCATATAATGCAGTTATTATCGCTAGAATTGTAATAATTATACTTATTACTTATATTATTATCAATATAACATGCATTATTACGGATATAATGGAGTTATTATCGCTAGAACTGTAATAATTATACTTATTACTTATATTATTATAAATATAACATGCATTATTACCCTTATAATGCAGTTATTATCGACAGAAGTATAATAAATATACGTATTACTTTTATTATCATCAATATAACATGCATTAGTACCCATATTATGCAGTTATTATCGATAGAACTGTAATAAATATACTTATTACTTTTATTATTTTCAATATAACATGCACTATTAGCCATATTGTACTATTATTATCGCTAGAACTATAATAATTATACTTATTACTCCCGATATTATCAATATAACATGCATTATTACCCATATAACGCAGGTATTATCGCTAGAACTGTAATAATTATACTTATTACTTATATTGTTATCACTATAACATGCATTATTACCCATATAATGGAGTTATTATCGCTACAACTATAATAATTATACTTATTACTTATATTATTATCAATATAACATGCATTATTACCCATATAATGCAGTTATTATCGATAGAACTATAATAAATATACTTATTACTTTTATTATTATCAATAGAACATGCACTATTAGCCATATTTTACTATCATTATCGCTAGAACTATAATAATTATACTTATTACTCCCAATATTATCAATATAACATGCATTATTACGCATATTATGCAGTTATTATCGATAGAACTGTAATAAATATACTTATTACTTTTATTATTATCAATATAACATGCACTATTAGCCATATTGTACTATTATTATCGCTAGAACTATAATAATTATACTTATTACTCCCAATATTATCAATATAACATGGATTATTACCCATATAATGCAGTTATTATCGCTAGAATTGTAATAATTATACTTATTACTTATATTATTATCAATATAACATGCATTATTACGGATATAATGGAGTTATTATCGCTAGAACTGTAATAATTATACTTATTACTTATATTATTATAAATATAACATGCATTATTACCCTTATAATGCAGTTATTATCGACAGAACTATAATAAATATACTTATTACTTTTATTATTATCAATAGAACATGCACTATTAGCCATATTTTACTATCATTATCGCTAGAACTATAATAATTATACTTATTACTCCCAATATTATCAATATAACATGCATTATTACGCATATTATGCAGTTATTATCGATAGAACTGTAATAAATATACTTATTACTTATATTATTATCAATATAACATGCACTATTAGCCATATTGTACTATTATTATCGCTAGAACTATAATAATTATACTTATTACTCCCGATATTATCAATATAACATACATTATTACCCATATTATGCAGTTATTATCGATAGAACTGTAATAAATATACTTATTACTTTTATTATTATCAATAAAACATGCATTAATACACATATAATGCAGTTATTATCGCTGGAACTGTAATAATTACACTTATTACTTATATTATTAGCAATATAACGCGCATTATTTCCCATATAATGCAGTTATTATCGGTAGAACTGTAATAATTATACTTATTACTTATATTATTATCAATATAACATGCATTATTACGCATATTATGCAGTTATAATCGCTAGAACTATAATAAATATACTTAGTACTTTTATTATCATCAATATAACAGGCATTATTACCCATATTATGCAGTTATTATAGATAGAACTATAATAAATATACTTATTACTTTTATTATTTTCAATATAACATGCACAGTTAGCCATATTGTACTATTATTATCGCTAGAACTGTAATAATTATACTTATTACTCCCGATATTATCAATATAACATCCATTATTACCCAAATAATGCAGTTATTGTCGCTAGAACTGTAATAATTATACTTATTACTTATATTATTATCAATATAACATGCATTATTACGCATATTATGCAGTTATAATCGCTAGAACTATAATAAATATACTTATTACTTTTATTATTATCAATATAACATGCATTATTACACATATAATGCAGTTATTATCGCCAGAAC
Organism: Megachile leachella; assembly: GCA_963576845.1. Classification (NCBI taxonomy): domain Eukaryota; kingdom Metazoa; phylum Arthropoda; class Insecta; order Hymenoptera; family Megachilidae; genus Megachile; species Megachile leachella. Next base: position 174,357 of record CAUYWW010000025.1, on the reverse strand, counting down.
TGTAATAATTATTCTTATTACTTATATTATTATCAATATAACATGCATTATTACCCATATTATGCAGTTATTATCGCTAGAACTATAATAAATATACGTATTACTTTTATTATCATCAATATAACATGCATTAGTACCCATATTATGCAGTTACTATCGATAGAACTGTAATAAATATACTTATTACTTTTATTATTTTCAATATAACATGCACTATTAGCCATATTGTACTATTATTATCGCTAGAACTATAATAATTATACTTATTACTCCCGATATTATCAATATAACATGCATTATTACCCATATAACGCAGGTATTATCGCTAGAACTGTAATAATTATACTTATTACTTATATTATTATCACTATAACATGCATTATTACCCATATAATGGAGTTATTATCGCTACAACTATAATAATTATACTTATTACTCCCAATATTATCAATATAACATGGATTATTACCCATATAATGCAGTTATTATCGCTAGAACTATGATAAATATACTTATTACTTTTATTATTATCAATATAACGTGCATTATTACCCATATTATGCAGTTATTATCGCTAGAACTATAATAAATATACGTATTACTTTTATTATCATCAATATAACATGCATTAGAAGCCATATTATGCAGTCATTATCGAGAGAACTGTAATAAATATACTTATTACTTTTATTATTTTCAATATAACATGCACTATTAGCCATATTGTACTATTATTATCGCTAGAACTATAATAATTGTACTTATTACTCCCGATATTATCAATATAACATGCATTATTACCCATATAACGCAGGTATTATCGCTAGAACTGTAATAATTATACTTATTACTTATATTATTATCACTATAACATGCATTATTACCCATATAATGGAGTTATTATCGCTACAACTATAATAATTATACTTATTACTCCCAATATTATCAATATAACATGGATTATTACCCATATAATGCAGTTATTATCGCTAGAACTATAATAAATATACTTATTACTTTTATTATTATCAATATAACGTGCATTATTTCCCATAAATTGCAGTTATTATCGATAGAACTATAAAAATTATACTTATTACTCCCGATATTATCAATATAACATGCATTATTACCCATATTATGCAGTTATTATCGATAGAACTGTAATAAATATACTTACTACTTTTATTATTATCAATATAACATGCATTATTACCCATATAATGCAGTTATTATCGCTAGAACTGTAATAATTATACTTATCACTTATATTATTATCAATATAACATGCATTATTACCCATATTATGCAGTTATTATCGATAGAACTATAATAAATATACTTATTACTTTTATTATTATCAATATAACATGCATTATTACACATATAATGCAGTTATTATCGCTGGAACTGTAATAATTACACTTATTACTTATATTATTAGCAATATAACGCGCATTATTTCCCATATAATGCAGTTATTATCGCTAGAACTGTAATAATTATACTTATTACTTATATTATTATAAATATAACATGCATTATTACCCTTATAATGCAGTTATTATCGACAGAAGTATAATAAATGTACTTATTACTTTTATTATCATCAATATAACATGCACTATTAGCCATATTTTACTATCATTATCGCTAGAACTATAATAATTATACTTATTACTCCCAATATTATTCATATAACACGCATTATTACCCATATAATGCAGTTATTATCGCTAGAATTGTAATAATTATACTTATTACTTATATTATTATCAATATAACATGCATTATTACGGATATAATGGAGTTATTATCGCTAGAACTGTAATAATTATACTTATTACTTATATTATTATAAATATAACATGCATTATTACCCTTATAATGCAGTTATTATCGACAGAACTATAATAAATATACTTATTACTTTTATTATTATCAATAGAACATGCACTATTAGCCATATTGTACTATTATTATCGCTAGAACTATAATAATTATACTTATTACTCCCGATATTATCAATATAACATACATTATTACCCATATTATGCAGTTATTATCGATAGAACTGTAATAAATATACTTATTACTTTTATTATTATCAATAAAACATGCATTATTACACATATAATGCAGTTATTATCGCTGGAACTGTAATAATTACACTTATTACTTATATTATTAGCAATATAACGCGCATTATTTCCCATATAATGCAGTTATTATCGCTAGAACTGTAATAATTATACTTATTACTTATATTATTATCAATATAACATGCATTATTACGCATATTATGCAGTTATAATCGCTAGAACTATAATAAATATACTTAGTACTTTTATTATCATCAATATAACATGCATTATTACCCATATTATGCAGTTATTATAGATAGAACTATAATAAATATACTTATTACTTTTATTATTTTCAATATAACATGCACTATTAGCCATATTGTACTATTATTATCGCTAGAACTATAATAATTATACTTATTACTCCCGATATTATCAATATAACATGCATTATTACCCATATAATGCAGGTATTATCGCTAGAACCGTAATAATTATACTTATTACTTATATTATTATCAATATAACATGCATTATTACCCATATAATGAAGTTATTATCGCTAGAACTATAATAACTATACTTATTACTCCCAATATTATCAATATAACATGGATTATTACCCATATAATGCAGTTATTATCGGTAGAACTATAATAAATATACTTATTACTTTTATTATTATCAATATAACGTGCATTATTACCTATAAATTGCAGTTATTATCGCTAGAACTATAATAAATATACGTATTACTTTTATTATCATCAATATAACATGCACTATTAGCCATATTTTACCATCATTATCGCTAGAACTATAATAATTATACTTATTACTCCCAATATTATTCATATAACACGCATTATTACCCATATAATGCAGTTATTATCGATAGAACTGTAATAAATATACTTATTACTTTTATTATTATCAATATAACATGCACTATTAGCCATATTGTACTATTATTATCGCTAGAACTATAATAATTGTACTTATTACTCCCGATATTATCAATATAACATGCATTATTGCCCATATAATGCAGTTATTATTGCTAGAACTGTAATAATTATACTTATTACTTATATTATTAGCAATATAACGTGCATTATTACCCATATAATGCAGTTATTATCGCTAGAACTGTAATAATTATACTTATTACTTATATTATTATCAATATAACATGCATTATTACGCATATTATGCAGTTATAATCGCTAGAACTATAATAAATATACTTATTACTTTTATTATTATCAATATAACATGCATTATTACACATATAATGCAGTTCTTATCGCCAGAACTGTAATAATTATTCTTATTACTTATATTATTATCAATATAACATGCATTATTACCCATATTATGCAGTTATTATCGCTAGAACTATAATAAATATACGTATTACTTTTATTATCATCAATATAACATGCATTAGTACCCATATTATGCAGTTATTATCGATAGAACTGTAATAAATATACTTATTACTTTTATTATTTTCAATATAACATGCACTATTAGCCATATTGTACTATTATTATCGCTAGAACTATAATAATTATACTTATTACTCCCGATATTATCAATATAACATGCATTATTACCCATATAACGCAGGTATTATCGCTAGAACTGTAATAATTATACTTATTACTTATATTGTTATCACTATAACATGCATTATTACCCATATAATGGAGTTATTATCGCTACAACTATAATAATTATACTTATTACTTATATTATTATCAATATAACATGCATTATTACCCATATAATGCAGTTATTATCGATAGAACTATAATAAATATACTTATTACTTTTATTATTATCAATAGAACATGCACTATTAGCCATATTTTACTATCATTATCGCTAGAACTATAATAATTATACTTATTACTCCCAATATTATCAATATAACATGCATTATTACGCATATTATGCAGTTATTATCGATAGAACTGTAATAAATATACTTATTACTTTTATTATTATCAATATAACATGCACTATTAGCCATATTGTACTATTATTATCGATAGAACTATAATAATTATACTTATTACTCCCAATATTATCAATATAACATGGATTATTACCCATATAATGCAGTTATTATCGCTAGAATTGTAATAATTATACTTATTACTTATATTATTATCAATATAACATGCATTATTACGGATATAATGGAGTTATTATCGCTAGAACTGTAATAATTATACTTATTACTTATATTATTATAAATATAACATGCATTATTACCCTTATAATGCAGTTATTATCGACAGAAGTATAATAAATATACGTATTACTTTTATTATCATCAATATAACATGCATTAGTACCCATATTATGCAGTTATTATCGATAGAACTGTAATAAATATACTTATTACTTTTATTATTTTCAATATAACATGCACTATTAGCCATATTGTACTATTATTATCGCTAGAACTATAATAATTATACTTATTACTCCCGATATTATCAATATAACATGCATTATTACCCATATAACGCAGGTATTATCGCTAGAACTGTAATAATTATACTTATTACTTATATTGTTATCACTATAACATGCATTATTACCCATATAATGGAGTTATTATCGCTACAACTATAATAATTATACTTATTACTTATATTATTATCAATATAACATGCATTATTACCCATATAATGCAGTTATTATCGATAGAACTATAATAAATATACTTATTACTTTTATTATTATCAATAGAACATGCACTATTAGCCATATTTTACTATCATTATCGCTAGAACTATAATAATTATACTTATTACTCCCAATATTATCAATATAACATGCATTATTACGCATATTATGCAGTTATTATCGATAGAACTGTAATAAATATACTTATTACTTTTATTATTATCAATATAACATGCACTATTAGCCATATTGTACTATTATTATCGCTAGAACTATAATAATTATACTTATTACTCCCAATATTATCAATATAACATGGATTATTACCCATATAATGCAGTTATTATCGCTAGAATTGTAATAATTATACTTATTACTTATATTATTATCAATATAACATGCATTATTACGGATATAATGGAGTTATTATCGCTAGAACTGTAATAATTATACTTATTACTTATATTATTATAAATATAACATGCATTATTACCCTTATAATGCAGTTATTATCGACAGAAGTATAATAAATATACTTATTACTTTTATTATCATCAATATAACATGCATTATTACGCATATTATGCAGTTATAATCGCTAGAACTATAATAAATATACTTAGTACTTTTATTATCATCAATATAACATGCATTATTACCCATATTATGCAGTTATTATAGATAGAACTATAATAAATATACTTATTACTTTTATTATTTTCAATATAACATGCACAATTAGCCATATTGTACTATTATTATCGCTAGAACTGTAATAATTATACTTATTACTCCCGATATTATCAATATAACATCCATTATTACCCAAATAATGCAGTTATTATCGCTAGAACTGTAATAATTATACTTATTACTTATATTATTATCAATATAACATGCATTATTACCCATATAATGCAGTTATTATCGCTAGAACTATAATAAATATACGTATTACTTTTATTATCATCAATATAACATGCACTATTAGCCATATTTTACCATCATTATCGCTAGAACTATAATAATTATACTTATTACTCCCAATATTATTCATATAACACGCATTATTACCCATATAATGCAGTTATTATCGCTAGAATTGTAATAATTATACTTATTACTTATATTATTATCAATATAGCATGCATTATTACGGATATAATGGAGTTATTATCGCTAGAACTGTAATAATTATACTTATTACTTATATTATTATAAATATAACATGCATTATTACCCTTATAATGCAGTTATTATCGACAGAACTATAATAAATATACTTATTACTTTTATTATTATCAATAGAACATGCACTATTAGCCATATTTTACTATCATTATCGCTAGAACTATAATAATTATACTTATTACTCCCAATATTATCAATATAACATGCATTATTACGCATATTATGCAGTTATTATCGATAGAACTGTAATAAATATACTTATTACTTATATTATTATCAATATAACATGCACTATTAGCCATATTGTACTATTATTATCGCTAGAACTATAATAATTATACTTATTACTCCCGATATTATCAATATAACATACATTATTACCCATATTATGCAGTTATTATCGATAGAACTGTAATAAATATACTTATTACTTTTATTATTATCAATAAAACATGCATTAATACACATATAATGCAGTTATTATCGCTGGAACTGTAATAATTACACTTATTACTTATATTATTAGCAATATAACGCGCATTATTTCCCATATAATGCAGTTATTATCGGTAGAACTGTAATAATTATACTTATTACTTATATTATTATCAATATAACATGCATTATTACGCATATTATGCAGTTATAATCGCTAGAACTATAATAAATATACTTAGTACTTTTATTATCATCAATATAACATGCATTATTACCCATATTATGCAGTTATTATAGATAGAACTATAATAAATATACTTATTACTTTTATTATTTTCAATATAACATGCACAGTTAGCCATATTGTACTATTATTATCGCTAGAACTGTAATAATTATACTTATTACTCCCGATATTATCAATATAACATCCATTATTACCCAAATAATGCAGTTATTGTCGCTAGAACTGTAATAATTATACTTATTACTTATATTATTATCAATATAACATGCATTATTACCCATATAATGCAGTTATTATCGATAGAACTATAATAAATATACTTATTACTTTTATTATTATCAATAGAACATGCACTATTAGCCATATTTTACTATCATTATCGCTAGAACTATAATAATTATACTTATTACTCCCAATATTATCAATATAACATGGATTATTACCCATATAATGCAGTTTTTATCGCTAGAACTATAATAAATATACTTATTACTTTTATTATTATCAATATAACGTGCATTATTACCGATAAGTTGCAGTTATTATCGCTAGAACTATAATAAATATACGTATTACTTTTATTATCATCAATATAACATGCACTATTAGCCATATTTTACCATCATTATCGCTAGAACTATAATAATTATAGTTATTACGCCCAATATTATTCATATAACACGCATTATTACCCATATAATGCAGTTATTATCGCTAGAATTGTAATAATTATACTTATTACTTATATTATTATCAATATAACATGCATTATTACGGATATAATGGAGTTATTATCGCTAGAACTGTAATAATTATACTTATTACTTATATTATTATAAATATAACATGCATTATTACCCTTATAATGCAGTTATTATCGACAGAAGTATAATAAATATACTTATTACTTTTATTATTATCAATATAACAGGCACTGTTAGCCATATTTTACTAGTATTATCGCTAGAACTGTAATAATTATACTTATTACTCCCGATATTATCAATATAACATCCATTATTACCCAAATAATGCAGTTATTATCGCTAGAACTGTAATAATTATACTTATTACTTATATTATTATCAATATAACATGCATTATTACCCATATAATGCAGTTATTATCGATAGAACTATAATAAATATACTTATTACTTTTATTATTATCAATAGAACATGCACTATTAGCCATATTTTACTATCATTATCGCTAGAACTATAATAATTATACTTATTACTCCCAATATTATCAATATAACATGCATTATTACGCATATTATGCAGTTATTATCGATAGAACTGTAATAAATATACTTATTACTTTTATTATTATCAATATAACATGCACTATTAGCCATATTGTACTATTATTATCGCTAGAACTATAATAATTATACTTATTACTCCCAATATTATCAATATAGCATGGATTATTACCCATATAATGCAGTTATTATCGCTAGAATTGTAATAATTATACTCATTACTTATATTATTATCAATATAACATGGATTATTACCCATATAATGCAGTTTTTATCGCTAGAACTATAATAAATATACTTATTACTTTTATTATTATCAATATAACGTGCATTATTACCCATAAATTGCAGTTATTATCGCTAGAACTATAATAAATATACGTATTACTTTTATTATCATCAATATAACATGCACTATTAGCCATATTTTACTATCATTATCGCTAGAACTATAATAATTATACTTATTACTCCCAATATTATTCATATAACACGCATTATTACCCATATAATGCAGTTATTATCGTTAGAATTGTAATAATTATACTTATTACTTATATTATTATCAATATAACATGCATTATTACGGATATAATGGAGTTATTATCGCTAGAACTGTAATAATTATACTTATTACTTATATTATTATAAATATAATATGCATTATTACCCTTATAATGCAGTTATTATCGACAGAAGTATAATAAATATACTTATTACTTTTATTATCATCAATATAACATGCACTATTAGCCATATTTTACTATCATTATCGCTAGAACTATAATAATTATACTTATTACTCCCAATATTATCAATATAACATGGATTATTACCCATATAATGCAGTTATTATCGCTAGAACTATAATAATTATACTTATTACTCCCAATATTATCAATATAACATGGATTATTACCCATATAATGCAGTTATTATCGCTAGAATTGTAATAATTATACTTATTACTTATATTATTATCAATATAACATGCATTATTACGGATATAATGGAGTTATTATCGCTAGAACTCTAATAATTATACTTATTACTTATATTATTATAAATATAACATGCATTATTACCCTTATAATGCAGTTATTATCGACAGAAGTATAATAAATATACTTATTACTTTTATTATTATCAATATAACAGGCACTGTTAGCCATATTTTACTAGTATTATCGCTAGAACTGTAATAATTATACTTATTACTCCCGATATTATCAATATAACATCCATTATTACCCAAATAATGCAGTTATTATCGCTAGAACTGTAATAATTATACTTATTACTTATATTATTATCAATATAACATGCATTATTACCCATATAATGCAGTTATTATCGATAGAACTATAATAAATATACTTATTACTTTTATTATTATCAATAGAACATGCACTATTAGCCATATTTTACTATCATTATCGCTAGAACTATAATAATTATACTTATTACTCCCAATATTATCAATATAACATGCATTATTACGCATATTATGCAGTTATTATCGATAGAACTGTAATAAATATACTTATTACTCCCGATATTATCAATATAACATACATTATTACCCATATTATGCAGTTATTATCGATAGAACTGTAATAAATATACTTATTACTTTTATTATTATCAATAAAACATGCATTAATACACATATAATGCAGTTATTATCGCTGGAACTGTAATAATTATACTTATTACTTATATTATTATCAATATAACATGCATTATTACGGATATTATGCAGTTATAATCGCTAGAACTATAATAAATATACTTAGTACTTTTATTATCATCAATATAACATGCATTATTACCCATATTATGCAGTTATTATAGATAGAACTATAATAAATATACTTATTACTTTTATTATTTTCAATATAACATGCACTATTAGCCATATTGTACTATTATTATCGCTAGAACTGTAATAATTATACTGATTACTTATATTATTATCAATATAACATGCATTATTACCCATATAATGCAGTTATTATCGATAGAACTATAATAAATATACTTATTACCTTTATTATTATCAATAGAACATGCACTATTAGCCATATTTTACTATCATTATCGCTAGAACTATAATAATTATACTTATTACTCCCAATATTATCAATATAACATGGATTATTACCCATATAATGCAGTTTTTATCGCTAGAACTATAATAAATATACTTATTACTTTTATTATTATCAATATAACGTGCATTATTACCCATAAATTGCAGTTATTATCGCTAGAACTATAATAAATATACGTATTACTTTTATTATCATCAATATAACATGCACTATTAGCCATATTTTACCATCATTATCGCTAGAACTATAATAATTATACTTATTACTCCCAATATTATTCATATAACACGCATTATTACCCATATAATGCAGTTATTATCGCTAGAATTGTAATAATTATACTGATTACTTATATTATTATCAATATAACATGCATTATTACCCATATAATGCAGTTATTATCGATAGAACTATAATAAATATACTTATTACTTTTATTATTATCAATAGAACATGCACTATTAGCCATATTTTACTATCATTATCGCTAGAACTATAATAATTATACTTATTACTCCCAATATTATCAATATAACATGCATTATTACGCATATTATGCAGTTATTATCGATAGAACTGTAATAAATATACTTATTACTCCCGATATTATCAATATAACATACATTATTACCCATATTATGCAGTTATTATCGATAGAACTGTAATAAATATACTTATTACTTTTATTATTATCAATAAAACATGCATTAATACACATATAATGCAGTTATTATCGCTGGAACTGTAATAATTACACTTATTACTTATATTATTAGCAATATAACGCGCATTATTTCCCATATAATGCAGTTATTATCGCTAGAACTGTAATAATTATACTTATTACTTATATTATTATCAATATAACATGCATTATTACGGATATTATGCAGTTATAATCGCTAGAACTATAATAAATATACTTAGTACTTTTATTATCATCAATATAACATGCATTATTACCCATATTATGCAGTTATTATAGATAGAACTATAATAAATATACTTATTACTTTTATTATTTTCAATATAACATGCACTATTAGCCATATTGTACTATTATTATCGCTAGAACTGTAATAATTATACTGATTACTTATATTATTATCAATATAACATGCATTATTACCAATATAATGCAGTTATTATCGATAGAACTATAATAAATATACTTATTACTTTTATTATTATCAATAGAACATGCACTATTAGCCATATTTTACTATCATTATCGCTAGAACTATAATAATTATACTTATTACTCCCAATATTATCAATATAACATGGATTATTACCCATATAATGCAGTTTTTATCGCTAGAACTATAATAAATATACTTATTACTTTTATTATTATCAATATAACGTGCATTATTACCCATAAATTGCAGTTATTATCGCTAGAACTATAATAAATATACGTATTACTTTTATTATCATCAATATAACATGCACTATTAGCCATATTTTACCATCATTATCGCTAGAACTATAATAATTATACTTATTACTCCCAATATTATTCATATAACACGCATTATTACCCATATAATGCAGTTATTATCGCTAGAATTGTAATAATTATACTTATTACTTATATTATTATCAATATAACATGCATTATTACGGATATAATGGAGTTATTATCGCTAGAACTGTAATAATTATACTTATTACTTATATTATTATAAATATAACATGCATTATTACCCTTATAATGCAGTTATTATCGACAGAAGTATAATAAATATACTTATTACTTTTATTATTATCAATATAACAGGCACTGTTAGCCATATTTTACTAGTATTATCGCTAGAACTGTAATAATTATACTTATTACTCCCGATATTATCAATATAACATCCATTATTACCCAAATAATGCAGTTATTATCGCTAGAACTGTAATAATTATACTTATTACTTATATTATTATCAATATAACATGCATTATTACCCATATAATGCAGTTATTATCGATAGAACTATAATAAATATACTTATTACTTTTATTATTATCAATAGAACATGCACTATTAGCCATATTTTACTATCATCATCGCTAGAACTATAATAATTATACTTATTACTCCCAATATTATCAATATAACATGCATTATTACGCATATTATGCAGTTATTATCGATAGAACTGTAATAAATATACTTATTACTTTTATTATTATCAATATAACATGCACTATTAGCCATATTGTACTATTATTATCGCTAGAACTATAATAATTATACTTATTACTCCCAATATTATCAATATAGCATGGATTATTACCCATATAATGCAGTTATTATCGCTAGAATTGTAATAATTATACTCATTACTTATATTATTATCAATATAACATGGATTATTACCCATATAATGCAGTTTTTATCGCTAGAACTATAATAAATATACTTATTACTTTTATTATTATCAATATAACGTGCATTATTACCCATAAATTGCAGTTATTATCGCTAGAACTATAATAAATATACGTATTACTTTTATTATCATCAATATAACATGCACTATTAGCCATATTTTACTATCATTATCGCTAGAACTATAATAATTATACTTATTACTCCCAATATTATTCAAATAACACGCATTATTACCCATATAATGCAGTTATTATCGCTAGAATTGTAATAATTATACTTATTACTTATATTATTATCAATATAACATGCATTATTACGGATATAATGGAGTTATTATCGCTAGAACTGTAATAATTGTACTTATTACTTATATTATTATAAATATAACATGCATTATTACCCTTATAATGCAGTTATTATCGACAGAAGTATAATAAATATACTTATTACTTTTATTATTATCAATATAACAGGCACTGTTAGCCATATTTTACTAGTATTATCGCTAGAACTGTAATAATTATACTTATTACTCCCGATATTATGAATATAACATGCATTATTACGCATATTATGCAGTTATTATCGATAGAACTGTAATAAATATACTTATTACTTTTATTATTATCAATATAACATGCACTATTAGCAATATTGTACTATTATTATCGCTAGAACTATAATAATTATACTTATTACTCCCGATATTATTAATATAACATGCATTATTGCCCATATAATGCAGTTATTATTGCTAGAACTGTAATAATTATACTTATTACTTATATTATTAGCAATATAACGTGCATTATTACACATATAATGCAGTTATTATCGATAGAACTATAATAATTATACTTATTACTCCCGATATTATCAATATAACATGCATTATTACCCATATAATGCAGTTATTATTGCTAGAACTGTAATAATTATACTTATTACTTATATTATTAGCAATATAACGTGCATTATTAAACATATAATGCAGTTATTATCGCTAGAACTGTTATAATTATACTTATCACTTATATTATTATCAATATAACATGCATTATTACCCATATTATGCAGTTATTATCGATAGAACTGTAATAAATATACTTACTACTTTTATTATTATCAATATAACATGCATTATTACCCATATAATGCAGTTATTATCGCTAGAACTGTAATAATTATACTTATTACTTATATTATTATCAATATAACATGCATTATTACCCATATAATGCAGTTATTCTCGACAGAAGTATAATAAATATTCTTATTACTTTTATTATTATCAATATAACATGCACTATTAGCCAAATTTTACCATTATCATCGCCAGAACTATAATATTTATACTTATTACTCCCCATATTATCAATATAACATCCATTATTACCCATATAATGCAGTTATTATCGCTAGAACTGTAATAATTATACTTATTACTTATATTATTATCAATTTAACATGCATTATTACCCATACTATGCAGTTATTATATCTAGAACTATAATAAATATACGTATTACATTTATTATCATCAATATAACATGCATTATTACCCATATTATGCAGTTATTATCGATAGAACTATAATAAATATACTTATTACTTTTATTATTATCAATATAACATGCACTATTGGCCATATTTTACTATTATTATCGCTAGAACTTTAATAATTATACTTATTACTCCCAATATTATCAATGTAACATGCATTATTACCCATATAATGCAGTTATTATCGCTAGAACTGTAATAATTATACTTATTGCTTATATTATTCTCACTATAACATGCATTATTACCTATATTATGCAGTTATAATCGCTAGAGCTCTAATAAATATACTTACTACTTTCATTATCAATATAACATGCATTATTACATATATTATGCAGTTATTATCGCTAGAACTATAATGAATATACTTATTACTCCCGATATTATCAATATATCATGCATTATTACCCATATTATGCAGTTATTATCGCTAGAACTGTAATAATTATACTTATTACTTATATTATTATCAATATAACATGCATTATTACCCATATAATGCAGTTATTATCGCTAGAACTGTAATAATTATACTTATTACTTATATTATTATCATTATAACATGCATTATTGCGCATATTATGCAGTTATTATAGCTAGAACTATAATAAATATACTTCGTACTTTTCTTATCATCAATATAACATGCATTATTACCCATATTATGCAGTTATCATCGATAGAACTATAATAAATATACTTGTTACTCTTATTATTATCAATATAACATGCACTATTAGCCATATTTTACTATTATTATCGCTGGAACTATAATAATTATACTTATTACTCCCGATATTATCAATATAACATGCATTATTACCCATATAATGCAGTTATTATCGCTAGAACTGTAATAATTATACTTATTACTTATATTATTAGCAATATAACGTGCATTATTACCCATATTATGCAGTTATTATCGCTAGTACTGTAATAATTATACTTATTACTTATATTATTATCCATATAACATGCATTATTACGCATGTAATGCAGTTATTATCGACAGAAGTATAATAAATATACTTATTACTTTTATTATTATCAATATAACATGCACTATTAGCCAAATTTTACTATTATTATCGCTAGAACTATAATATTTATACCTATTACTCCCGATATTATCAATATAACATCCATTATTACCCATATAATGCAGTTATTATCGCTAAAACTATAATAAATATACTTATTACGCCCGATATTATCAATATAACATCCATTATTACCCATATAATGCAGTTATTATCGCTAGAACTGTAATAATTATACTTATTACTTATATTATTATCCATATAACATGCATTATTACCCATGTAATGCAGTTATTATCGACAGAAGTATAATAAATATACTTATTACTTTTATTATTATCAATATAACATGCACTATTAGCCAAATTTTACTATTATCATCGCTAGAACTATAATATTTATACTTATTACTCCCCATATTATCAATATAACATCCATTATTACCCATATAATGCAGGTATTATTGCTAGAACTGTAATAATTATACTTATTACTTATATTATTATCAATTTAACATGCAGTATTACCTATATTATGCAGTTATAATCGCTAGAGCTCTAATAAATATACTTACTACTTTCATTATCAATATAACATGCATTATTACATATATTATGCATTTATTATCGATAGAACTATAATAATTATACTTATTACTTTTACTATTATCAATACAACATGCACTGTTAGCCATATTTTACTATTATTATCGCTAGAACTATGATAATTATAGTTATTACTCCCGATATTATCAATATAACATGCATTATTACCCATATAATGCAGTTATTATCGCTAGAACTGTAATAATTATACTTATTACTTATATTATTATCATTATAACATGCATTATTGCGCATATTATGCAGTTATTATAGCTAGAACTATAATAAATATACTTCGTACTTTTCTTATCATCAATATAACATGCATTATTACCCATATTATGCAGTTATCATCGATAGAACTATAATAAATATACTTGTTACTCTTATTATTATCAATATAACATGCATTATTAGCTATATTTTACTATTATAATCGCTAGAACTATAATAATTATACTTATTCCTCCCGATATTATCAATATAACATGCATTATTACCCGTATAATGCAGTTATTACCGCTAGAACTGTAATAATTATACTTATTCCGTATATCATTATCAATATATCATGCCTTATTACCCATATTATGCAGTTATTATCGCTAGAACTGTAATAATTATACTTATTACTTATATTATTATCAATATAACATGCATTATTACCCATATAATGCAGTTATTCTCGACAGAAGTATAATAAATATTCTTATTACTTTTATTATTATCAATATAACATGCACTATTAGCCAAATTTTACCATTATCATCGCTAGAACTATAATATTTATACTTATTACTCCCCATATTATCAATATAACATCCATTATTACCCATATAATGCAGTTATTATCGCTAGAACTGTAATAATTATACTTATTACTTATATTATTATCAATTTAACATGCATTATTACCCATACTATGCAGTTATTATAGCTAGAACTATAATAAATATACGTATTACATTTATTATCATCAATATAACATGCATTATTACCCATATTATGAAGTTATTATCGATAGAACTATAATAAATATACTTATTACTTTTATTATTATCAATATAACATGCACTATTGGCCATATTTTACTATTATTATCGCTAGAACTTTAATAATTATACTTATTACTCCCAATATTATCAATGTAACATGCATTATTACCCATATAATGCAGTTATTATCGCTAGAACTGTAATAATTATACTTATTGCTTATATTATTCTCACTATAACATGCATTATTACCTATATTATGCAGTTATAATCGCTAGAGCTCTAATAAATATACTTACTACTTTCATTATCAATATAACATGCATTATTACATATATTATGCAGTTATTACCGCTAGAACTATAATGAATATACTTATTACTCCCGATATTATCAATATATCATGCATTATTACCCATATTATGCAGTTATTATCGCTAGAACTGTAATAATTATACTTATTACTTATATTATTATCATTATAACATGCATTATTGCGCATATTATGCAGTTATTATAGCTAGAACTATAATAAATATACTTCCTACTTTTCTTATCATCAATATAACATGCATTATTACCCATATTATGCAGTTATCATCGATAGAACTATAATAAATATACTTGTTACTCTTATTATTATCAATATAACATGCACTATTAGCCATATTTTACTATTATTATCGCTGGAACTATAATAATTATACTTATTACTCCCGATATTATCAATATAACATGCATTATTACCCATATAATGCAGTTATTATCGCTAGAACTGTAATAATTATACTTATTACTTATATTATTAGCAATATAACGTGCATTATTACCCATATTATGCAGTTATTATCGCTAGAACTGTAATAATTATACTTATTACTTATATTATTATCCATATAACATGCATTATTACCCATGTAATGCAGTTATTATCGACAGAAGTATAATAAATATACTTATTACTTTTATTATTATCAATATAACATGCACTATTAGCCAAATTTTACTATTATTATCGCTAGAACTATAATATTTATACCTATTACTCCCGATATTATCAATATAACATCCATTATTACCCATATAATGCAGTTATTATCGCTAGAACTATAATAAATATACTTATTACGCCCGATATTATCAATATAACATCCATTATTACCCATATAATGCAGTTATTATCGCTAGAACTGTAATAATTATACTTATTACTTATATTATTATCCATATAACATGCATTATTACCCATGTAATGCAGTTATTATCGACAGAAGTATAATAAATATACTTATTACTTTTATTATTATCAATATAACATGCACTATTGGGCATATTTTACTATTATTATCGCTAGAACTTTAATAATTATACTTATTACTCCCAATATTATCAATGTAACATGCATTATTACCCATGTAATGCAGTTATTATCGCTAGAACTGTAATAATTATACTTATTGCTTATATTATTCTCACTATAACATGCATTATTACCTATATTATGCAGTTATAATCGCTAGAGCTCTAATAAATATACTTACTACTTTCATTATCAATATAACATGCATTATTACATATATTATGCATTTATTATCGATAGAACTATAATAAATATACTTATTACTTTTACTATTATCAATACAACATGCACTGTTAGCCAAATTTTACTATTATTATCGCTAGAACTATAATATTTATACCTATTACTCCCGATATTATCAATATAACATC
Source organism: Megachile leachella (assembly GCA_963576845.1). Taxonomy (NCBI): domain Eukaryota; kingdom Metazoa; phylum Arthropoda; class Insecta; order Hymenoptera; family Megachilidae; genus Megachile; species Megachile leachella. The sequence goes on along the minus strand of CAUYWW010000025.1, from coordinate 155,981 downwards.
CATTATTACCCATATAATGCAGTTATTATCGCTAGAACTATAATAAATATACTTATTACGCCCGATATTATCAATATAACATCCATTATTACCCATATAATGCAGTTATTATCGCTAGAACTGTAATAATTATACTTATTACTTATATTATTATCCATATAACATGCATTATTACCCATGTAATGCAGTTATTATCGACAGAAGTATAATAAATATACTTATTACTTTTATTATTATCAATATAACATGCACTATTGGGCATATTTTACTATTATTATCGCTAGAACTTTAATAATTATACTTATTACTCCCAATATTATCAATGTAACATGCATTATTACCCATGTAATGCAGTTATTATCGCTAGAACTGTAATAATTATACTTATTGCTTATATTATTCTCACTATAACATGCATTATTACCTATATTATGCAGTTATAATCGCTAGAGCTCTAATAAATATACTTACTACTTTCATTATCAATATAACATGCATTATTACATATATTATGCATTTATTATCGATAGAACTATAATAAATATACTTATTACTTTTACTATTATCAATACAACATGCACTGTTAGCCATATTTTACTATTATTATCGCTAGAACTATAATAATTATAGTTATTACTCCCGATATTATCAATATAACATGCATTATTACCCATATAATGCAGTTATTATCGCTAGAACTGTAATAATTATACTTATTACCTATATTATTATCAATATAACATGCATTATTAGCTATATTTTACTATTATTATCGCTAGAACTATAATAATTATACTTATTCCTCCCGATATTATCAATATAACATGCATTATTACCCGTATAATGCAGTTATTACCGCTAGAACTGTAATAATTATACTTATTGCGTATATCATTATCAATATATCATGCATTATTACCCATATTATGCAGTTATTATCGCTAGAACTGTAATAATTATACTTATTACTTATATTATTATCAATATAACATGCATTATTACCCATATAATGCAGTTATTATCGCTAGAACTGTAATAATTATACTTATTACTTATATTATTATCATTATAACATGCATTATTGCGCATATTATGCAGTTATTATAGCTAGAACTATAATAAATATACTTCGTACTTTTCTTATCATCAATATAACATGCATTATTACCCATATTATGCAGTTATCATCGATAGAACTATAATAAATATACTTGTTACTCTTATTATTATCAATATAACATGCATTATTAGCTATATTTTACTATTATTATCGCTAGAACTATAATAATTATACTTATTCCTCCCGATATTATCAATATAACATGCATTATTACCCGTATAATGCAGTTATTACCGCTAGAACTGTAATAATTATACTTATTCCGTATATCATTATCAATATATCATGCCTTATTACCCATATTATGCAGTTATTATCGCTAGAACTGTAATAATTATACTTATTACTTATATTATTATCAATATAACATGCATTATTACCCATATAATGCAGTTATTATCGCTAGAACTGTAATAATTATACTTATTACTTATATTATTATCATTATAACATGCATTATTGCGCATATTATGCAGTTATTATAGCTAGAACTATAATAAATATACTTCGTACTTTTCTTATCATCAATATAACATGCATTATTACCCATATTATGCAGTTATCATCGATAGAACTATAATAAATATACTTATTACTTTTATTATTATCAATATAACATGCACTATTAGCCAAATTTTACTTTTATTATCGCTAGAACTATAATAATTGTACTTATTACTCCCGATATTATCAATATAACATACATTATTACCCATATAATGCAGTTATTATCGATAGAACTGTAATAATTATACTTATTACTTATATTGTTAGCAATATAACGTGCATTATTACCCATATTATGCAGTTATTATCGCAAGAACTGTAATAATTATACTTATTACTTATATTATTATCAATATAACATGCATTATTACCCATATAATGCAGTTATTCTCGACAGAAGTATAATAAATATTCTTATTACTTTTATTATTATCAATATAACATGCACTATTAGCCAAATTTTACTATTATCATCGCTAGAACTATAATATTTATACTTATTACTCCCCATATTATCAATATAACATCCATTATTACCCATATAATGCAGTTATTATCGCTAGAACTGTAATAATTATACTTATTACTTATATTATTATCAATTTAACATGCATTATTACCCATACTATGCAGTTATTATAGCTAGAACTATAATAAATATACGTATTACATTTATTATCATCAATATAACATGCATTATTACCCATATTATGCAGTTATTATCGATAGAACTATAATAAATATACTTATTACTTTTATTATTATCAATATAACATGCACTATTGGGCATATTTTACTATTATTATCGCTAGAACTTTAATAATTATACTTATTACTCCCAATATTATCAATGTAACATGCATTATTACCCATATAATGCAGTTATTATCGCTAGAACTGTAATAATTATACTTATTGCTTATATTATTCTCACTATAACATGCATTATTACCTATATTATGCAGTTATAATCGCTAGAGCTCTAATAAATATACTTACTACTTTCATTATCAATATAACATGCATTATTACATATATTATGCATTTATTATCGATAGAACTATAATAAATATACTTATTACTTTTACTATTATCAATACAACATGCACTCTTAGCCATATTTTACTATTATTATCGCTAGAACTATAATAATTATAGTTATTACTCCCGATATTATCAATATAACATGCATTATTACCCATATAATGCAGTTATTATCGCTAGAACTGTAATAATTATACTTATTACTTATATTATTAGCAATATAACGTGCATTATTACCCATATTATGCAGTTATTATCGCTAGAACTGTAATAATTATACTTATTACTTATATTATTATCCATATAACATGCATTATTACCCATGTAATGCAGTTATTATCGACAGAAGTATAATAAATATACTTATTACTTTTATTATTATCAATATAACATGCACTATTAGCCAAATTTTACTATTATTATCGCTAGAACTTTAATAATTATACTTATTACTCCCAATATTATCAATGTAACATGCATTATTACCCATATAATGCAGTTATTATCGCTAGAACTGTAATAATTATACTTATTGCTTATATTATTCTCACTATAACATGCATTATTACCTATATTATGCAGTTATAATCGCTAGAGCTCTAATAAATATACTTACTACTTTCATTATCAATATAACATGCATTATTACATATATTATGCATTTATTATCGATAGAACTATAATAAATATACTTATTACTCCCGATATTAGCAATATAACGGGCATTATTACCCATATTATGCAGTTATTATCGCTAGAACTGTAATAATTATACTTATTAGTTATATTATTATCAATATAACATGCATTATTACCCATATAATGCAGTTATTATCGCTAGAACTGTAATAATTATACTTATTACTTATATTATTATCAATATAACATGCATTATTACCCATATAATGCAGTTATTCTCCACAGAAGTATAATAAATATTCTTATTACTTTTATTATTATCAATATAACATGCACTATTAGCCAAATTTTACCATTATCATCGCTAGAACTATAATATTTATACTTATTACTCCCCATATTATCAATATAACATCCATTATTACCCATATAATGCAGTTATTATCGCTAGAACTGTAATAATTATACTTATTACTTATATTATTATCAATTTAACATGCATTATTACCCATACTATGCAGTTATTATAGCTAGAACTATAATAAATATACGTATTACATTTATTATCATCAATATAACATGCATTATTACCCATATTATGCAGTTATTATCGATAGAACTATAATAAATATACTTATTACTTTTATTATTATCAATATAACATGCACTATTGGCCATATTTTACTATTATTATCGCTAGAACTTTAATAATTATACTTATTACTCCCAATATTATCAATGTAACATGCATTATTACCCATATAATGCAGTTATTATCGCTAGAACTGTAATAATTATACTTATTGCTTATATTATTCTCACTATAACATGCATTATTACCTATATTATGCAGTTATAATCGCTAGAGCTCTAATAAATATACTTACTACTTTCATTATCAATATAACATGCATTATTACATATATTATGCAGTTATTATCGCTAGAACTATAATGAATATACTTATTACTCCCGATATTATCAATATATCATGCATTATTACCCATATTATGCAGTTATTATCGCTAGACCTGTAATAATTATACTTATTACTTATATTATTATCAATATAACATGCATTATTACCCATATAATGCAGTTATTATCGCTAGAACTGTAATAATTATACTTATTACTTATATTATTATCATTATAACATGCATTATTGCGCATATTATGCAGTTATTATAGCTAGAACTATAATAAATATACTTCGTACTTTTCTTATCATCAATATAACATGCATTATTACCCATATTATGCAGTTATCATCGATAGAACTATAATAAATATACTTATTACTTTTATTATTATCAATATAACATGCACTATTAGCCAAATTTTACTTTTATTATCGCTAGAACTATAATAATTGTACTTATTACTCCCGATATTATCAATATAACATACATTATTACCCATATAATGCAGTTATTATCGATAGAACTGTAATAATTATACTTATTACTTATATTGTTAGCAATATAACGTGCATTATTACCCATATTATGCAGTTATTATCGCAAGAACTGTAATAATTATACTTATTACTTATATTATTATCAATATAACATGCATTATTACCCATATAATGCAGTTATTCTCGACAGAAGTATAATAAATATTCTTATTACTTTTATTATTATCAATATAACATGCACTATTAGCCAAATTTTACTATTATCATCGCTAGAACTATAATATTTATACTTATTACTCCCCATATTATCAATATAACATCCATTATTACCCATATAATGCAGTTATTATCGCTAGAACTGTAATAATTATACTTATTACTTATATTATTATCAATTTAACATGCATTATTACCCATACTATGCAGTTATTATAGCTAGAACTATAATAAATATACGTATTACATTTATTATCATCAATATAACATGCATTATTACCCATATTATGCAGTTATTATCGATAGAACTATAATAAATATACTTATTACTTTTATTATTATCAATATAACATGCACTATTGGGCATATTTTACTATTATTATCGCTAGAACTTTAATAATTATACTTATTACTCCCAATATTATCAATGTAACATGCATTATTACCCATATAATGCAGTTATTATCGCTAGAACTGTAATAATTATACTTATTGCTTATATTATTCTCACTATAACATGCATTATTACCTATATTATGCAGTTATAATCGCTAGAGCTCTAATAAATATACTTACTACTTTCATTATCAATATAACATGCATTATTACATATATTATGCAGTTATTATCGCTAGAACTATAATGAATATACTTATTACTCCCGATATTATCAATATATCATGCATTATTACCCATATTATGCAGTTATTATCGCTAGACCTGTAATAATTATACTTATTACTTATATTATTATCAATATAACATGCATTATTACCCATATAATGCAGTTATTATCGCTAGAACTGTAATAATTATACTTATTACTTATATTATTATCATTATAACATGCATTATTGCGCATATTATGCAGTTATTATCGATAGAACTATAATAAATATACTTATTACTTTTATTATTATCAATATAACATGCACTATTAGCCATATTTTACTATTATTATCGCTAGAACTATAATATTTATACTTATTACTCCCGATATTATCAATGTAACATGCATTATTACCCATATAATGCAGTTATTATCGCTAGAACTGTAATAATTATACTTATTGCTTATATTATTCTCACTATAACATGCATTATTACCTATATTATGCAGTTATAATCGCTAGAGCTCTAATAAATATACTTACTACTTTCATTATCAATATAACATGCATTATTACATATATTATGCAGTTATTATCGCTAGAACTATAATGAATATACTTATTACTCCCGATATTATCAATATATCATGCATTATTACCCATATTATGCAGTTATTATCGCTAGACCTGTAATAATTATACTTATTACTTATATTATTATCAATATAACATGCATTATTACCCATATAATGCAGTTATTATCGCTAGAACTGTAATAATTATACTTATTACTTATATTATTATCATTATAACATGCATTATTGCGCATATTATGCAGTTATTATAGCTAGAACTATAATAAATATACTTCGTACTTTTCTTATCATCAATATAACATGCATTATTACCCATATTATGCAGTTATCATCGATAGAACTATAATAAATATACTTGTTACTCTTATTATTATCAATATAACATGCACTATTAGCCATATTTTACTATTATTATCGCTGGAACTATAATAATTATACTTATTACTCCCGATATTATCAATATAACATGCATTATTACCCATATAATGCAGTTATTATCGCTAGAACTGTAATAATTATACTTATTACTTATATTATTATCAATTTAACATGCATTATTACCCATATTATGCAGTTATTACAGCTAGAACTATAATACATATACGTATTACTTTTATTATCATCAATATAACATGCATTATTACGCATATAATGCAGTTATTATCGATAGAACTATAATAAATATACTTATTACTTTTATTATTATCAATATAACATGCACTATTAGCCATATTTTACTATTATTATCGCTAGAACTATAATATTTATACTTATTACTCCCGATATTATCAATATAACATCCATTATTACCCATATAATGCAGTTATTATCGCTAGAACTATAATAAATATACTTATTACTCCCGATATTATCAATATAACATCCATTATTACCCATATAATGCAGTTATTATCGCTAGAACTATAATAAATATACTTATTACTCCCGATATTAGCAATATAACGTGCATTATTACCCATATTATGCAGTTATTATCGCTAGAACTGTAATAATTATACTTATTACTTATATTATTATCAATATAACATGCATTATTACCCATATAATGCAGTTATTATCGCTAGAACTGTAATAATTATACTTATTACTTATATTATTATCATTATAACATGCATTATTGCGCATGTTATGCAGTTATTATCGCTAGAACTGTAATAATTATACTTATTACTTATATTATTATCAATATAACATGCATTATTAGCTATATTTTACTATTATTATCGCTAGAACTATAATAATTATACTTATTCCTCCCGATATTATCAATATAACATGCATTATTACCCATATAATGCAGTTATTATCGCTAGAACTGTAATAATTATCCTTTGACTTATATTATTAGCAATATAACGTGCATTATTACCCATATTATGCAGTTATTATCGCTAGAACTGTAATAATTATACTTATTAGTTATATTATTATCAATATAACATGCATTATTACCCATATAATGCAGTTATTATCGACAGAAGTATAATAAATATACTTATTACTTTTATTATTATCAATATAACATGCACTATTAGCCAAATTTTACTTTTATTATCGCTAGAACTATAATAATTGTACTTATTACTCCCGATATTATCAATATAACATCCATTATTACCCATATAATGCAGTTATTATCGCTAGAACTGTAATAATTATACTTATTACTTATATTGTTAGCAATATAACGTGCATTATTACCCATATAATGCAGTTATTATCGCTAGAACTGTAATAATTATACTTATTACTTATATTATTATCAATATAACATGCATTATTACCCATATAATGCAGTTATTCTCGACAGAAGTATAATAAATATTCTTAGTACTTTTATTATTATCAATATAACATGCACTATTAGCCAAATTTTACTATTATCATCGCTAGAACTATAATATTTATACTTATTATTCCCCATATTATCAATATAACATCCATTATTACCCATATAATGCAGTTATTATCGCTAGAACTGTAATAATTATACTTATTACTTATATTATTATCAATTTAACATGCATTATTACCCATACTATGCAGTTATTATAGCTAGAACTATAATAAATATACGTATTACATTTATTATCATCAATATAACATGCATTATTACCCATATTATGCAGTTATTATCGATAGAACTATAATAAATATACTTATTACTTTTATTATTATCAATATAACATGCACTATTGGCCATATTTTACTATTATTATCGCTAGAACTTTAATAATTATACTTATTACTCCCAATATTATCAATGTAACATGCATTATTACCCATATAATGCAGTTATTATCGCTAGAACTGTAATAATTATACTTATTGCTTATATTATTCTCACTATAACATGCATTATTACCTATATTATGCAGTTATAATCGCTAGAGCTCTAATAAATATACTTACTACTTTCATTATCAATATAACATGCATTATTATATATATTATGCAGTTATTATCGCTAGAACTATAATGAATATACTTATTACTCCCGATATTATCAATATATCATGCATTATTACCCATATTATGCAGTTATTATCGCTAGACCTGTAATAATTATACTTATTACTTATATTATTATCAATATAACATGCATTATTACCCATATAATGCAGTTATTGTCGCTAGAACTGTAATAATTATACTTATTACTTATATTATTATCATTATAACATGCATTATTGCGCATATTATGCAGTTATTATAGCTAGAACTATAATAAATATACTTCGTACTTTTCTTATCATCAATATAACATGCATTATTACCCATATTATGCAGTTATCATCGATAGAACTATAATAAATATACTTGTTACTCTTATTATTATCAATATAACATGCACTATTAGCCATATTTTACTATTATTATCGCTGGAACTATAATAATTATACTTATTACTCCCGATATTATCAATATAACATGCATTAATACCCATATAATGCAGTTATTATCGCTAGAACTGTAATAATTATACTTATTACTCATATTATTAGCAATATAACGTGCATTATTACCCATATTATGCAGTTATTATCGCTAGAACTGTAATAATTATACTTATTACTTATATTATTATCCATATAACATGCATTATTACCCATGTAATGCAGTTATTATCGACAGAAGTATAATAAATATACTTATTACTTTTATTATTATCAATATAACATGCACTATTAGCCAAATTTTACTATTATTATCGCTAGAACTATAATATTTATACCTATTACTCCCGATATTATCAATATAACATCCATTATTACCCATATAATGCAGTTATTATCGCTAGAACTATAATAAATATACTTATTACGCCCGATATTATCAATATAACATCCATTATTACCCATATAATGCAGTTATTATCGCTAGAACTGTAATAATTATACTTATTACTTATATTATTATCCATATAACATGCATTATTACCCATGTAATGCAGTTATTATCGACAGAAGTATAATAAATATACTTATTACTTTTATTATTATCAATATAACATGCACTATTGGGCATATTTTACTATTATTATCGCTAGAACTTTAATAATTATACTTATTACTCCCAATATTATCAATGTAACATGCATTATTACCCATATAATGCAGTTATTATCGCTAGAACTGTAATAATTATACTTATTGCTTATATTATTCTCACTATAACATGCATTATTACCTATATTATGCAGTTATAATCGCTAGAGCTCTAATAAATATACTTACTACTTTCATTATCAATATAACATGCATTATTACATATATTATGCAGTTATTATCGCTAGAACTATAATGAATATACTTATTACTCCCGATATTATCAATATATCATGCATTATTACCCATATTATGCAGTTATTATCGCTAGACCTGTAATAATTATACTTATTACTTATATTATTATCAATATAACATGCATTATTACCCATATAATGCAGTTATTGTCGCTAGAACTGTAATAATTATACTTATTACTTATATTATTATCATTATAACATGCATTATTGCGCATATTATGCAGTTATTATAGCTAGAACTATAATAAATATACTTCGTACTTTTCTTATCATCAATATAACATGCATTATTACCCATATTATGCAGTTATCATCGATAGAACTATAATAAATATACTTGTTACTCTTATTATTATCAATATAACATGCACTATTAGCCATATTTTACTATTATTATCGCTAGAACTATAATAATTGTACTTATTACTCCCGATATTATCAATATAACATACATTATTACCCATATAATGCAGTTATTATCGATAGAACTGTAATAATTATACTTATTACTTATATTGTTAGCAATATAACGTGCATTATTACCCATATTATGCAGTTATTATCGCAAGAACTGTAATAATTATACTTATTACTTATATTATTATCAATATAACATGCATTATTACCCATATAATGCAGTTATTCTCGACAGAAGTATAATAAATATTCTTATTACTTTTATTATTATCAATATAACATGCACTATTAGCCAAATTTTACTATTATCATCGCTAGAACTATAATATTTATACTTATTACTCCCCATATTATCAATATAACATCCATTATTACCCATATAATGCAGTTATTATCGCTAGAACTGTAATAATTATACTTATTACTTATATTATTATCAATTTAACATGCATTATTACCCATACTATGCAGTTATTATAGCTAGAACTATAATAAATATACGTATTACATTTATTATCATCAATATAACATGCATTATTACCCATATTATGCAGTTATTATCGATAGAACTATAATAAATATACTTATTACTTTTATTATTATCAATATAACATGCACTATTGGGCATATTTTACTATTATTATCGCTAGAACTTTAATAATTATACTTATTACTCCCAATATTATCAATGTAACATGCATTATTACCCATATAATGCAGTTATTATCGCTAGAACTGTAATAATTATACTTATTGCTTATATTATTCTCACTATAACATGCATTATTACCTATATTATGCAGTTATAATCGCTAGAGCTCTAATAAATATACTTACTACTTTCATTATCAATATAACATGCATTATTACATATATTATGCATTTATTATCGATAGAACTATAATAAATATACTTATTACTTTTACTATTATCAATACAACATGCACTGTTAGCCATATTTTACTATTATTATCGCTAGAACTATAATAATTATAGTTATTACTCCCGATATTATCAATATAACATGCATTATTACCCATATAATGCAGTTATTATCGCTAGAACTGTAATAATTATACTTATTACTTATATTATTAGCAATATAACGTGCATTATTACCCATATTATGCAGTTATTATCGCTAGAACTGTAATAATTATACTTATTACTTATATTATTATCCATATAACATGCATTATTACCCATGTAATGCAGTTATTATCGACAGAAGTATAATAAATATACTTATTACTTTTATTATTATCAATATAACATGCACTATTAGCCAAATTTTACTATTATTATCGCTAGAACTTTAATAATTATACTTATTACTCCCAATATTATCAATGTAACATGCATTATTACCCATATAATGCAGTTATTATCGCTAGAACTGTAATAATTATACTTATTGCTTATATTATTCTCACTATAACATGCATTATTACCTATATTATGCAGTTATAATCGCTAGAGCTCTAATAAATATACTTACTACTTTCATTATCAATATAACATGCATTATTACATATATTATGCATTTATTATCGATAGAACTATAATAAATATACTTATTACTCCCGATATTAGCAATATAACGTGCATTATTACCCATATTATGCAGTTATTATCGCTAGAACTGTAATAATTATACTTATTAGTTATATTATTATCAATATAACATGCATTATTACCCATATAATGCAGTTATTATCGCTAGAACTGTAATAATTATACTTATTACTTATATTATTATCAATATAACATGCATTATTACCCATATAATGCAGTTATTCTCGACAGAAGTATAATAAATATTCTTATTACTTTTATTATTATCAATATAACATGCACTATTAGCCAAATTTTACCATTATCATCGCTAGAACTATAATATTTATACTTATTACTCCCCATATTATCAATATAACATCCATTATTACCCATATAATGCAGTTATTATCGCTAGAACTGTAATAATTATACTTATTACTTATATTATTATCAATTTAACATGCATTATTACCCATACTATGCAGTTATTATAGCTAGAACTATAATAAATATACGTATTACATTTATTATCATCAATATAACATGCATTATTACCCATATTATGCAGTTATTATCGATAGAACTATAATAAATATACTGATTACTTTTATTATTATCAATATAACATGCACTATTGGCCATATTTTACTATTATTATCGCTAGAACTTTAATAATTATACTTATTACTCCCAATATTATCAATGTAACATGCATTATTACCCATATAATGCAGTTATTATCGCTAGAACTGTAATAATTATACTTATTGCTTATATTATTCTCACTATAACATGCATTATTACATATATTATGCAGTTATAATCGCTAGAGCTCTAATAAATATACTTACTACTTTCATTATCAATATAACATGCATTATTACATATATTATGCAGTTATTATCGCTAGAACTATAATGAATATACTTATTACTCCCGATATTATCAATATATCATGCATTATTACCCATATTATGCAGTTATTATCGCTAGACCTGTAATAATTATACTTATTACTTATATTATTATCAATATAACATGCATTATTACCCATATAATGCAGTTATTATCGCTAGAACTGTAATAATTATACTTATTACTTATATTATTATCATTATAACATGCATTATTGCGCATATTATGCAGTTATTATAGCTAGAACTATAATAAATATACTTCGTACTTTTCTTATCATCAATATAACATGCATTATTACCCATATTATGCAGTTATCATCGATAGAACTATAATAAATATACTTATTACTTTTATTATTATCAATATAACATGCACTATTAGCCAAATTTTACTTTTATTATCGCTAGAACTATAATAATTGTACTTATTACTCCCGATATTATCAATATAACATACATTATTACCCATATAATGCAGTTATTATCGATAGAACTGTAATAATTATACTTATTACTTATATTGTTAGCAATATAACGTGCATTATTACCCATATTATGCAGTTATTATCGCAAGAACTGTAATAATTATACTTATTACTTATATTATTATCAATATAACATGCATTATTACCCATATAATGCAGTTATTCTCGACAGAAGTATAATAAATATTCTTATTACTTTTATTATTATCAATATAACATGCACTATTAGCCAAATTTTACTATTATCATCGCTAGAACTATAATATTTATACTTATTACTCCCCATATTATCAATATAACATCCATTATTACCCATATAATGCAGTTATTATCGCTAGAACTGTAATAATTATACTTATTACTTATATTATTATCAATTTAACATGCATTATTACCCATACTATGCAGTTATTATAGCTAGAACTATAATAAATATACGTATTACATTTATTATCATCAATATAACATGCATTATTACCCATATTATGCAGTTATTATCGATAGAACTATAATAAATATACTTATTACTTTTATTATTATCAATATAACATGCACTATTGGACATATTTTACTATTATTATCGCTAGAACTTTAATAATTATACTTATTACTCCCAATATTATCAATGTAACATGCATTATTACCCATATAATGCAGTTATTATCGCTAGAACTGTAATAATTATACTTATTGCTTATATTATTCTCACTATAACATGCATTATTACCTATATTATGCAGTTATAATCGCTAGAGCTCTAATAAATATACTTACTACTTTCATTATCAATATAACATGCATTATTACATATATTATGCAGTTATTATCGCTAGAACTATAATGAATATACTTATTACTCCCGATATTATCAATATATCATGCATTATTACCCATATTATGCAGTTATTATCGCTAGACCTGTAATAATTATACTTATTACTTATATTATTATCAATATAACATGCATTATTACCCATATAATGCAGTTATTATCGCTAGAACTGTAATAATTATACTTATTACTTATATTATTATCATTATAACATGCATTATTGCGCATATTATGCAGTTATTATAGCTAGAACTATAATAAATATACTTCGTACTTTTCTTATCATCAATATAACATGCATTATTACCCATATTATGCAGTTATCATCGATAGAACTATAATAAATATACTTGTTACTCTTATTATTATCAATATAACATGCACTATTAGCCATATTTTACTATTATTATCGCTGGAACTATAATAATTATACTTATTACTCCCGATATTATCAATATAACATGCATTATTACCCATATAATGCAGTTATTATCGCTAGAACTGTAATAATTATACTTATTACTTATATTATTATCAATTTAACATGCATTATTACCCATATTATGCAGTTATTACAGCTAGAACTATAATACATATACGTATTACTTTTATTATCATCAATATAACATGCATTATTACGCATATAATGCAGTTATTATCGATAGAACTATAATAAATATACTTATTACTTTTATTATTATCAATATAACATGCACTATTAGCCATATTTTACTATTATTATCGCTAGAAATATAATATTTATACTTATTACTCCCGATATTATCAATATAACATCCATTATTACCCATATAATGCAGTTATTATCGCTAGAACTATAATAAATATACTTATTACTCCCGATATTAGCAATATAACGTGCATTATTACCCATATTATGCAGTTATTATCGCTAGAACTGTAATAATTATACTTATTACTTATATTATTATCAATATAACATGCATTATTACCCATGTAATGCAGTTATTATCGCTAGAACTGTAATAATTATACTTATTACTTATATTATTATCATTATAACATGCATTATTGCGCATGTTATGCAGTTATTATCGCTAGAACTGTAATAATTATACTTATTACTTATATTATTATCAATATAACATGCATTATTAGCTATATTTTACTATTATTATCGATAGAACTATAATAATTATACTTATTCCTCCCGATATTATCAATATAACATGCATTATTACCCATATAATGCAGTTATTATCGCTAGAACTGTAATAATTATCCTTTGACTTATATTATTAGCAATATAACGTGCATTATTACCCATATTATGCAGTTATTATCGCTAGAACTGTAATAATTATACTTATTAGTTATATTATTATCAATATAACATGCATTATTACCCATGTAATGCAGTTATTGTCGACAGAAGTATAATAAATATACTTATTGCTTTTATTATTATCAATATAACATGCACTATTAGCCAAATTTTACTTTTATTATCGCTAGAACTATAATAATTGTACTTATTACTCCCGATATTATCAATATAACATCCATTATTACCCATATAATGCAGTTATTATCGCTAGAACAGTAATAATTATACTTATTACTTATATTGTTAGCAATATAACGTGCATTATTACCCATATTATGCAGTTATTATCGCTAGAACTGTAATAATTATACTTATTACTTATATTATTATCAATATAACATGCATTATTACCCATATAATGCAGTTATTCTCGACAGAAGTATAATAAATATTCTTAGTACTTTTATTATTATCAATATAACATGCACTATTAGCCAAATTTTACTATTATCATCGCTAGAACTATAATATTTATACTTATTACTCCCCATATTATCAATATAACATCCATTATTACCCATATAATGCAGTTATTATCGCTAGAACTGTAATAATTATACTTATTACTTATATTATTATCAATTTAACATGCATTATTACCCATACTATGCAGTTATTATAGCTAGAACTATAATAAATATACGTATTACATTTATTATCATCAATATAACATGCATTATTACCCATATTATGCAGTTATTATCGATAGAACTATAATAAATATACTTATTACTTTTATTATTATCAATATAACATGCACTATTGGCCATATTTTACTATTATTATCGCTAGAACTTTAATAATTATACTTATTACTCCCAATATTATCAATGTAACATGCATTATTACCCATATAATGCAGTTATTATCGCTAGAACTGTAATAATTATACTTATTGCTTATATTATTCTCACTATAACATGCATTATTACCTATATTATGCAGTTATAATCGCTAGAGCTCTAATAAATATACTTACTACTTTCATTATCAATATAACATGCATTATTACATATATTATGCATTTATTATCGATAGAACTATAATAAATATACTTATTACTTTTACTGTTATCAATACAACATGCACTGTTAGCCATATTTTACTATTATTATCGCAGGAACTATAATAATTATACTTATTACTCCCGATATTATCAATATAACATCCATTATTACCCATATAATGCAGTTATTATCGCTAGAACTGTAATAATTATCCTTTGATTTATATTATTAGCAATATATGGTGCATTATTACCCATATTATGCAGTTATTATCGCTAGAACTGTAATAATTATACTTATTAGTTATATTATTATCAATATAACATGCATTATTACCCATAT
The DNA here is from genome assembly GCA_963576845.1 of Megachile leachella. Lineage (NCBI taxonomy): Eukaryota > Metazoa > Arthropoda > Insecta > Hymenoptera > Megachilidae > Megachile > Megachile leachella. The sequence goes on along the minus strand of CAUYWW010000025.1, from coordinate 139,076 downwards.
AATGCAGTTATTATCGACAGAAGTATAATAAATATACTTATTACTTTTATTATTATCAATATAACATGCACTATTAGCCAAATTTTACTTTTATTATCGCTAGAACTATAATAATTGTACTTATTACTCCCGATATTATCAATATAACATCCATTATTACCCATATAATGCAGTTATTATCGCTAGAACTGTAATAATTATACATATTACTTATATTATTATCAATATAACATGCATTATTACCCATATAATGCAGTTATTATCGCTAGAACTGTAATAATTATACTTATTACGTATATTATTATCATTATAACATGCATTATTGCGCATATTATGCAGTTATTATCGCTAGAACTATAATAAATATACTTCGTACTTTTATTATCATCAATATAACATGCATTATTACCCATATTATGCAGTTATTATCGATAGAACTATAATAAATATACTTGTTACTCTTATTATTATCAATATAACATGCACTATTAGCCATATTTTACTATTATTATCGCTAGAACTATAATATTTATACTTATTACTCCCGATATTATCAATATAACATGCATTATTACCCATATAGTGCAGTTATTATCGCTAGAACTGTAATAATTATACTTATTACATATATATCATTACCAATATAACATGCATTTTTACCCATATTATGTAGTTATAATCGCTAGGACTATAATAAATATACTTAGTACTTTTATTATCATCAATATAACATGCATTATTACCCATATTGTGCAGTTATTATCGATAGAACTATAATAAATATACTTATTGCTTTTATCATTATCAATATAACATGCACTATTAGCCATATTTTACTATTATTATCGCTAGAACTGTAATAATTATACTTGTTACTCCCGATACTATCAATATAACATCCATTATTACCCATATAATGCAGTTATTATCGCTAGAACTATAATAAATATACTTAGTACTTTTATTATCATCAATATAACATGCATTATTACCCATATTATACTGTTATTATCGATAGAACTATAATAAATGTACTTATTACTTTTATTATTATCAGTATAACATGCACTATTAGCCATAATTTACTTTTATTATCGCTAGAACTATAATAATTATACTTATTACTCCCGATATTATCAATATAACATGCATTATTACCCATATAGTGCAGTTATTATCGCTAGAACTGTAATAATTATACTTATTACTTATATCATTACCAATATAACATGCATTTTTACCCATATTATGTAGTTATAATCGCTAGGACTATAATAAATATACTTCGTACTTTTATTATCATCAATATAACATGCATTATTACCCATATAATGCAGTTATTATCGACAGAAGTATAATAAATATACTTATTACTTTTATTATTATCAATATAGCATGCACTATTAGCCAAATTTTACTTTTAATATCGCTAGAACTATAATAATTGTACTTATTACTCCCGATATTATCAATATAACATGCATTATTACCCATATAATGCAGTTATTATCGCTAGAACTGTAATACTTATACTTATTACTTATATTATTATCATTATAACATGCATTATTGCGCATATTATGCAGTTATTATCGCTTGAACTATAATAAATATACTTCGTACTTTTATTATCATCAATATAACATGCATTATTACCCATATTATGCAGTTATTATTGATAGAACTATAATAAATATACTTGTTACTCTTATTATTATCAATATAACATGCATTATTACCCATATAATGCAGTTATTATCGCTAGAACTGTAATAATTATACTTATTACTTATATTATTAGCAATATAACGTGCATTATTACCCATATTATGCAGTTATTGACGCTAGAACTGTAATAATTATACATATTACTTATATTATTATCCATATAACATGCATTATTACCCATATTATGCAGTTATTATCGATAGAACTATAATAAATATACTTATTACTTTTATTATTATCAATATAACATGCACTATTAGAAATATTTTACTATTATTATCGCTAGAACTATAATATTTATACTTATTACTCCCGATATTTACAATATAACATCCATTATTACCCATATAATGCAGTTATTACCGCTAGAACTGTAATAATTATGCTTATTACTCATATTATTAGCAATATAACGTGCATTATTACCCATATAATGCAGTTATTATCGCTAGAACTGTAATAATTATACTTATTATTTATATTATTATCAATATAACATGCACTATTAGCCAAATTTTACTATTATTATCGCTAGAACTATAATATTTATACTTATTACTCCCGATATTATCAATATAACATCCATTATTACCCATATAATGCAGTTATTATCGCTAGAACTATAATAAATATACTTATTACTCCCGATGTTATCAATATAACATCCATTATTACCCATATAATGCAGTTATTATCGCTAGAACTGTAATAATTATACTTATTAGTTATATAATTATCAATATAACATGCATTATTACCCATATAATGCAGTTATTATCGCTAGAACTGTAATAGTTATACTTATTACTTATATTATTATCATTATAACATGCATTATTGCGCATATTATGCAGTTATTATCGCTAGAACTATAATAAATATACTTCGTACTTTTATTATCATCAATATAACATGCATTATTACCCATATTATGTAGTTATTATCGATAGAACTATAATAAATATACTTGTTACTCTTATTATTATCAATATAACATGCACTATTAGCCATATTTTACTATTATTATCGCTAGAACTATAATATTTATACTTATTACTCCCGATATTGTCAATATAACATGCATTATTACCCATATAATGCAGTTATTATCGACAGAAGTATAATAAATATTCTTATTACTTTTATTATTATCAATATAACATGCACTATTAGAAATATTTTACTATTATTATCGCTAGAACTATAATATTTATACTTATTACTCCCGATATTATCAATATAACATCCATTATTACCCATATAATGCAGTTATTATCGCTAGAACTGTAATAATTATACTTATTACTTATATTATTATCAATTTAACATGCATTATTACCCATATTATGCAGTTAATATCGATAGTACTATAATAAATATACGTATTACATTTATTATCATCAATATAACATGCATTATTACCCATATTATGCAGTTAATATCGATAGAACTATAATAAATATACGTATTACATTTATTATCATCAATATAACATGCATTATTACCCATATTATGCAGTTATTATCGATAGAACTATAATAAATATACTTATTACTTTTATTATTATCAATATAACATGCACTATTAGAAATATTTTACTATTATTATCGCTAGAACTATAATATTTATACTTATTACTCCCGATATTTACAATATAACATCCATTATTACCCATATAATGCAGTTATTACCGCTAGAACTGTAATAATTATGCTTATTACTCATATTATTAGCAATATAACGTGCATTATTACCCATATAATGCAGTTATTATCGCTAGAACTGTAATAATTATACTTATTATTTATATTATTATCAATATAACATGCACTATTAGCCAAATTTTACTATTATTATCGCTAGAACTATAATATTTATACTTATTACTCCCGATATTATCAATATAACATCCATTATTACCCATATAATGCAGTTATTATCGCTAGAACTATAATAAATATACTTATTACTCCCGATGTTATCAATATAACATCCATTATTACCCATATAATGCAGTTATTATCGCTAGAACTGTAATAATTATACTTATTACTTATATTATTATCAATTTAACATGCATTATTACCCATACTATGCAGTTATTATAGCTAGAACTATAATAAATATACGTATTTCATTTATTATCATCAATATAACATGCATTATTACCCATATTATGCAGTTATTATCGCTAGAACTGTAATAATTATCCTTTGATTTATATTATTAGCAATATATGGTGCATTATTACCCATATTATGCAGTTATTATCGCTAGAACTGTAATAATTATACTTATTAGTTATATTATTATCAATATAACATGCATTATTACCCATATAATGCAGTTATTATCGACAGAAGTATAATAAATATACTTATTACTTTTATTATTATCAATATAACATGCACTATTAGCCATATTTTACTATTATTATCGCTAGAACTATAATATTTATACTTATTACTCCCGATATTATCAATATAACATGCATTATTACCCATATAATGCAGTTATTATCGACAGAAGTATAATAAATATTCTTATTACTTTTATTATTATCAATATAACATGCACTATTAGCCAAATTTTACTATTATTATCGCTAGAACTATAATATTTATACTTATTACTCCCGATATTATCAATATAACATCCATTATTACCCATATAATGCAGTTATTATCGCTAGAACTGTAATAATTATACTTATTACTTATATTATTATCAATTTAACATGCATTATTACCCATATTATGCAGTTAATATCGATAGAACTATAATAAATATACGTATTACATTTATTATCATCAATATAACATGCATTATTACCCATATTATGCATTTATTATCGATAGAACTATAATAAATATACTTATTGCTTTTATCATTATCAATATAACATGCACTATTAGCCATATTTTACTATTATTATCGCTAGAACTGTAATAATTATACTTGTTACTCCCGATACTATCAATATAACATCCATTATTACCCATATAATGCAGTTATTATCGCTAGAACTATAATAAATATACTTAGTACTTTTATTATCATCAATATAACATGCATTATTACCCATATTATGCAGTTATTATCGATAGAACTATAATAAATGTACTTATTACTTTTATTATTATCAGTATAACATGCACTATTAGCCATATTTTACTTTTATTATCGCTAGAACTATAATAATTATACTTATTACTCCCGATATTATCAATATAACATGCATTATTACGCATATAATGCAGTTATTATCGCTAGAACTATAATAAATATACTTACTACTTTTATTATCATCAATATAACATGCATTATTACCCATATTATACTGTTATTATCGATAGAACTATAATAAATGTACTTATTACTTTTATTATTATCAGTATAACATGCACTATTAGCCATAATTTACTTTTATTATCGCTAGAACTATAATAATTATACTTATTACTCCCGATATTATCAATATAACATGCATTATTACCCATATAGTGCAGTTATTATCGCTAGAACTGTAATAATTATACTTATTACTTATATCATTACCAATATAACATGCATTTTTACCCATATTATGTAGTTATAATCGCTAGGACTATAATAAATATACTTCGTACTTTTATTATCATCAATATAACATGCATTATTACCCATATAATGCAGTTATTATCGACAGAAGTATAATAAATATACTTATTACTTTTATTATTATCAATATAGCATGCACTATTAGCCAAATTTTACTTTTAATATCGCTAGAACTATAATAATTGTACTTATTACTCCCGATATTATCAATATAACATGCATTATTACCCATATAATGCAGTTATTATCGCTAGAACTGTAATACTTATACTTATTACTTATATTATTATCATTATAACATGCATTATTGCGCATATTATGCAGTTATTATCGCTTGAACTATAATAAATATACTTCGTACTTTTATTATCATCAATATAACATGCATTATTACCCATATTATGCAGTTATTATTGATAGAACTATAATAAATATACTTGTTACTCTTATTATTATCAATATAACATGCATTATTACCCATATAATGCAGTTATTATCGCTAGAACTGTAATAATTATACTTATTACTTATATTATTAGCAATATAACGTGCATTATTACCCATATTATGCAGTTATTGACGCTAGAACTGTAATAATTATACATATTACTTATATTATTATCCATATAACATGCATTATTACCCATATTATGCAGTTATTATCGATAGAACTATAATAAATATACTTATTACTTTTATTATTATCAATATAACATGCACTATTAGAAATATTTTACTATTATTATCGCTAGAACTATAATATTTATACTTATTACTCCCGATATTTACAATATAACATCCATTATTACCCATATAATGCAGTTATTACCGCTAGAACTGTAATAATTATGCTTATTACTCATATTATTAGCAATATAACGTGCATTATTACCCATATAATGCAGTTATTATCGCTAGAACTGTAATAATTATACTTATTATTTATATTATTATCAATATAACATGCACTATTAGCCAAATTTTACTATTATTATCGCTAGAACTATAATATTTATACTTATTACTCCCGATATTATCAATATAACATCCATTATTACCCATATAATGCAGTTATTATCGCTAGAACTATAATAAATATACTTATTACTCCCGATGTTATCAATATAACATCCATTATTACCCATATAATGCAGTTATTATCGCTAGAACTGTAATAATTATACTTATTAGTTATATTATTATCAATATAACATGCATTATTACCCATATAATGCAGTTATTATCGCTAGAACTGTAATAGTTATACTTATTACTTATATTATTATCATTATAACATGCATTATTGCGCATATTATGCAGTTATTATCGCTAGAACTATAATAAATATACTTCGTACTTTTATTATCATCAATATAACATGCATTATTACCCATATTATGTAGTTATTATCGATAGAACTATAATAAATATACTTGTTACTCTTATTATTATCAATATAACATGCACTATTAGCCATATTTTACTATTATTATCGCTAGAACTATAATATTTATACTTATTACTCCCGATATTGTCAATATAACATGCATTATTACCCATATAATGCAGTTATTATCGACAGAAGTATAATAAATATTCTTATTACTTTTATTATTATCAATATAACATGCACTATTAGAAATATTTTACTATTATTATCGCTAGAACTATAATATTTATACTTATTACTCCCGATATTATCAATATAACATCCATTATTACCCATATAATGCAGTTATTATCGCTAGAACTGTAATAATTATACTTATTACTTATATTATTATCAATTTAACATGCATTATTACCCATATTATGCAGTTAATATCGATAGTACTATAATAAATATACGTATTACATTTATTATCATCAATATAACATGCATTATTACCCATATTATGCAGTTAATATCGATAGAACTATAATAAATATACGTATTACATTTATTATCATCAATATAACATGCATTATTACCCATATTATGCAGTTATTATCGATAGAACTATAATAAATATACTTATTACTTTTATTATTATCAATATAACATGCACTATTAGAAATATTTTACTATTATTATCGCTAGAACTATAATATTTATACTTATTACTCCCGATATTTACAATATAACATCCATTATTACCCATATAATGCAGTTATTACCGCTAGAACTGTAATAATTATGCTTATTACTCATATTATTAGCAATATAACGTGCATTATTACCCATATAATGCAGTTATTATCGCTAGAACTGTAATAATTATACTTATTATTTATATTATTATCAATATAACATGCACTATTAGCCAAATTTTACTATTATTATCGCTAGAACTATAATATTTATACTTATTACTCCCGATATTATCAATATAACATCCATTATTACCCATATAATGCAGTTATTATCGCTAGAACTATAATAAATATACTTATTACTCCCGATGTTATCAATATAACATCCATTATTACCCATATAATGCAGTTATTATCGCTAGAACTGTAATAATTATACTTATTACTTATATTATTATCAATTTAACATGCATTATTACCCATACTATGCAGTTATTATAGCTAGAACTATAATAAATATACGTATTTCATTTATTATCATCAATATAACATGCATTATTACCCATATTATGCAGTTATTATCGCTAGAACTGTAATAATTATCCTTTGATTTATATTATTAGCAATATATGGTGCATTATTACCCATATTATGCAGTTATTATCGCTAGAACTGTAATAATTATACTTATTAGTTATATTATTATCAATATAACATGCATTATTACCCATATAATGCAGTTATTATCGACAGAAGTATAATAAATATACTTATTACTTTTATTATTATCAATATAACATGCACTATTAGCCATATTTTACTATTATTATCGCTAGAACTATAATATTTATACTTATTACTCCCGATATTATCAATATAACATGCATTATTACCCATATAATGCAGTTATTATCGACAGAAGTATAATAAATATTCTTATTACTTTTATTATTATCAATATAACATGCACTATTAGCCAAATTTTACTATTATTATCGCTAGAACTATAATATTTATACTTATTACTCCCGATATTATCAATATAACATCCATTATTACCCATATAATGCAGTTATTATCGCTAGAACTGTAATAATTATACTTATTACTTATATTATTATCAATTTAACATGCATTATTACCCATATTATGCAGTTAATATCGATAGAACTATAATAAATATACGTATTACATTTATTATCATCAATATAACATGCATTATTACCCATATTATGCATTTATTATCGATAGAACTATAATAAATATACTTATTGCTTTTATCATTATCAATATAACATGCACTATTAGCCATATTTTACTATTATTATCGCTAGAACTGTAATAATTATACTTGTTACTCCCGATACTATCAATATAACATCCATTATTACCCATATAATGCAGTTATTATCGCTAGAACTATAATAAATATACTTAGTACTTTTATTATCATCAATATAACATGCATTATTACCCATATTATGCAGTTATTATCGATAGAACTATAATAAATGTACTTATTACTTTTATTATTATCAGTATAACATGCACTATTAGCCATATTTTACTTTTATTATCGCTAGAACTATAATAATTATACTTATTACTCCCGATATTATCAATATAACATGCATTATTACGCATATAATGCAGTTATTATCGATAGAACTATAATAAATATACTTCGTACTTTTATTATCATCAATATAACATGCATTATTACCCATATAATGCAGTTATTATCGACAGAAGTATAATAAATATACTTATTACTTTTATTATTATCAATATAGCATGCACTATTAGCCAAATTTTACTTTTAATATCGCTAGAACTATAATAATTGTACTTATTACTCCCGATATTATCAATATAACATCCATTATTACCCATATAATGCAGTTATTATCGCTAGAACTGTAATAATTATACTTATTACTTATATTATTATCAATATAACATGCATTATTACCCATATAATGCAGTTATTATCGCTAGAACTGTAATAATTATACTTATTACTTATATCATTATCAATATAACATGCATTATTACCCATATTATGCAGTTATTATCGCTAGAACTGTAATAATTATACTTATTACTTATATTATTATCAATATAACATCCATTATTACCCATATAATGCAGTTATTATCGCTAGAACTGTAATAATTATACTTATTACTTATATTATTATCAATATAACATGCATTATTAGCTATATTTTACTATTATTATCGCTAGAACTATAATAATTATACTTATTCCTCCCGATATTATCAATATAACATCCATTATTACCCATATAATGCAGTTATTATCGCTAGAAGTGTAATAATTATACTTATTACTTATATTATTATCCATTTAACATGCATTATTACGCATATTATGCAGTTATTATAGCTAGAACTATAATAAATATACGTATTACATTTATTTTCATCAATATAACATGCATTATTACCCATATTATGCAGTTACTATCGATAGAACTATAATAAATATACTTATTACTTTTATTATTATCAATATAACATGCACTATTAGCCATATTTTACTATTATTATCGCTAGAACTATAATAATTGTACTTATTACTCCCGATATTATCAATATAACATCCATTATTACCCATATAATGCAGTTATTATCGCTAGAACTGTAATAATTATACTTATTACTTATATTATTATCAATATAACATGCATTATTACCCATATAATGCAGTTATTATCGCTAGAACTGTAATAATTATACTTATTACTTATATTATTATCATTATAACATGCATTATTGCGCATATTCTGCAGTTATTATCGCTAGAACTATAATAAATATACTTGTTACTCTTATTATTATCAATATAACATGCACTATTAGCCATATTTTACTATTATTATCGCTAGAACTATAATATTTATACTTATTACTCCCGATATTATCAATATAACATGCATTGTTACCCATATAATGCAGTTATTATCGGTAGAACTGTAATAATTATACTTATTACTCCCGATATTATCAATATAACATGCATTATTACCCATATAATGCAGTTATTATCGCTAGAACTGTAATAATTATACTTATTACTTATATTATTATCAATATAACATGCATTATTACCCATATTATGCAGTTATTATCGCTAGAACTATAATAAATATACTTATTACTCCCGATGTTATCAATATAACATCCATTATTACCCATATAATGCAGTTATTATCGCTAGAACTGTAATAATTATACTTATTAGTTATATTATTATCAATATAACATGCATTATTACCCATATAATGCAGTTATTATCGCTAGAACTGTAATAGTTATACTTATTACTTATATTATTATCATTATAACATGCATTATTGCGCATATTATGCAGTTATTATCGCTAGAACTATAATAAATATACTTCGTACTTTTATTATCATCAATATAACATGCATTATTACCCATATTATGTAGTTATTATCGATAGAACTATAATAAATATACTTGTTACTCTTATTATTATCAATATAACATGCACTATTAGCCATATTTTACTATTATTATCGCTAGAACTATAATATTTATACTTATTACTCCCGATATTGTCAATATAACATGCATTATTACCCATATAATGCAGTTATTATCGACAGAAGTATAATAAATATTCTTATTACTTTTATTATTATCAATATAACATGCACTATTAGAAATATTTTACTATTATTATCGCTAGAACTATAATATTTATACTTATTACTCCCGATATTATCAATATAACATCCATTATTACCCATATAATGCAGTTATTATCGCTAGAACTGTAATAATTATACTTATTACTTATATTATTATCAATTTAACATGCATTATTACCCATATTATGCAGTTAATATCGATAGTACTATAATAAATATACGTATTACATTTATTATCATCAATATAACATGCATTATTACCCATATTATGCAGTTAATATCGATAGAACTATAATAAATATACGTATTACATTTATTATCATCAATATAACATGCATTATTACCCATATTATGCAGTTATTATCGATAGAACTATAATAAATATACTTATTACTTTTATTATTATCAATATAACATGCACTATTAGAAATATTTTACTATTATTATCGCTAGAACTATAATATTTATACTTATTACTCCCGATATTTACAATATAACATCCATTATTACCCATATAATGCAGTTATTACCGCTAGAACTGTAATAATTATGCTTATTACTCATATTATTAGCAATATAACGTGCATTATTACCCATATAATGCAGTTATTATCGCTAGAACTGTAATAATTATACTTATTATTTATATTATTATCAATATAACATGCACTATTAGCCAAATTTTACTATTATTATCGCTAGAACTATAATATTTATACTTATTACTCCCGATATTATCAATATAACATCCATTATTACCCATATAATGCAGTTATTATCGCTAGAACTATAATAAATATACTTATTACTCCCGATGTTATCAATATAACATCCATTATTACCCATATAATGCAGTTATTATCGCTAGAACTGTAATAATTATACTTATTACTTATATTATTATCAATTTAACATGCATTATTACCCATACTATGCAGTTATTATAGCTAGAACTATAATAAATATACGTATTTCATTTATTATCATCAATATAACATGCATTATTACCCATATTATGCAGTTATTATCGCTAGAACTGTAATAATTATCCTTTGATTTATATTATTAGCAATATATGGTGCATTATTACCCATATTATGCAGTTATTATCGCTAGAACTGTAATAATTATACTTATTAGTTATATTATTATCAATATAACATGCATTATTACCCATATAATGCAGTTATTATCGACAGAAGTATAATAAATATACTTATTACTTTTATTATTATCAATATAACATGCACTATTAGCCATATTTTACTATTATTATCGCTAGAACTATAATATTTATACTTATTACTCCCGATATTATCAATATAACATGCATTATTACCCATATAATGCAGTTATTATCGACAGAAGTATAATAAATATTCTTATTACTTTTATTATTATCAATATAACATGCACTATTAGCCAAATTTTACTATTATTATCGCTAGAACTATAATATTTATACTTATTACTCCCGATATTATCAATATAACATCCATTATTACCCATATAATGCAGTTATTATCGCTAGAACTGTAATAATTATACTTATTACTTATATTATTATCAATTTAACATGCATTATTACCCATATTATGCAGTTAATATCGATAGAACTATAATAAATATACGTATTACATTTATTATCATCAATATAACATGCATTATTACCCATATTATGCATTTATTATCGATAGAACTATAATAAATATACTTATTGCTTTTATCATTATCAATATAACATGCACTATTAGCCATATTTTACTATTATTATCGCTAGAACTGTAATAATTATACTTGTTACTCCCGATACTATCAATATAACATCCATTATTACCCATATAATGCAGTTATTATCGCTAGAACTATAATAAATATACTTAGTACTTTTATTATCATCAATATAACATGCATTATTACCCATATTATGCAGTTATTATCGATAGAACTATAATAAATGTACTTATTACTTTTATTATTATCAGTATAACATGCACTATTAGCCATATTTTACTTTTATTATCGCTAGAACTATAATAATTATACTTATTACTCCCGATATTATCAATATAACATGCATTATTACGCATATAATGCAGTTATTATCGATAGAACTATAATAAATATACTTCGTACTTTTATTATCATCAATATAACATGCATTATTACCCATATAATGCAGTTATTATCGACAGAAGTATAATAAATATACTTATTACTTTTATTATTATCAATATAGCATGCACTATTAGCCAAATTTTACTTTTAATATCGCTAGAACTATAATAATTGTACTTATTACTCCCGATATTATCAATATAACATCCATTATTACCCATATAATGCAGTTATTATCGCTAGAACTGTAATAATTATACTTATTACTTATATTATTATCAATATAACATGCATTATTACCCATATAATGCAGTTATTATCGCTAGAACTGTAATAATTATACTTATTACTTATATCATTATCAATATAACATGCATTATTACCCATATTATGCAGTTATTATCGCTAGAACTGTAATAATTATACTTATTACTTATATTATTATCAATATAACATCCATTATTACCCATATAATGCAGTTATTATCGCTAGAACTGTAATAATTATACTTATTACTTATATTATTATCAATATAACATGCATTATTAGCTATATTTTACTATTATTATCGCTAGAACTATAATAATTATACTTATTCCTCCCGATATTATCAATATAACATCCATTATTACCCATATAATGCAGTTATTATCGCTAGAAGTGTAATAATTATACTTATTACTTATATTATTATCCATTTAACATGCATTATTACGCATATTATGCAGTTATTATAGCTAGAACTATAATAAATATACGTATTACATTTATTTTCATCAATATAACATGCATTATTACCCATATTATGCAGTTACTATCGATAGAACTATAATAAATATACTTATTACTTTTATTATTATCAATATAACATGCACTATTAGCCATATTTTACTATTATTATCGCTAGAACTATAATAATTGTACTTATTACTCCCGATATTATCAATATAACATCCATTATTACCCATATAATGCAGTTATTATCGCTAGAACTGTAATAATTATACTTATTACTTATATTATTATCAATATAACATGCATTATTACCCATATAATGCAGTTATTATCGCTAGAACTGTAATAATTATACTTATTACTTATATTATTATCATTATAACATGCATTATTGCGCATATTCTGCAGTTATTATCGCTAGAACTATAATAAATATACTTGTTACTCTTATTATTATCAATATAACATGCACTATTAGCCATATTTTACTATTATTATCGCTAGAACTATAATATTTATACTTATTACTCCCGATATTATCAATATAACATGCATTGTTACCCATATAATGCAGTTATTATCGCTAGAACTGTAATAATTATACTTATTACTCCCGATATTATCAATATAACATGCATTATTACCCATATAATGCAGTTATTATCGCTAGAACTGTAATAATTATACTTATTACTTATATTATTATCAATATAACATGCATTATTACCCATATTATGCAGTTATTATCGCTAGAACTATAATAAATATACTTATTACTCCCAATATTATCAATATAACATGCATTGTTACCCATATAATGCAGTTATTATCGCTAGAACTGTAATAATTATACTTATTACTTATATTATTAGCAATATAACGTGCATTATTACCCATATTATGCAGTTATTATCGCTAGAACTGTAATAATTATACTTATTACTTATATTATTATCAATATAACATGCATTATTAGCTATATTTTACTATTATTATCGCTAGAACTATAATAATTATACTTATTCCTTCCGATATTATCAATATAACAGGCATTATTGCGCATATAATGCAGTTATTATCGCTAGAACTATAATAAATATACTTAGTACTTTTATTATCATCAATATAACATGCATTATTACCCATATTATGCAGTTATTATCGATAGAACTATAATAAATATACTTATTACTCCCAATATTATCAATATAACATGCATTGTTACCCATATAATGCAGTTATTATCGCTAGAACTGTAATAATTATACTTATTACTTATATTATTAGCAATATAACGTGCATTATTACCCATATTATGCAGTTATTATCGCTAGAACTGTAATAATTATACTTATTACTTATATTATTATCAATATAACGTGCATTATTAGCTATATTTTACTATTATTATCGCTAGAACTATAATAATTATACTTATTCCTTCCGATATTATCAATATAACATGCATTATTGCGCATATAATGCAGTTATTATCGCTAGAACTATAATAAATATACTTAGTACTTTTATTATCATCAATATAACATGCATTATTACCCATATTATGCAGTTATTATCGATAGAACTATAATAAATGTACTTATTACTTTTATTATTATCAGTATAACATGCACTATTACCCATTTAATGCAGTTATTATCGCTGGAACTGTAATAATTATACTTATTACTTATATAGTTAGCAATATAACATGCATTATTACCGATATAATGGAGTTATTATCGCTAGAACTGTAATAATTATACTTATTACTTATGTTATTATCAATATAACATGCATTATTACACATATAATGCAGTTATTATCGACAGAAGTATAATAAATATACTTATTACTTTTATTATTATCGTTATAACATGTACTATTAGCCATATTTTACTATTATTATCGCTAGAACTATAATAATTATACTTATTACTCCCGATATTATCAATATAACATGCATTATTACCCATATAATGCAGTTATTATCGCTAGAACTGTAATAATTATACTTATTACTCCCGATATTATCAATATAACATGCATTATTACCCATATAATGCAGTTATTATCGCTAGAACTGTAATAATTATACTTATTACTTATATTATTATCAATATAACATGCATTATTACCCATATTATGCAGTTATTATCGCTAGAACTATAATAAATATACTTATTACTCCCAATATTATCAATATAACATGCATTGTTACCCATATAATGCAGTTATTATCGCTAGAACTGTAATAATTATACTTATTACTCCCGATATTATCAATATAACATGCATTATTACGCATATAATGCAGTTATTATCAATAGAACTGTAATAAATATACTTACTACTTGCATTATCATCAATATGACATGCATTATTACCCATATTATGCAGTTATTATCGATAGAACTATAATAAATATACTTAATACTTTTATTATTATCAATATAACATGCACTATTAGCCATATTTTACTATTATTATCGCTAGAACTATAATATTTATACTTATTACTCCCGATATTATCAATATAACATGCATTGTTACCCATATAATGCAGTTATTATCGCTAGAACTGTAATAATTATACTTATTACTCCCGATATTATCAATATAACATGCATTATTACCCATATAATGCAGTTATTATCGCTAGAACTGTAATAATTATACTTATTACTTATATTATTATCAATATAACATGCATTATTACCCATATTATGCAGTTATTATCGCTAGAACTATAATAAATATAGTTATTACTCCCAATATTATCAATATAACATGCATTGTTACCCATATAATGCAGTTATTATCGCTAGAACTGTAATAATTATACTTATTACTTATATTATTAGCAATATAACGTGCATTATTACCCATATTATGCAGTTATTATCGCTAGAACTGTAATAATTATACTTATTACTTATATTATTATCAATATAACATGCATTATTAGCTATATTTTACTATTATTATCGCTAGAACTATAATAATTATACTTATTCCTTCCGATATTATCAATATAACATGCATTATTGCGCATATAATGCAGTTATTATCGCTAGAACTATAATAAATATACTTAGTACTTTTATTATCATCAATATAACATGCATTATTACCCATATTATGCAGTTATTATCGATAGAACTATAATAAATGTACTTATTACTTTTATTATTATCAGTATAACATGCACTATTACCCATTTAATGCAGTTATTATCGCTGGAACTGTAATAATTATACTTATTACTTATATAGTTAGCAATATAACATGCATTATTACCGATATAATGGAGTTATTATCGCTAGAACTGTAATAATTATACTTATTACTTATGTTATTATCAATATAACATGCATTATTACACATATAATGCAGTTATTATCGACAGAAGTATAATAAATATACTTATTACTTTTATTATTATCAATATAACATGTACTATTAGCCATATTTTACTATTATTATCGCTAGAACTATAATAATTATACTTATTACTCCCGATATTATCAATATAACATGCATTATTACCCATATAATGCAGTTATTATCGCTAGAACTGTAATAATTATACTTATTACTCCCGATATTATCAATATAACATGCATTATTACCCATATAATGCAGTTATTATCGCTAGAACTGTAATAATTATACTTATTACTCCCAATATTATCAATATAACATGCATTGTTACCCATATAATGCAGTTATTATCGCTAGAACTGTAATAATTATACTTATTACTCCCGATATTATCAATATAACATGCATTATTACGCATATAATGCAGTTATTATCAATAGAACTGTAATAAATATACTTACTACTTGCATTATCATCAATATAACATGCATTATTACCCATATTATGCAGTTATTATCGATAGAACTATAATAAATATACTTAATACTTTTATTATTATCAATATAACATGCACTATTAGCCATATTTTACTATTATTATCGCTAGAACTATAATAATTATACTTATTACTCCCGATATTATCAATATAACATGCATTATTACCCATATAATGCAGTTATTATCGCTAGAACTGTAATAATTATACTCATTACTTATATTATTAGCAATATAACGTGCATCATTACCCATATTATGCAGTTATTATCGCTAGAACTATAATAAATATACTTATTACTCCCAATATTATCAATATAACGTGCATTATTACCCATATAATGCAGTTATTATCGCTAGAACTGTAATAATTATACTTAATACTTTTATTATTATCAATATAACATGCACTATTAGCCATATTTTACTATTATTATCGCTAGAACTATAATAATTATACTTATTACTCCCGATATTATCAATATAACATGCATTATTACCCATATAATGCAGTTATTATCGCTAGAACTGTAATAATTATACTCATTACTTATATTATTAGCAATATAACGTGCATCATTACCCATATTATGCAGTTATTATCGCTAGAACTATAATAAATATACTTATTACTCGCAATATTATCAATATAACATGCATTGTTACCCATATAATGCAGTTAGTATCGCTAGAACTGTAATAATTATACTTATTACTCCCGATATTATCAATATAACATGCATTATTACGCATATAATGCAGTTATTATCAATAGAACTGTAATAAATATACTTAATACTTTTATTATTATCAATATAACATGCACTATTAGCCATATTTTACTATTATTATCGCTAGAACTATAATAATTATACTTATTACTCCCGATATTATCAATATAACATGCATTATTACCCATATAGTGCAGTTATTATCGCTAGAACTGTAATAATTATACTTATTACTCCCGATATTATCAATATAACATGCATTATTACCCATATAATGCAGTTATTATCGACAGAAGTATAATAAATATACTTATTACTTTTATTATTATCAGTATAACATGTACTATTAGCCATATTTTACTATTATTATCGCTAGAACTATAATAATTATACTTATTACTCCCGTTATTATCAATATAACATGCATTATTACCCATATAATGCAGGTATTATCGACAGAAGTATAATAAATATACTTATTACTTTTATTATTATCAATATAACAGGCACTGTTAGATATATTTTACTAGTATTATCGCTAGAACTGTGATAATTATACTTATTACTCCCGATATTATCAATATAACATGCATTATTACCCATATTATGCAGTTATTATCGATAGAACTATAATAAATATACTTATTACTTTTATTATTATCAATATAACATGCATTATTACCCGTATAATGCAGTTATTATCGCTAGAACTGTAATAATTATACTTATTCCTTATATTGTTAGCAATATAACGTGCGTTATTAAACATATAATGCAGTTATTATCGCTCGAACTGTAATAATTATACTTATTACTTATATTATTATCAATATAACATGCATTATTACGAATATAATGCAGTTAGTATCGCTAGAACTATAATAAATATACGTATTACTTTTATTATCATCAATATAACATGCATTATTACCCATATAATGCAGTTATTATCGCTAGAACTGTAATAATTATACTTATTACTCCCGATATTCTCAATATAACATGCATTATTACGCATATAATGCGGTTATTATCGCCAGAACTATAATAAATATACTTACTACTTTCATTATCATCAATATAACATGCATTATTACCCATATTATACAGTTATTATCGATAGAACTATAATAAATATACTTATTACTTCTATTATTATCAATATAACATGCATTATTACCCGTATAATGCAGTTATTATCGCTAGAACTGTAATAATTATACTTATTACTTATAATATTAGCAATGTAACGTGCATTATTACCCATATAATGCGGTTATTATCGCCAGAACTATAATAAATATACGTATTACTTTTATTATCATCAATATAACATGCATTATTACCCATATTATGCAGTTATTATCGATAGAACTATAATAAATGTACTTATTACTTTTATTATTATCAGTATAACATGTACTATTAGCCATATTTTACTATTATTATCGCTAGAACTATCATAATTATACTTATTACTCCCGATATTATCAATATAACATGCATTATTACCCATATAATGCAGTTATTATCACTAGAACTGTTATAATTATACTTATTACTCCAGATATTATCAATATAACATGCATTATTACCCATATAATGCAGTTATTATCGACAGAAGTATAATAAATATACTTATTGCTTTTATTATTATCAGTATAACATGTACTATTAGCCATATTTTACTATTATTATCGCTAGAACTATCATAATTATACTTATTACTCCCGATATTATCAATATAACATGCATTGTTACCCATATAATGCAGTTATTATCGCTAGAACTGTAATACATATACTTACTGCTTTCATTATCATCAATATAACATGCATTATTACCCATATTAAGAAGTTATTATCGATAGAACGATAATAAATATACTTATTACTTTTATTATTATCAATATAACATGCATTATTACCCATTTAATGCAGTTATTATCGCTGGAACTGTAATAATTATACTTATTACTTATATAGTTAGCAATATAACATGCATTATTACCCATATAATGGAGTTATTATCGCTAGAACTGTAATAATTATACTTATTACTTATGTTATTATCAATATAACATGCATTATTACCCATATAATGCAGTTATTATCGACAGAAGTATAATAAATATACTTATTACTTTTATTATTATCAATATAACAGGCACTAGTAGCCATATTTTACTATTATTATCGCTAGAACTATAATAATTATACTTATTACTCCCGATATTATCAATATAACATGCATTTTACGCATATAATGCAGTTATTATCGCTAGAAATGTAATAAATATACTTACTACTTTCATTATCATCAATATAACATGCATTATTGCCAATATTATGCAGTTATTATCGCTAGAACTGTAATAATTATACTTATTACTTATATTATTATCAATATAACATGCATTATTACCCATATTATGCAGTTATTATCGCTAGAACTATAATAAATATACGTATTACTTTTATTATCATCAATATAACATGCATTATTACCCATATAATGGAGTTATTATCGCTAGAACTGTAATAATTATACTTATTACTTATGTCATTATCAATATAACATGCATTATTACCCATATAATGCAGTTATTATCGACAGAAGTATAATAAATATACTTATTACTTTTATTATTATCAGTATAACATGTACTATTAGTCATATTTTACTATTATTATCGCTAGAACTATAATAATTATACTTATTACTCCCGATATTATCAATATAACATGCATTATTACCCATATAATGCAGGTATTATCGACAGAAGTATAATAAATATACTTATTACTATTATTATTATCAATATAACAGGCACTGTTAGATATATTTTACTAGTATTATCGCTAGAACTGTAATAATTATACTTATTACTCCCGATATTATCAATATAACATGCATTATTACCCATATTATGCAGTTATTATCGACAGAAGTATAATAAATATACTTATTACTTTTATTATTATCAGTATAACATGTACTATTAGCCATATTTTACTATTATTATCACTAGAACTATAATAATTATACTTATTACTCCCGATATTATCAATATAGCATGCATTATTACCCATATTATGCAGTTATTATCGATAGAACTATAATAAATATACTTATTACTTTTATTATTATCAATATAACATGCATTATTACCCGTATAATGCAGTTATTATCGCTAGAACTGTAATAATTATACTTATTACTTATATTATTATCAATATAACATGCATTATTACCCATATTATGCAGTTATTATCGCTAGAACTATAATAAATATACGTATTACTTTTATTATTATCAATATAACATGCATTATTACCCATATTATGCAGTTATTATCGCTAGAACTATAATAAATATACTTATTACTCCCAATATTATCACTATAACATGCATTATTACCCATATAATGCAGTTATTATCGACAGAAGTATAATAAATATACTTATTGCTTTTATTATTATCAGTATAACATGTACTATTAGCCATATTTTACTAGTATTATCGCTAGAACTGTAATAATTATACTTATTACTCCCGATATTATCAATATAACATGCATTATTACCCATATAATGCAGTTATTATAGCTAGAACTGTAATAATTATACTTATTACTTATATTATTAGCAATATAACGTGCATTATTACCCATAAATTGCAGTTATTATCGCTAGAACTGTAATAATTATACTTATTACTTATATTATTATCAATATAACATGCATTATTACCCATATTATGCAGTTATTGTCGCTAGAACTATAATAAATATACGTATTACTTTTATTATCATCAATATAACATACATTATTACCCATATTATGCAGTTATTATCGATAGAACTATAATAAATGTACTTATTACATTTATTATTATCAATATAACATGCATTATTACCCATATTATGCAGTTATTATCGCTAGAACTATAATAAATATACTTATTACTCCCAATATTATCACTATAACATGCACTATTACCCATATAATGCAGTTATTATCGACAGAAGTATAATAAATATACTTATTGCTTTTATTATTATCAGTATAACATGTACTATTAGCCATATTTTACTATTATTATCGCTAGAACTATCATAATTATACTTATTACTCCCGATATTATCAATATAACATGCATTATTACCCATATAATGCAGTTATTATCACTAGAACTGTAAAAATTATACTTATTACTCCCAATATTATCACTATAACATGCATTATTACCCATATAATGCAGTTATTATCGACAGAAGTATAATAAATATACTTATTACTTTTATTATTATCAGTATAACATGTACTATTAGCCATATTTTACTATTATTATCGCTAGAACTGTAATAATTATACTTACTACTCCCGATATTATCAATATAACATGCATTATTACGCATATAATGCAGTTATTATCGCTAGAACTGCAATAAATATACTTACTGCTTTCATTATCATTAATATAACATGCATTATTACCCGTATTAAGAAGTTATTATCGATAGAACGATAATAAATATACTTATTACTTTTATTATTATCAATATAACATGCATTATTACCCATATAATGGATTTATTATCGCTAGAACTGTAATAATTATACTTATTACTTATGTCATTATCAATATAACATGCATTATTACCCATATAATGCAGTTATTATCGATAGAAGTATAATAAATATACTTATTACTTTTATTATTATCAGTATAACATGTACTATTAGCCATATTTTACTATTATTATCGCTAGAACTATAATAATTATACTTATTACTCCCGATATTATCAATATAACATGCATTATTACCCATATAATGCAGGTATTATCGACAGAAGTATAATAAATATACTTATTACTATTATTATTATCAATATAACAGGCACTGTTAGATATATTTTACTAGTATTATCGCTAGAACTGTAATAATTATACTTATTACTCCCGATATTATCAATATAACATGCATTATTACCCATATAATGCAGTTATTATCGACAGAATTATAATAAATATACTTATTACTTTTATTATTATCAGTATAACATGTACTATTAGCCATATTTTACTATTATTATCGCTAGAACTATAATAATTATACTTATTACTCCCGATATTATCAATATAACATGCATTATTTCGCATATAATGCAGTTATTATCGCTAGAACTGTAATAAATATACTTACTACTTGCATTATCATCAATATAACATGCATTATTACCCATATAATGCAGTTATTATCGACAGAAGTATAATAAATATACTTATTACTTTTATTATTATCAGTATAACATGTACTATTAGCCATATTTTACTATTATTATCGCTAGAACTATAATAATTATACTTATTACTCCCGATATTATCAATATAACATGCATTATTACCCATATAATGCAGGTATTATCGACAGAAGTATAATAAATATACTTATTACTATTATTATTATCAATATAACAGGCACTGTTAGATATATTTTACTAGTATTATCGCTAGAACTGTAATAATTATACTTATTACTCCCGATATTATCAATATAACATGCATTATTACCCATATAATGCAGTTATTATCGACAGAATTATAATAAATATACTTATTACTTTTATTATTATCAGTATAACATGTACTATTAGCCATATTTTACTATTATTATCGCTAGAACTATAATAATTATACTTATTACTCCCGATATTATCAATATAACATGCATTATTACCCATATTATGCAGGTATTATCGCTAGAACTGTAATAATTATACTCATTAATTATATTGTTAGCAATGTAACGTGCATTATTATCCATATTATGCAGTTATTATCGCTAGAACTATAATAAATATACGTATTACTTTTATTATCATCAATATAACATGCATTATTACCCATATTATGCAGTTATTATCGATAGAACTATAATAAATATACTTATTACTTTTATTATTATCAATATAGCATGCACTATTTGCCATATTTTACTATTATTATCGCTAGAACTATAATAATTATACTTATTACTCCCGATATTGTCAATATAACATGCATTATTACCCATATAATGCAGTTATTATCGCTAGAACCGTAATAATTATACTTATTACTTATATTATTATCAATATAACGTGCATTATTACCCATATAATGCAGTTATTATCGAGAGAAGTATAATAAATATACTTATTACTCCCAATATTATCAATATGACATGCATTGTTACCCATATAATGCAGTTATTATCGCTAGAACTGTAATAATTATACTTATTACTTATATTATTAGCAATATAACGTGGATTATTACCCATATAATGCAGTTATTATCGCCAGAACTGTAATAAATATACTTATAACTTTTATTATTATCAATATAACATGCACTATTACAAATATTTTACAATCATTATCGCTAGAACTATAATAATTATACTTATTACTCCCAATATTATCAATATAACATGCATTATTACCCATATAATGCAGTTATTATCGCTAGAACTGTAATAATTATACTTATTACTCCCGATATTATCAATATAACATCCATTATTACCCATATAATGCAGTTATTATCGTTAGAACTGTAATAATTATACTTATTACTCCCGATATTATCAATATAACATGCATTATTACCCATATAATGCAGTTATTATCGACAGAAGTATAATAAATATACTTATTACTTTTATTATTATCAGTATAACATGTACTATTAGCCATATTTTACTATTATTATCGCTAGAACTGTAATAATTATACTTACTCCTCCCGATATTATCAATATAACATGCATTATTACGCATATAATGCAGTTATTATCGACAGAAGTATAATAAATATACTTATTACTTTTATTATTATCAATATAACAGGCTCTAATAGCCATATTTTACTATTATTATCGCTAGAACTATAATAATTATACGTATTACTCCCGATATTATCAATATAACATGCATTATTACCCATATAATGCAGTTATTATCGCTAGAACTGTAATACATATACTTACTGCTTTCATTATCATCAATATAACATGCATTATTACCCATATTAAGAAGTTATTATCGATAGAACGATAATAAATATACTTATTACTTTT
This sequence comes from Megachile leachella, assembly GCA_963576845.1. Lineage (NCBI taxonomy): Eukaryota > Metazoa > Arthropoda > Insecta > Hymenoptera > Megachilidae > Megachile > Megachile leachella. The sequence continues at coordinate 113,383 of CAUYWW010000025.1, read as the reverse complement.
ATTATTATCAATATAACATGCATTATTACCCATTTAATGCAGTTATTATCGCTAGAACTGTAATAATTATACTTATTACTCCCGATATTATCAATATAACATGCATTATTACCCATATAATGCAGTTATTATCGACAGAAGTATAATAAATATACTTATTACTTTTATTATTATCAGTATAACATGTACTATTAGCCATATTTTACTATTATTATCGCTAGAACTGTAATAATTATACTTACTCCTCCCGATATTATCAATATAACATGCATTATTACGCATATAATGCAGTTATTATCGACAGAAGTATAATAAATATACTTATTACTTTTATTATTATCAATATAACAGGCTCTAATAGCCATATTTTACTATTATTATCGCTAGAACTATAATAATTATACGTATTACTCCCGATATTATCAATATAACATGCATTATTACCCATATAATGCAGTTATTATCGCTAGAACTGTAATACATATACTTACTGCTTTCATTATCATCAATATAACATGCATTATTACCCATATTAAGAAGTTATTATCGATAGAACGATAATAAATATACTTATTACTTTTATTATTATCAATATAACATGCATTATTACCCATTTAATGCAGTTATTATCGCTGGAACTGTAATAATTATACTTATTACTTATATAGTTAGCAATATAACATGCATTATTACCCATATAATGGAGTTATTATCGCTAGAACTGTAATAATTATACTTATTACTTATGTTATTATCAATATAACATGCATTATTACCCATATAATGCAGTTATTATCGACAGAAGTATAATAAATATACTTATTACTTTTATTATTATCAATATAACAGGCACCAGTAGCCATATTTTACTATTATTATCGCTAGAACTATAATAATTATACTTATTACTCCCGATATTATCAATATACCATGCATTTTACGCATATAATGCAGTTATTATCGCTAGAAATGTAATAAATATACTTACTACTTTCATTATCATCAATATAACATGCATTATCGCCCATATTATGCAGTTATTATCGCTAGAACTGTAATAATTATACTTATTACTTATATTATTAGCAATATAACGTGCATTATTACCCATCAATTGCAGTTATTATCGCTAGAACTGTAATAATTATACTTATTACTTATATTATTATCAATATAACATGCATTATTACCCATATTATGCAGTTATTATCGCTAGAACTATAATAAATATACGTATTACTTTTATTATCATCAATATAACATACATTATTACCCATATTATGCAGTTATTATCGATAGAACTATAATAAATGTACTTATTACATTTATTATTATCAATATAACATGCATTATTACCCATATTATGCAGTTATTATCGCTAGAACTATAATAAATATACTTATTACTCCCAATATTATCACTATAACATGCATTATTACCCATATAATGCAGTTATTATCGACAGAAGTATAATAAATATACTTATTACTTTTATTATTATCAGTATAACATGTACTATTAGCCATATTTTACTATTATTATCGCTAGAACTGTAATAATTATACTTACTACTCCCGATATTATCAATATAACATGCATTATTACGCATATAATGCAGTTATTATCGCTAGAACTGCAATAAATAAACTTACTGCTTTCATTATCATTAATATAACATGCATTATTACCCGTATTAAGAAGTTATTATCGATAGAACGATAATAAATATACTTATTACTTTTATTATTATCAATATAACATGCATTATTACCCATATAATGGAGTTATTATCGCTAGAACTGTAATAATTATACTTATTACTTATGTCATTATCAATATAACATGCATTATTACCCATATAATGCAGTTATTATCGACAGAAGTATAATAAATATACTTATTACTTTTATTATTATCAGTATAACATGTACTATTAGCCATATTTTACTATTATTATCGCTAGAACTATAATAATTATACTTATTACTCCCGATATTATCAATATAACATGCATTATTACCCATATAATGCAGGTATTATCGCTAGAACTGTAATAATTATACTCATTAATTATATTGTTAGCAATGTAACGTGCATTATTATCCATATTATGCAGTTATTATCGCTAGAACTATAATAAATATACGTATTACTTTTATTATCATCAATATAACATGCATTATTACCCATATTATGCAGTTATTATCGATAGAACTATAATAAATATACTTATTACTTTTATTATTATCAATATAGCATGCACTATTTGCCATATTTTACTATTATTATCGCTAGAACTATAATAATTATACTTATTACTCCCGATATTGTCAATATAACATGCATTATTACCCATATAATGCAGTTATTATCGCTAGAACCGTAATAATTATACTTATTACTTATATTATTATCAATATAACGTGCATTATTACCCATATAATGCAGTTATTATCGAGAGAAGTATAATAAATATACTTATTACTCCCAATATTATCAATATGACATGCATTGTTACCCATATAATGCAGTTATTATCGACAGAAGTATAATAAATATACTTATTACTTTTATTATTATCAGTATAACATGTACTATTAGCCATATTTTACTATTATTATCGCTAGAACTGTAATAATTATACTTATTACTCCCGATATTATCAATATAACATGCATTATTACGCATATAATGCAGTTATTATCGCTAGAACTGTAATAAATATACTTACTACTTGCATTATCATCAATATAACATGCATCCTTACCCATATTATGCAGTTATTATCGATAGAACTATAATAAATATACTTAATACTTTTATTATTATCAATATAACAGGCACCAGTAGCCATATTTTACTATTATTATCGCTAGAACTATAATAATTATACTTATTACTCCCGATATTATCAATATAACATGCATTATTACCCATATAATGCAGTTATTATAGCTAGAACTGTAATAATTATACTTATTACTTATATTATTAGCAATATAACGTGCATTATTACCCATAAATTGCAGTTATTATCGCTAGAACTGTAATAATTATACTTATTACTTATATTATTATCAATATAACATGCATTATTACCCATATTATGCAGTTATTGTCGCTAGAACTATAATAAATATACGTATTACTTTTATTATCATCAATATAACATACATTATTACCCATATTATGCAGTTATTATCGATAGAACTATAATAAATGTACTTATTACATTTATTATTATCAATATAACATGCATTATTACCCATATTATGCAGTTATTATCGCTAGAACTATAATAAATATACTTATTACTCCCAATATTATCACTATAACATGCACTATTACCCATATAATGCAGTTATTATCGACAGAAGTATAATAAATATACTTATTGCTTTTATTATTATCAGTATAACATGTACTATTAGCCATATTTTACTATTATTATCGCTAGAACTATCATAATTATACTTATTACTCCCGATATTATCAATATAACATGCATTATTACCCATATAATGCAGTTATTATCACTAGAACTGTAAAAATTATACTTATTACTCCCAATATTATCACTATAACATGCATTATTACCCATATAATGCAGTTATTATCGACAGAAGTATAATAAATATACTTATTACTTTTATTATTATCAGTATAACATGTACTATTAGCCATATTTTACTATTATTATCGCTAGAACTGTAATAATTATACTTACTACTCCCGATATTATCAATATAACATGCATTATTACGCATATAATGCAGTTATTATCGCTAGAACTGCAATAAATATACTTACTGCTTTCATTATCATTAATATAACATGCATTATTACCCGTATTAAGAAGTTATTATCGATAGAACGATAATAAATATACTTATTACTTTTATTATTATCAATATAACATGCATTATTACCCATATAATGGATTTATTATCGCTAGAACTGTAATAATTATACTTATTACTTATGTCATTATCAATATAACATGCATTATTACCCATATAATGCAGTTATTATCGATAGAAGTATAATAAATATACTTATTACTTTTATTATTATCAGTATAACATGTACTATTAGCCATATTTTACTATTATTATCGCTAGAACTATAATAATTATACTTATTACTCCCGATATTATCAATATAACATGCATTATTACCCATATAATGCAGGTATTATCGACAGAAGTATAATAAATATACTTATTACTATTATTATTATCAATATAACAGGCACTGTTAGATATATTTTACTAGTATTATCGCTAGAACTGTAATAATTATACTTATTACTCCCGATATTATCAATATAACATGCATTATTACCCATATAATGCAGTTATTATCGACAGAATTATAATAAATATACTTATTACTTTTATTATTATCAGTATAACATGTACTATTAGCCATATTTTACTATTATTATCGCTAGAACTATAATAATTATACTTATTACTCCCGATATTATCAATATAACATGCATTATTTCGCATATAATGCAGTTATTATCGCTAGAACTGTAATAAATATACTTACTACTTGCATTATCATCAATATAACATGCATTATTACCCATATAATGCAGTTATTATCGACAGAAGTATAATAAATATACTTATTACTTTTATTATTATCAGTATAACATGTACTATTAGCCATATTTTACTATTATTATCGCTAGAACTATAATAATTATACTTATTACTCCCGATATTATCAATATAACATGCATTATTACCCATATAATGCAGGTATTATCGACAGAAGTATAATAAATATACTTATTACTATTATTATTATCAATATAACAGGCACTGTTAGATATATTTTACTAGTATTATCGCTAGAACTGTAATAATTATACTTATTACTCCCGATATTATCAATATAACATGCATTATTACCCATATAATGCAGTTATTATCGACAGAATTATAATAAATATACTTATTACTTTTATTATTATCAGTATAACATGTACTATTAGCCATATTTTACTATTATTATCGCTAGAACTATAATAATTATACTTATTACTCCCGATATTATCAATATAACATGCATTATTACCCATATTATGCAGGTATTATCGCTAGAACTGTAATAATTATACTCATTAATTATATTGTTAGCAATGTAACGTGCATTATTATCCATATTATGCAGTTATTATCGCTAGAACTATAATAAATATACGTATTACTTTTATTATCATCAATATAACATGCATTATTACCCATATTATGCAGTTATTATCGATAGAACTATAATAAATATACTTATTACTTTTATTATTATCAATATAGCATGCACTATTTGCCATATTTTACTATTATTATCGCTAGAACTATAATAATTATACTTATTACTCCCGATATTGTCAATATAACATGCATTATTACCCATATAATGCAGTTATTATCGCTAGAACCGTAATAATTATACTTATTACTTATATTATTATCAATATAACGTGCATTATTACCCATATAATGCAGTTATTATCGAGAGAAGTATAATAAATATACTTATTACTCCCAATATTATCAATATGACATGCATTGTTACCCATATAATGCAGTTATTATCGCTAGAACTGTAATAATTATACTTATTACTTATATTATTAGCAATATAACGTGGATTATTACCCATATAATGCAGTTATTATCGCCAGAACTGTAATAAATATACTTATAACTTTTATTATTATCAATATAACATGCACTATTACAAATATTTTACAATCATTATCGCTAGAACTATAATAATTATACTTATTACTCCCAATATTATCAATATAACATGCATTATTACCCATATAATGCAGTTATTATCGCTAGAACTGTAATAATTATACTTATTACTCCCGATATTATCAATATAACATCCATTATTACCCATATAATGCAGTTATTATCGTTAGAACTGTAATAATTATACTTATTACTCCCGATATTATCAATATAACATGCATTATTACCCATATAATGCAGTTATTATCGACAGAAGTATAATAAATATACTTATTACTTTTATTATTATCAGTATAACATGTACTATTAGCCATATTTTACTATTATTATCGCTAGAACTGTAATAATTATACTTACTCCTCCCGATATTATCAATATAACATGCATTATTACGCATATAATGCAGTTATTATCGACAGAAGTATAATAAATATACTTATTACTTTTATTATTATCAATATAACAGGCTCTAATAGCCATATTTTACTATTATTATCGCTAGAACTATAATAATTATACGTATTACTCCCGATATTATCAATATAACATGCATTATTACCCATATAATGCAGTTATTATCGCTAGAACTGTAATACATATACTTACTGCTTTCATTATCATCAATATAACATGCATTATTACCCATATTAAGAAGTTATTATCGATAGAACGATAATAAATATACTTATTACTTTTATTATTATCAATATAACATGCATTATTACCCATTTAATGCAGTTATTATCGCTGGAACTGTAATAATTATACTTATTACTTATATAGTTAGCAATATAACATGCATTATTACCCATATAATGGAGTTATTATCGCTAGAACTGTAATAATTATACTTATTACTTATGTTATTATCAATATAACATGCATTATTACCCATATAATGCAGTTATTATCGACAGAAGTATAATAAATATACTTATTACTTTTATTATTATCAATATAACAGGCACCAGTAGCCATATTTTACTATTATTATCGCTAGAACTATAATAATTATACTTATTACTCCCGATATTATCAATATACCATGCATTTTACGCATATAATGCAGTTATTATCGCTAGAAATGTAATAAATATACTTACTACTTTCATTATCATCAATATAACATGCATTATCGCCCATATTATGCAGTTATTATCGCTAGAACTGTAATAATTATACTTATTACTTATATTATTAGCAATATAACGTGCATTATTACCCATCAATTGCAGTTATTATCGCTAGAACTGTAATAATTATACTTATTACTTATATTATTATCAATATAACATGCATTATTACCCATATTATGCAGTTATTATCGCTAGAACTATAATAAATATACGTATTACTTTTATTATCATCAATATAACATACATTATTACCCATATTATGCAGTTATTATCGATAGAACTATAATAAATGTACTTATTACATTTATTATTATCAATATAACATGCATTATTACCCATATTATGCAGTTATTATCGCTAGAACTATAATAAATATACTTATTACTCCCAATATTATCACTATAACATGCATTATTACCCATATAATGCAGTTATTATCGACAGAAGTATAATAAATATACTTATTACTTTTATTATTATCAGTATAACATGTACTATTAGCCATATTTTACTATTATTATCGCTAGAACTGTAATAATTATACTTACTACTCCCGATATTATCAATATAACATGCATTATTACGCATATAATGCAGTTATTATCGCTAGAACTGCAATAAATAAACTTACTGCTTTCATTATCATTAATATAACATGCATTATTACCCGTATTAAGAAGTTATTATCGATAGAACGATAATAAATATACTTATTACTTTTATTATTATCAATATAACATGCATTATTACCCATATAATGGAGTTATTATCGCTAGAACTGTAATAATTATACTTATTACTTATGTCATTATCAATATAACATGCATTATTACCCATATAATGCAGTTATTATCGACAGAAGTATAATAAATATACTTATTACTTTTATTATTATCAGTATAACATGTACTATTAGCCATATTTTACTATTATTATCGCTAGAACTATAATAATTATACTTATTACTCCCGATATTATCAATATAACATGCATTATTACCCATATAATGCAGGTATTATCGCTAGAACTGTAATAATTATACTCATTAATTATATTGTTAGCAATGTAACGTGCATTATTATCCATATTATGCAGTTATTATCGCTAGAACTATAATAAATATACGTATTACTTTTATTATCATCAATATAACATGCATTATTACCCATATTATGCAGTTATTATCGATAGAACTATAATAAATATACTTATTACTTTTATTATTATCAATATAGCATGCACTATTTGCCATATTTTACTATTATTATCGCTAGAACTATAATAATTATACTTATTACTCCCGATATTGTCAATATAACATGCATTATTACCCATATAATGCAGTTATTATCGCTAGAACCGTAATAATTATACTTATTACTTATATTATTATCAATATAACGTGCATTATTACCCATATAATGCAGTTATTATCGAGAGAAGTATAATAAATATACTTATTACTCCCAATATTATCAATATGACATGCATTGTTACCCATATAATGCAGTTATTATCGCTAGAACTGTAATAATTATACTTATTACTTATATTATTAGCAATATAACGTGGATTATTACCCATATAATGCAGTTATTATCGCTAGAACTGTAATAAATATACTTATAACTTTTATTATTATCAATATAACATGCACTATTACAAATATTTTACAATCATTATCGCTAGAACTATAAAAATTATACTTATTACTCCCAATATTATCAATATAACATGCATTATTACCCATATAATGCAGTTATTATCGCTAGAACTGTAATAATTATACTTATTACTCCCGATATTATCAATATAACATCCATTATTACCCATATAATGCAGTTATTATCGCTAGAACTCTAATAATTATACTTATTACTCCCGATATTATCAATATAACATGCATTATTACCCATATAATGCAGTTATTATCGACAGAAGTATAATAAATATACTTATTACTTTTATTATTATCAGTATAACATGTACTATTAGCCATATTTTACTATTATTATCGCTAGAACTGTAATAATTATACTTATTACTCCCGATGTTATCAATATAACATGCATTATTACGCATATAATACAGTTATTATCGCTAGAACTGTAATAAATATACTTACTACTTGCATTATCATCAATATAACATGCATTCTTACCCATATTATGCAGTTATTATCGATAGAACTATAATAAATATACTTAATACATTTATTATTATCAATATAACATGCACTATTAGCCATATTTTACTATTATTATCGCTAGAACTATAATAATTATACTTATTACTCCCGATATTATCAATATAACATGCATTATTACCCATATAATGCAGTTATTATCGACAGAAGTATAATAAATATACTTATTACTTTTATTATTATCAGTATAACATGTACTATTAGCCATATTTTACTATTATTATCGCTAGAGCTGTAATAATTATACTTACTACTCCCGATATTATCAATATAACATGCATTATTACGCATATAATGCAGTTATTATCGACAGAAGTATAATAAATATACTTATTACTTTTATTATTATCAATATAACAGGCACCAGTAGCCATATTTTACTATTATTATCGCTAGAACTATAATAATTATACTTATTACTCCCGATATTATCAATATAACATGCATTTTACGCATATAATGCAGTTATTATCGCTAGAAATGTAATAAATATACTTACTACTTTCATTATCATCAATATAACATGCATTATTGCCCATATTATGCAGTTATTATCGCTAGAACTGTAATAATTATACTTATTACTTATATTATTAGCAATATAACGTGCATTATTACCCATAAGTTGCAGTTATTATCGCTAGAACTGTAATAATTATACTTATTACTTATATTATTATCAATATAACATGCATTATTACCCATATTATGCAGTTATTATCGCTAGAACTATAATAAATATACGTATTACTTTTATTATCATCAATATAACATGCATTATTACCCATATTATGCAGTTATTATCGATAGAACTATAATAAATGTACTTATTACATTTATTATTATCAATATAACATGCATTATTACCCATATTATGCAGTTATTATCGCTAGAACTATAATAAATATACTTATTACTCCCAATATTATCACTATAACATGCATTATTACCCATATAATGCAGTTATTATCGACAGAAGTATAATAAATATACTTATTGCTTTTATTATTATCAGTATAACATGTACTATTAGCCATATTTTACTATTATTATCGCTAGAACTATAATAATTATACTTATTACTCCCGATATTATCAATATAACATGCATTATTACCCATATAATGCAGGTATTATCGCTAGAACTGTAATAATTATACTCATTAATTATATTGTTAGCAATGTAACGTGCATTATTACCCATATTATGCAGTTATTATCGCTAGAACTATAATAAATATACGTATTACTTTTATTATCATCAATATAACATGCATTATTACCAATATTATGCAGTTATTATCGATAGAACTATAATAAATATACTTATTACTTTTATTATTATCAATATAGCATGCACTATTTGCCATATTTTGCTATTATTATCGCTAGAACTATAATAATTATACTTATTACTCCCGATATTGTCAATATAACATGCATTATTACCCATATAATGCAGTTATTATCGCTAGAACCGTAATAATTATACTTATTACTTATATTATTATCAATATAACGTGCATTATTACCCATATAATGCAGTTATTATCGAGAGAAGTATAATAAATATACTTATTACTCCCAATATTATCAATATGACATGCATTGTTACCCATATAATGCAGTTATTATCGCTAGAACTGTAATAATTATACTTATTACTTATATTATTAGCAATATAACGTGGATTATTACCCATATAATGCAGTTATTATCGCTAGAACTGTAATAAATATACTTATAACTTTTATTATTATCAATATAACATGCACTATTACAAATATTTTACAATCATTATCGCTAGAACTATAAAAATTATACTTATTACTCCCAATATTATCAATATAACATGCATTATTACCCATATAATGCAGTTACTATCGCTAGAACTGTAATAATTATACTTATTACTTATATTATTATCAATATAACATGCATTATTACCCATATTATGCAGTTATTATCGCTAGAACTATAATAAATATACGTATTACTTTTATTATCATCAATATAACATGCATTATTACCCATATTATGCAGTTATTATCGATAGAACTATAATAAATGTACTTATTACATTTATTATTATCAATATAACATGCATTATTACCCATATTATGCAGTTATTATCGCTAGAACTATAATAAATATACTTATTACTCCCAATATTATCACTATAACATGCATTATTACCCATATAATGCAGTTATTATCGACAGAAGTATAATAAATATACTTATTACTTTTATTATTATCAGTATAACATGTACTATTAGCCATATTTTACTATTATTATCGCTAGAACTGTAATAATTATACTTACTACTCCCGATATTATCAATATAACATGCATTATTACGCATATAATGCAGTTATTATCGCTAGAACTGCAATAAATATACTTACTGCTTTCATTATCATCTATATAACATGCATTATTACCCGTATTAAGAAGTTATTATCGATAGAACGATAATAAATATACTTATTACTTTTATTATTATCAATATAACATGCATTATTACCCATATAATGGAGTTATTATCGCTAGAACTGTAATAATTATACTTATTACTTATGTCATTATCAATATAACATTCATTATTACCCATATAATGCAGTTATTATCGACAGAAGTATAATAAATATACTTATTACTTTTATTATTATCAGTATAACATGTACTATTAGTCATATTTTACTATTATTATCGCTAGAACTATAATAATTATACTTATTACTCCCGATATTATCAATATAACATGCATTATTACCCATATAATGCAGGTATTATCGACAGAAGTATAATAAATATACTTATTACTATTATTATTATCAATATAACAGGCACTGTTAGATATATTTTACTAGTATTATCGCTAGAACTGTAATAATTATACTTATTACTCCCGATATTATCAATATAACATGCATTATTACCCATATAATGCAGTTATTATCGACAGAAGTATAATAAATATACTTATTACTTTTATTATTATCAGTATAACATGTACTATTAGCCATATTTTACTATTATTATCACTAGAACTATAATAATTATACTTATTACTCCCGATATTATCAATATAACATGCATTATTACCCATATTATGCAGTTATTATCGATAGAACTATAATAAATATACTTATTACTTTTATTATTATCAATATAACATGCATTATTACCCGTATAATGCAGTTATTATCGACAGAAGTATAATAAATATACTTATTGCTTTTATTATTATCAGTATAACATGTACTATTAGCCATATTTTACTAGTATTATCGCTAGAACTGTAATAATTATACTTATTACTCCCGATATTATCAATATAACATGCATTATTACCCATATAATGCAGTTATTATAGCTAGAACTGTAATAATTATACTTATTACTTATATTATTAGCAATATAACGTGCATTATTACCCATAAATTGCAGTTATTATCGCTAGAACTGTAATAATTATACTTATTACTTATATTATTATCAATATAACATGCATTATTACCCATATTATGCAGTTATTATCGCTAGAACTATAATAAATATACGTATTACTTTTATTATCATCAATATAACATACATTATTACCCATATTATGCAGTTATTATCGATAGAACTATAATAAATGTACTTATTACATTTATTATTATCAATATAACATGCATTATTACCCATATTATGCAGTTATTATCGCTAGAACTATAATAAATATACTTATTACTCCCAATATTATCACTATAACATGCATTATTACCCATATAATGCAGTTATTATCGACAGAAGTATAATAAATATACTTATTGCTTTTATTATTATCAGTATAACATGTACTATTAGCCATATTTTACTATTATTATCGCTAGAACTATCATAATTATACTTATTACTCCCGATATTATCAATATAACATGCATTATTACCCATATAATGCAGTTATTATCACTAGAACTGTAAAAATTATACTTATTACTCCCAATATTATCACTATAACATGCATTATTACCCATATAATGCAGTTATTATCGACAGAAGTATAATAAATATACTTATTACTTTTATTATTATCAGTATAACATGTACTATTAGCCATATTTTACTATTATTATCGCTAGAACTGTAATAATTATACTTACTACTCCCGATATTATCAATATAACATGCATTATTACGCATATAATGCAGTTATTATCGCTAGAACTGCAATAAATATACTTACTGCTTTCATTATCATTAATATAACATGCATTATTACCCGTATTAAGAAGTTATTATCGATAGAACGATAATAAATATACTTATTACTTTTATTATTATCAATATAACATGCATTATTACCCATATAATGGATTTATTATCGCTAGAACTGTAATAATTATACTTATTACTTATGTCATTATCAATATAACATGCATTATTACCCATATAATGCAGTTATTATCGACAGAAGTATAATAAATATACTTATTACTTTTATTATTATCAGTATAACATGTACTATTAGGCATATTTTACTATTATTATCGCTAGAACTATAATAATTATACTTATTACTCCCGATATTATCAATATAACATGCATTATTACCCATATTATGCAGGTATTATCGCTAGAACTGTAATAATTATACTCATTAATTATATTGTTAGCAATGTAACGTGCATTATTATCCATATTATGCAGGTATTATCGCTAGAACTATAATAAATATACGTATTACTTTTATTATCATCAATATAACATGCATTATTACCCATATTATGCAGTTATTATCGATAGAACTATAATAAATATACTTATTACTTTTATTATTATCAATATAGCATGCACTATTTGCCATATTTTACTATTATTATCGCTAGAACTATAATAATTATACTTATTACTCCCGATATTGTCAATATAACATGCATTATTACCCATATAATGCAGTTATTATCGCTAGAACCGTAATAATTATACTTATTACTTATATTATTATCAATATAACGTGCATTATTACCCATATAATGCAGTTATTATCGAGAGAAGTATAATAAATATACTTATTACTCCCAATATTATCAATATGACATGCATTGTTACCCATATAATGCAGTTATTATCGCTAGAACTGTAATAATTATACTTATTACTTATATTATTAGCAATATAACGTGGATTATTACCCATATAATGCAGTTATTATCGCTAGAACTGTAATAAATATACTTATAACTTTTATTATTATCAATATAACATGCACTATTACAAATATTTTACAATCATTATCGCTAGAACTATAATAATTATACTTATTACTCCCAATATTATCAATATAACATGCATTATTACCCATATAATGCAGTTATTATCGCTAGAACTGTAATAATTATACTTATTACTCCCGATATTATCAATATAACATCCATTATTACCCATATAATGCAGTTATTATCGCTAGAACTGTAATAATTATACTTATTACTCCCGATATTATCAATATAACATGCATTATTACCCATATAATGCAGTTATTATCGACAGAAGTATAATAAATATACTTATTACTTTTATTATTATCAGTATAACATGTACTATTAGCCATATTTTACTATTGTTATCGCTAGAACTGTAATAATTATACTTACTCCTCCCGATATTATCAATATAACATGCATTATTACGCATATAATGCAGTTATTATCGACAGAAGTATAATAAATATACTTATTACTTTTATTATTATCAATATAACAGGCACCAGTAGCCATATTTTACTATTATTATCGCTAGAACTATAATAATTATACTTATTACTCCCGATATTATCAATATACCATGCATTTTACGCATATAATGCAGTTATTATCGCTAGAAATGTAATAAATATACTTACTACTTTCATTATCATCAATATAACATGCATTATTACCCATATAATGCAGTTATTATAGCTAGAACTGTAATAATTATACTTATTACTTATATTATTAGCAATATAACGTGCATTATTACCCATAAATTGCAGTTATTATCGCTAGAACTGTAATAATTATACTTATTACTTATATTATTATCAATATAACATGCATTATTACCCATATTATGCAGTTATTATCGCTAGAACTATAATAAATATACGTATTACTTTTATTATCATCAATATAACATACATTATTACCCATATTATGCAGTTATTATCGATAGAACTATAATAAATGTACTTATTACATTTATTATTATCAATATAACATGCATTATTACCCATATTATGCAGTTATTATCGCTAGAACTATAATAAATATACTTATTACTCCCAATATTATCACTATAACATGCATTATTACCCATATAATGCAGTTATTATCGACAGAAGTATAATAAATATACTTATTGCTTTTATTATTATCAGTATAACATGTACTATTAGCCATATTTTACTATTATTATCGCTAGAACTATCATAATTATACTTATTACTCCCGATATTATCAATATAACATGCATTATTACCCATATAATGCAGTTATTATCACTAGAACTGTAAAAATTATACTTATTACTCCCAATATTATCACTATAACATGCATTATTACCCATATAATGCAGTTATTATCGACAGAAGTATAATAAATATACTTATTACTTTTATTATTATCAGTATAACATGTACTATTAGCCATATTTTACTATTATTATCGCTAGAACTGTAATAATTATACTTACTACTCCCGATATTATCAATATAACATGCATTATTACGCATATAATGCAGTTATTATCGCTAGAACTGCAATAAATATACTTACTGCTTTCATTATCATTAATATAACATGCATTATTACCCGTATTAAGAAGTTATTATCGATAGAACGATAATAAATATACTTATTACTTTTATTATTATCAATATAACATGCATTATTACCCATATAATGGATTTATTATCGCTAGAACTGTAATAATTATACTTATTACTTATGTCATTATCAATATAACATGCATTATTACCCATATAATGCAGTTATTATCGACAGAAGTATAATAAATATACTTATTACTTTTATTATTATCAGTATAACATGTACTATTAGCCATATTTTACTATTATTATCGCTAGAACTATAATAATTATACTTATTACTCCCGATATTATCAATATAACATGCATTATTACCCATATAATGCAGGTATTATCGACAGAAGTATAATAAATATACTTATTACTATTATTATTATCAATATAACAGGCACTGTTAGATATATTTTACTAGTATTATCGCTAGAACTGTAATAATTATACTTATTACTCCCGATATTATCAATATAACATGCATTATTACCCATATAATGCAGTTATTATCGACAGAATTATAATAAATATACTTATTACTTTTATTATTATCAGTATAACATGTACTATTAGCCATATTTTACTATTATTATCGCTAGAACTATAATAATTATACTTATTACTCCCGATATTATCAATATAACATGCATTATTACCCATATTATGCAGGTATTATCGCTAGAACTGTAATAATTATACTCATTAATTATATTGTTAGCAATGTAACGTGCATTATTATCCATATTATGCAGTTATTATCGCTAGAACTATAATAAATATACGTATTACTTTTATTATCATCAATATAACATGCATTATTACCCATATTATGCAGTTATTATCGATAGAACTATAATAAATATACTTATTATTTTATTATTATCAATATAGCATGCACTATTTGCCATATTTTACTATTATTATCGCTAGAACTATAATAATTATACTTATTACTCCCGATATTGTCAATATAACATGCATTATTACCCATATAATGCAGTTATTATCGCTAGAACCGTAATAATTATACTTATTACTTATATTATTATCAATATAACGTGCATTATTACCCATATAATGCAGTTATTATCGAGAGAAGTATAATAAATATACTTATTACTCCCAATATTATCAATATGACATGCATTGTTACCCATATAATGCAGTTATTATCGCTAGAACTGTAATAATTATACTTATTACTTATATTATTAGCAATATAACGTGGATTATTACCCATATAATGCAGTTATTATCGCTAGAACTGTAATAAATATACTTATAACTTTTATTATTATCAATATAACATGCACTATTACAAATATTTTACAATCATTATCGCTAGAACTATAATAATTATACTTATTACTCCCAATATTATCAATATAACGTGCATTATTACCCATATAATGCAGTTATTATCGACAGAAGTATAATAAATATACTTATTACTTTTATTATTATCAGTATAACATGTACTATTAGCCATATTTTACTATTATTATCGCTAGAACTGTAATAATTATACTTATTACTCCCGATATTATCAATATAACATGCATTATTACGCATATAATGCAGTTATTATCGCTAGAACTGTAATAAATATACTTACTACTTGCATTATCATCAATATAACATGCATCCTTACCCATATTATGCAGTTATTATCGATAGAACTATAATAAATATACTTAATACTTTTATTATTATCAATATAACAGGCACCAGTAGCCATATTTTACTATTATTATCGCTAGAACTATAATAATTATACTTATTACTCCCGATATTATCAATATAACATGCATTTTACGCATATAATGCAGTTATTATCGCTAGAAATGTAATAAATATACTTACTACTTTCATTATCATCAATATAACATGCATTATTGCCCATATTATGCAGTTATTATCGCTAGAACTGTAATAATTATACTTATTACTTATATTATTAGCAATATAACGTGCATTATTACCCATAAGTTGCAGTTATTATCGCTAGAACTGTAATAATTATACTTATTACTTATATTATTATCAATATAACATGCATTATTACCCATATTATGCAGTTATTATCGCTAGAACTATAATAAATATACGTATTACTTTTATTATCATCAATATAACATGCATTATTACCCATATTATGCAGTTATTATCGATAGAACTATAATAAATGTACTTATTACATTTATTATTATCAATATAACATGTACTATTAGCCATATTTTACTATTATTATCGCTAGAACTGTAATAATTATACTTATTACTCCCGATATTATCAATATAACATGCATTATTACCCATATAATGCAGTTATTATCGAGAGAAGTATAATAAATATACTTATTACTCCCAATATTATCAATATGACATGCATTGTTACCCATATAATGCAGTTATTATCGCTAGAACTGTAATAATTATACTTATTACTTATATTATTAGCAATATAACGTGGATTATTACCCATATAATGCAGTTATTATCGCTAGAACTGTAATAAATATACTTATAACTTTTATTATTATCAATATAACATGCACTATTACAAACATTTTACAATCATTATCGCTAGAACTATAATAATTATACTTATTACTCCCAATATTATCAATATAACATGCATTATTACCCATATAATGCAGTTATTATCGCTAGAACTGTAATAATTATACTTATTACTCCCGATATTATCAATATAACATCCATTATTACCCATATAATGCAGTTATTATCGCTAGAACTGTAATAATTATACTTATTACTCCCGACATTATCAATATAACATGCATTATTACCCATATAATGCAGTTATTATCGACAGAAGTATAATAAATATACTTATTACTTTTATTATTATCAGTATAACATGTACTATTAGCCATATTTTACTATTATTATCGCTAGAACTGTAATAATTATACTTACTCCTCCCGATATTATCAATATAACATGCATTATTACGCATATAATGCAGTTATTATCGACAGAAGTATAATAAATATACTTATTACTTTTATTATTATCAATATAACAGGCACCAGTAGCCATATTTTACTATTATTATCGCTAGAACTATAATAATTATACTTATTACTCCCGATATTATCAATATACCATGCATTTTACGCATATAATGCAGTTATTATCGCTAGAAATGTAATAAATATACTTACTACTTTCATTATCATCAATATAACATGCATTATTACCCATATAATGCAGTTATTATAGCTAGAACTGTAATAATTATACTTATTACTTATATTATTAGCAATATAACGTGCATTATTACCCATAAATTGCAGTTATTATCGCTAGAACTGTAATAATTATACTTATTACTTATATTATTATCAATATAACATGCATTATTACCCATATTATGCAGTTATTATCGCTAGAACTATAATAAATATACGTATTACTTTTATTATCATCAATATAACATACATTATTACCCATATTATGCAGTTATTATCGATAGAACTATAATAAATGTACTTATTACATTTATTATTATCAATATAACATGCATTATTACCCATATTATGCAGTTATTATCGCTAGAACTATAATAAATATACTTATTACTCCCAATATTATCACTATAACATGCATTATTACCCATATAATGCAGTTATTATCGACAGAAGTATAATAAATATACTTATTGCTTTTATTATTATCAGTATAACATGTACTATTAGCCATATTTTACTATTATTATCGCTAGAACTATCATAATTATACTTATTACTCCCGATATTATCAATATAACATGCATTATTACCCATATAATGCAGTTATTATCACTAGAACTGTAAAAATTATACTTATTACTCCCAATATTATCACTATAACATGCATTATTACCCATATAATGCAGTTATTATCGACAGAAGTATAATAAATATACTTATTACTTTTATTATTATCAGTATAACATGTACTATTAGCCATATTTTACTATTATTATCGCTAGAACTGTAATAATTATACTTACTACTCCCGATATTATCAATATAACATGCATTATTACGCATATAATGCAGTTATTATCGCTAGAACTGCAATAAATATACTTACTGCTTTCATTATCATTAATATAACATGCATTATTACCCGTATTAAGAAGTTATTATCGATAGAACGATAATAAATATACTTATTACTTTTATTATTATCAATATAACATGCATTATTACCCATATAATGGATTTATTATCGCTAGAACTGTAATAATTATACTTATTACTTATGTCATTATCAATATAACATGCATTATTACCCATATAATGCAGTTATTATCGACAGAAGTATAATAAATATACTTATTACTTTTATTATTATCAGTATAACATGTACTATTAGCCATATTTTACTATTATTATCGCTAGAACTATAATAATTATACTTATTACTCCCGATATTATCAATATAACATGCATTATTACCCATATAATGCAGGTATTATCGACAGAAGTATAATAAATATACTTATTACTATTATTATTATCAATATAACAGGCACTGTTAGATATATTTTACTAGTATTATCGCTAGAACTGTAATAATTATACTTATTACTCCCGATATTATCAATATAACATGCATTATTACCCATATAATGCAGTTATTATCGACAGAATTATAATAAATATACTTATTACTTTTATTATTATCAGTATAACATGTACTATTAGCCATATTTTACTATTATTATCGCTAGAACTATAATAATTATACTTATTACTCCCGATATTATCAATATAACATGCATTATTACCCATATTATGCAGGTATTATCGCTAGAACTGTAATAATTATACTCATTAGTTATATTGTTAGCAATGTAACGTGCATTATTATCCATATTATGCAGTTATTATCGCTAGAACTATAATAAATATACGTATTACTTTTATTATCATCAATATAACATGCATTATTACCAATATTATGCAGTTATTATCGATAGAACTATAATAAATATACTTACTACTTTCATTATCATCAATATAACATGCATTATTGCCCATATTATGCAGTTATTATCGCTAGAACTGTAATAATTATACTTATTACTTATATTATTAGCAATATAACGTGCATTATTACCCCCAAATTGCAGTTATTATCGCTAGAACTGTAATAATTATACTTATTACTTATATTATTATCAATATAACATGCATTATTACCCATATTATGCAGTTATTTTGGATAGAACTGTAATAAATATACTTATTACTTTTATTATTATCAATATAACATGCTTTATTACCCATATAATGGAGTTATTATAGCTAGAACTGTAACAATTATACTTATTACTCCCGATATTATCAATATAACATGCATTATTACCCATATTATGCAGTTATTATCGCTAGAACTATAATAAATATACTTATTACTCCCAATATTATCAATATAACATGCATTATTACCCATATAATGCAGTTATTATCGACAGAAGTATAATAAATATACTTATTGCTTTTATTATTATCAGTATAACATGTACTATTAGCCATATTTTACTATTATTATCGCTAGAACTATCATAATTATACTTATTACTCCCGATATTATCAATATAACATGCATTATTACCCATATAATGCAGTTATGATCGCTAGAACTGTAATAATTATACTTATTACTTACATTATTAGCAATATAACGTGCATTATTACCCATATAATGCAGTTATTATCGCTAGAACTGTAATAATTATACTTATTACTTATATTATTATCAATATAACATGCATTATTACCCATATTATGCAGTTATTATCGCTAGAACTATAATAAATATACGTATTACTTTTATTATCATCAATATAACATGCATTATTACCCATATTATGCAGTTATTTTGGATAGAACTGTAATAAATATACTTATTACTTTTATTATTATCAATATAACATGCTTTATTACCCATATAATGGAGTTATTATAGCTAGAACTGTAATAATTATACTTATTACTCCCGATATTATCAATATAACATGCATTATTACCCATATAATGCAGTTATTATCGACAGAAGTATAATAAATATACTTATTACTTTTATTATTATCAGTATAACATGTACTATTAGCCATATTTTACTATTATTATCGCTAAAACTGTAATAATTATACTTATTACTCCCGATATTATCAATATAACATGCATTATTACGCATATAATGCAGTTATTATCGCTAGAACTGTAATAAATATACTTACTACTTGCATTATCATCAATATAACATGCATTATTACCCATATTAAGAAGTTATTATCGATAGAACGATAATAAATATACTTATTACTTTTATTATTATCAATATAACATGCATTATTACCCATTTAATGCAGCTATTATCGCTGGAACTGTAATAATTATACTTATTACTTATATAGTTAGCAATATAACATGCATTATTACCCATATAATGGAGTTATTATCGCTAGAACTGTAATAATTATACTTATTACTTATGTTATTATCAATATAACAGGCACTAGTAGCCATATTTTACTATTATTATCGCTAGAACTATAATAATTATACTTATTACTCCCGATATTATCAATATAACATGCATTTTACGCATATAATGCAGTTATTATCGCTAGAAATGTAATAAATATACTTACTACTTTCATTATCATCAATATAACATGCATTATTGCCCATATTATGCAGTTATTATCGATAGAAGTATAATAAATATACCTATTACTTTTATTATTATCAGTAAAACATGTACTATTAGCCATATTTTACTATTATTATCGCTAGAACTGTAATAATTATACTTATTACTCCCGATATTATCAATATAACATGCATTATTACTCATATAATGCAAGTATTATCGACAGAAGTATAATAAATATACTTATTACTTTTATTATTATCAGTATAACATGTACTATTAGCCATATTTTACTATTATTATCGCTAGAACTGTAATAATTATACTTATTACTCCCGATATTATCAATATAACATGCATTATTACCCATATTATGCAGTTATTATCGATAGAACTATAATAAATGTACTTATTACATTTATTATTATCAATATAACATGCATTATTACCCATATTATGCAGTTATTATCGCTAGAACTATAATAAATATACTTAGTACTATTATTATTATCAATATAACAGGCGCTGTTAGATATATTTTACTAGTATTATCGCTAGAACTGTAATAATTATACTTATTACTCCCGATATTATCAATATAACATGCATTATTACCCATATAATGCAGTTATTATCGACAGAAGTATAATAAATATACTTATTACTTTTATTATTATCAGTATAACATGTACTATTAGCCATATTTTACTATTATTATCGCTAGAACTGTAATAATTATACTTACTACTCCCGATATTATCAATATAACATGCATTATTACGCATATAATGGAGTTATTATCGCTAGAACAGTAATAAATATACTTACTGCTTTCATTACCATCAATATAACATGCATTATTACCCGTATTAAGAAGTTATTATCGATAGAACGATAATAAATATACTTATTACTTTTATTATTATCAGTATAACATGTACTATTAGCCATATTTTACTATTATTATCGCTAGAACTATAATAATTATACTTATTACTCCCGATATTATCAATATAACATGCATTATTACCCATATAATGCAGGTATTATCGCTAGAACTGTAATAATTATACTCATTAATTATATTGTTAGCAATGTAACGTGCATTATTACCCATATTATGCAGTTATTATCGCTAGAACTATAATAAATATACGTATTACTTTTATTATCATCAATATAACATGCATTATTACCAATATTATGCAGTTATTATCGATAGAACTATAATAAATATACTTATTACTTTTATTATTATCAATATAGCATGCACTATTTGCCATATTTTACTATTATTATCGCTAGAACTATAATAATTATACTTATTACTCCCGATATTGTCAATATAACATGCATTATTACCCATATAATGCAGTTATTATCGCTAGAACCGTAATAATTATACCTATTACTTATATTATTATCAATATAACGTGCATTATTACCCATATAATGCAGTTATTATCGAGAGAAGTATAATAAATATACTTATTACTCCCAATATTATCAATATGACATGCATTGTTACCCATATAATGCAGTTATTATCGCTAGAACTGTAATAATTATACTTATTACTTATATTATTAGCAATATAACGTGGATTATTACCCATATAATGCAGTTATTATCGCTAGAACTGTAATAAATATACTTATAACTTTTATTATTATCAATATAACATGCACTATTACAAATATTTTACAATCATTATCGCTAGAACTATAAAAATTATACTTACTACTCCCAATATTATCAATATAACATGCATTATTACCCATATAATGCAGTTATTATCGCTAGAACTGTAATAATTATACTTATTACTCCCGATATTATCAATATAACATCCATTATTACCCATATAATGCAGTTATTATCGCTAGAACTGTAATAATTATACTTATTACTCCCGATATTATCAATATAACATGCATTATTACCCATATAATGCAGTTATTATCGACAGAAGTATAATA
The DNA here is from genome assembly GCA_963576845.1 of Megachile leachella. Taxonomy (NCBI): domain Eukaryota; kingdom Metazoa; phylum Arthropoda; class Insecta; order Hymenoptera; family Megachilidae; genus Megachile; species Megachile leachella. The sequence goes on along the minus strand of CAUYWW010000025.1, from coordinate 88,758 downwards.
AATATACTTATTACTTTTATTATTATCAGTATAACATGTACTATTAGCCATATTTTACTATTATTATCGCTAGAACTGTAATAATTATACTTATTACTTATATTATTAGCAATATAACGTGCATTATTACCCATAAGTTGCAGTTATTATCGATAGAACTATAATAAATGTACTTATTACATTTATTATTATCAATATAACATGCATTATTACCCATATTATGCAGTTATTATCGCTAGAACTATAATAAATATACTTATTACTCCCAATATTATCACTATAACATGCATTATTACCCATATAATGCAGTTATTATCGACAGAAGTATAATAAATATACTTATTGCTTTTATTATTATCAGTATAACATGTACTATTAGCCATATTTTACTATTATTATCGCTAGAACTATAATAATTATACTTATTACTCCCGATATTATCAATATAACATGCATTATTACCCATATAATGCAGGTATTATCGCTAGAACTGTAATAATTATACTCATTAGTTATATTGTTAGCAATGTAACGTGCATTATTACCCATATTATGCAGTTATTATCGCTAGAACTATAATAAATATACGTATTACTTTTATTATCATCAATATAACATGCATTATTACCAATATTATGCAGTTATTATCGATAGAACTATAATAAATATACTTATTACTTTTATTATTATCAATATAGCATGCACTATTTGCCATATTTTACTATTATTATCGCTAGAACTATAATAATTATACTTATTACTCCCGATATTGTCAATATAACATGCATTATTACCCATATAATGCAGTTATTATCGCTAGAACCGTAATAATTATACTTATTACTTATATTATTATCAATATAACGTGCATTATTACCCATATAATGCAGTTATTATTGAGAGAAGTATAATAAATATACTTATTACTCCCAATATTATCAATATGACATGCATTGTTACCCATATAATGCAGTTATTATCGCTAGAACTGTAATAATTATACTTATTACTTATATTATTAGCAATATAACGTGGATTATTACCCATATAATGCAGTTATTATCGCTAGAACTGTAATAAATATACTTATAACTTTTATTATTATCAATATAACATGCACTATTACAAATATTTTACAATCATTATCGCTAGAACTATAAAAATTATACTTATTACTCCCAATATTATCAATATAACATGCATTATTACCCATATAATGCAGTTATTATCGCTAGAACTGTAATAATTATACTTATTACTCCCGATATTATCAATATAACATCCATTATTACCCATATAATGCAGTTATTATCGCTAGAACTGTAATAATTATACTTATTACTCCCGATATTATCAATATAACATGCATTATTACCCATATAATGCAGTTATTATCGACAGAAGTATAATAAATATACTTATTACTTTTATTATTATCAGTATAACATGTACTATTAGCCATATTTTACTATTATTATCGCTAGAACTGTAATAATTATACTTATTACACCCGATATTATCAATATAACATGCATTTTACGCGTATAATGCAGTTATTATCGCTAGAAATGTAATAAATATACTTACTACTTTCATTATCATCAATATAACATGCATTATTGCCCATATTATGCAGTTATTATCGCTAGAACTGTAATAATTATACTTATTACTTATATTATTAGCAATATAACGTGCATTATTACCCCCAAATTGCAGTTATTATCGCTAGAACTGTAATAATTATACTTATTACTTATATTATTATCAATATAACATGCATTATTACCCATATTATGCAGTTATTTTGGATAGAACTGTAATAAATATACTTATTACTTTTATTATTATCAATATAACATGCTTTATTACCCATATAATGGAGTTATTATAGCTAGAACTGTAACAATTATACTTATTACTCCCGATATTATCAATATAACATGCATTATTACCCATATTATGCAGTTATTATCGCTAGAACTATAATAAATATACTTATTACTCCCAATATTATCAATATAACATGCATTATTACCCATATAATGCAGTTATTATCGACAGAAGTATAATAAATATACTTATTGCTTTTATTATTATCAGTATAACATGTACTATTAGCCATATTTTACTATTATTATCGCTAGAACTATCATAATTATACTTATTACTCCCGATATTATCAATATAACATGCATTATTACCCATATAATGCAGTTCTGATCGCTAGAACTGTAATAATTATACTTATTACTTACATTATTAGCAATATAACGTGCATTATTACCCATATAATGCAGTTATTATCGCTAGAACTGTAATAATTATACTTATTACTTATATTATTATCAATATAACATGCATTATTACCCATATTATGCAGTTATTATCGCTAGAACTATAATAAATATACGTATTACTTTTATTATCATCAATATAACATGCATTATTACCCATATTATGCAGTTATTTTGGATAGAACTGTAATAAATATACTTATTACTTTTATTATTATCAATATAACATGCTTTATTACCCATATAATGGAGTTATTATAGCTAGAACTGTAATAATTATACTTATTACTCCCGATATTATCAATATAACATGCATTATTACCCATATAATGCAGTTATTATCGACAGAAGTATAATAAATATACTTATTACTTTTATTATTATCAGTATAACATGTACTATTAGCCATATTTTACTATTATTATCGCTAAAACTGTAATAATTATACTTATTACTCCCGATATTATCAATATAACATGCATTATTACGCATATAATGCAGTTATTATCGCTAGAACTGTAATAAATATACTTACTACTTGCATTATCATCAATATAACATGCATTATTACCCATATTAAGAAGTTATTATCGATAGAACGATAATAAATATACTTATTACTTTTATTATTATCAATATAACATGCATTATTACCCATTTAATGCAGCTATTATCGCTGGAACTGTAATAATTATACTTATTACTTATATAGTTAGCAATATAACATGCATTATTACCCATATAATGGAGTTATTATCGCTAGAACTGTAATAATTATACTTATTACTTATGTTATTATCAATATAACAGGCACTAGTAGCCATATTTTACTATTATTATCGCTAGAACTATAATAATTATACTTATTACTCCCGATATTATCAATATAACATGCATTTTACGCATATAATGCAGTTATTATCGCTAGAAATGTAATAAATATACTTACTACTTTCATTATCATCAATATAACATGCATTATTGCCCATATTATGCAGTTATTATCGATAGAAGTATAATAAATATACCTATTACTTTTATTATTATCAGTAAAACATGTACTATTAGCCATATTTTACTATTATTATCGCTAGAACTGTAATAATTATACTTATTACTCCCGATATTATCAATATAACATGCATTATTACTCATATAATGCAAGTATTATCGACAGAAGTATAATAAATATACTTATTACTTTTATTATTATCAGTATAACATGTACTATTAGCCATATTTTACTATTATTATCGCTAGAACTGTAATAATTATACTTATTACTCCCGATATTATCAATATAACATGCATTATTACCCATATAATGCAGTTATTATCGACAGAAGTATAATAAATATACTTATTACTTTTATTATTATCAGTATAACATGTACTATTAGCCATATTTTACTATTATTATCGCTAGAACTGTAATAATTATACTTATTACTCCCGATATTATCAATATAACATGCATTATTACGCATATAATGCAGTTATTATCGCTAGAACTGTAATAAATATACTTACTACTTTCATTATCATCAATATAACATGCATTATTACCCATATTATGCAGTTATTATCGATAGAACTATAATAAATATACTTATTACTCCCGATATCATCAATATAACATGCATTATTACCCATATTATGCAGTTATTATCGATAGAACTATAATAATTATACTTATTACTCCCGATATTGTCAGTATAACATCCATTATTACCCATATAATGCAGTTATTATCACTAGAACTGTAATAATTATACTTATTACTCCCGATATTATCAATATAACATGCATTATTACCCATATAATGCAGTTATTATCGACAGAAGTATAATAAATATACTTATTACTTTTATTATTATCAGTATAACATGTACTATTAGCCATATTTTACTATTATTATCGCTAGAACTATAATAATTATACGTATTACTCCCGATATTATCAATATAACATGCATTATTACCCATATAATGCAGCTATTATCGACAGAAGTATAATAAATATACTTATTACTTTTATTATTATCAATATAACAGGCACTAGTAGCCATATTTTACTATTATTATCGCTAGAACTATAATAATTATACTTATTACTCCCGATATTATCAATATAACATGCATTATTACGCATATAATGCAGTTATTATCGCTAGAACTGTAATAAATATACTTACTGCTTTCATTATCATCAATATAACACGCATTATTACCCATATTAAGAAGTTATTATCGATAGAACGATAATAAATATACTTATTACTTTTATTATTATCAATATAACATGCATTATTACCCATTTAATGCAGTTATTATCGCTAGAACTGTAATAATTATACTTATTACTCCCGATATTATCAATATAACATGCATTATTACCCATATAATGCAGCTATTATCGACAGAACTATAATAAATATACGTATTACTTTTATTATCATCAATATAACATGCATTATTACCAATATTATGCAGTTATTATCGATAGAACTATAATAAATATACTTATTACTTTTATTATTATCAATATAGCATGCACTATTTGCCATATTTTACTATTATTATCGCTAGAACTATAATAATTATACTTATTACTCCCGATATTGTCAATATAACATGCATTATTACCCATATAATGCAGTTATTATCGCTAGAACCGTAATAATTATACTTATTACTTATATTATTATCAATATAACGTGCATTATTACCCATATAATGCAGTTATTATTGAGAGAAGTATAATAAATATACTTATTACTCCCAATATTATCAATATGACATGCATTGTTACCCATATAATGCAGTTATTATCGCTAGAACTGTAATAATTATACTTATTACTTATATTATTAGCAATATAACGTGGATTATTACCCATATAATGCAGTTATTATCGCTAGAACTGTAATAAATATACTTATAACTTTTATTATTATCAATATAACATGCACTATTACAAATATTTTACAATCATTATCGCTAGAACTATAAAAATTATACTTATTACTCCCAATATTATCAATATAACATGCATTATTACCCATATAATGCAGTTATTATCGCTAGAACTGTAATAATTATACTTATTACTCCCGATATTATCAATATAACATCCATTATTACCCATATAATGCAGTTATTATCGCTAGAACTGTAATAATTATACTTATTACTCCCGATATTATCAATATAACATGCATTATTACCCATATAATGCAGTTATTATCGACAGAAGTATAATAAATATACTTATTACTTTTATTATTATCAGTATAACATGTACTATTAGCCATATTTTACTATTATTATCGCTAGAACTGTAATAATTATACTTATTACACCCGATATTATCAATATAACATGCATTTTACGCGTATAATGCAGTTATTATCGCTAGAAATGTAATAAATATACTTACTACTTTCATTATCATCAATATAACATGCATTATTGCCCATATTATGCAGTTATTATCGCTAGAACTGTAATAATTATACTTATTACTTATATTATTAGCAATATAACGTGCATTATTACCCCCAAATTGCAGTTATTATCGCTAGAACTGTAATAATTATACTTATTACTTATATTATTATCAATATAACATGCATTATTACCCATATTATGCAGTTATTTTGGATAGAACTGTAATAAATATACTTATTACTTTTATTATTATCAATATAACATGCTTTATTACCCATATAATGGAGTTATTATAGCTAGAACTGTAACAATTATACTTATTACTCCCGATATTATCAATATAACATGCATTATTACCCATATTATGCAGTTATTATCGCTAGAACTATAATAAATATACTTATTACTCCCAATATTATCAATATAACATGCATTATTACCCATATAATGCAGTTATTATCGACAGAAGTATAATAAATATACTTATTGCTTTTATTATTATCAGTATAACATGTACTATTAGCCATATTTTACTATTATTATCGCTAGAACTATCATAATTATACTTATTACTCCCGATATTATCAATATAACATGCATTATTACCCATATAATGCAGTTCTGATCGCTAGAACTGTAATAATTATACTTATTACTTACATTATTAGCAATATAACGTGCATTATTACCCATATAATGCAGTTATTATCGCTAGAACTGTAATAATTATACTTATTACTTATATTATTATCAATATAACATGCATTATTACCCATATTATGCAGTTATTATCGCTAGAACTATAATAAATATACGTATTACTTTTATTATCATCAATATAACATGCATTATTACCCATATTATGCAGTTATTTTGGATAGAACTGTAATAAATATACTTATTACTTTTATTATTATCAATATAACATGCTTTATTACCCATATAATGGAGTTATTATAGCTAGAACTGTAATAATTATACTTATTACTCCCGATATTATCAATATAACATGCATTATTACCCATATAATGCAGTTATTATCGACAGAAGTATAATAAATATACTTATTACTTTTATTATTATCAGTATAACATGTACTATTAGCCATATTTTACTATTATTATCGCTAAAACTGTAATAATTATACTTATTACTCCCGATATTATCAATATAACATGCATTATTACGCATATAATGCAGTTATTATCGCTAGAACTGTAATAAATATACTTACTACTTGCATTATCATCAATATAACATGCATTATTACCCATATTAAGAAGTTATTATCGATAGAACGATAATAAATATACTTATTACTTTTATTATTATCAATATAACATGCATTATTACCCATTTAATGCAGCTATTATCGCTGGAACTGTAATAATTATACTTATTACTTATATAGTTAGCAATATAACATGCATTATTACCCATATAATGGAGTTATTATCGCTAGAACTGTAATAATTATACTTATTACTTATGTTATTATCAATATAACAGGCACTAGTAGCCATATTTTACTATTATTATCGCTAGAACTATAATAATTATACTTATTACTCCCGATATTATCAATATAACATGCATTTTACGCATATAATGCAGTTATTATCGCTAGAAATGTAATAAATATACTTACTACTTTCATTATCATCAATATAACATGCATTATTGCCCATATTATGCAGTTATTATCGATAGAAGTATAATAAATATACCTATTACTTTTATTATTATCAGTAAAACATGTACTATTAGCCATATTTTACTATTATTATCGCTAGAACTGTAATAATTATACTTATTACTCCCGATATTATCAATATAACATGCATTATTACTCATATAATGCAAGTATTATCGACAGAAGTATAATAAATATACTTATTACTTTTATTATTATCAGTATAACATGTACTATTAGCCATATTTTACTATTATTATCGCTAGAACTGTAATAATTATACTTATTACTCCCGATATTATCAATATAACATGCATTATTACCCATATAATGCAGTTATTATCGACAGAAGTATAATAAATATACTTATTACTTTTATTATTATCAGTATAACATGTACTATTAGCCATATTTTACTATTATTATCGCTAGAACTGTAATAATTATACTTATTACTCCCGATATTATCAATATAACATGCATTATTACGCATATAATGCAGTTATTATCGCTAGAACTGTAATAAATATACTTACTACTTTCATTATCATCAATATAACATGCATTATTACCCATATTATGCAGTTATTATCGATAGAACTATAATAAATATACTTATTACTCCCGATATCATCAATATAACATGCATTATTACCCATATTATGCAGTTATTATCGATAGAACTATAATAATTATACTTATTACTCCCGATATTGTCAGTATAACATCCATTATTACCCATATAATGCAGTTATTATCACTAGAACTGTAATAATTATACTTATTACTCCCGATATTATCAATATAACATGCATTATTACCCATATAATGCAGTTATTATCGACAGAAGTATAATAAATATACTTATTACTTTTATTATTATCAGTATAACATGTACTATTAGCCATATTTTACTATTATTATCGCTAGAACTATAATAATTATACGTATTACTCCCGATATTATCAATATAACATGCATTATTACCCATATAATGCAGCTATTATCGACAGAAGTATAATAAATATACTTATTACTTTTATTATTATCAATATAACAGGCACTAGTAGCCATATTTTACTATTATTATCGCTAGAACTATAATAATTATACTTATTACTCCCGATATTATCAATATAACATGCATTATTACGCATATAATGCAGTTATTATCGCTAGAACTGTAATAAATATACTTACTGCTTTCATTATCATCAATATAACACGCATTATTACCCATATTAAGAAGTTATTATCGATAGAACGATAATAAATATACTTATTACTTTTATTATTATCAATATAACATGCATTATTACCCATTTAATGCAGTTATTATCGCTAGAACTGTAATAATTATACTTATTACTTATATTATTATCAATATAACATGCATTATTACCCATATTATGCAGTTATTATCGCTAGAACTGTAATAATTATACTTATTACTCCCGATATTATCAATATAACATCCATTATTACCCATATAATGCAGTTATTATCGTTAGAACTGTAATAATTATACTTATTACTCCCGATATTATCAATATAACATGCATTATTACCCATATAATGCAGTTATTATCGACAGAAGTATACTAAATATACTTATTACTTTTATTATTATCAGTATAACATGTACTATTAGCCATATTTTACTATTATTATCGCTAGAACTGTAATAATTATACTTATTACTCCCGATATTATCAATATAACATGCATTATTTCGCATATAATGCAGTTATTATCGCTAGAACTGTAATAAATATACTTACTACTTGCATTATCATCAATATAACATGCATTATTACCCATATTATGCAGTTATTATCGATAGAACTATAATAAATATACTTAATACTTTTATTATTATCAATATAACATGCACTATTAGCCATATTCTACTATTATTATCGCTAGAACTATAATAATTATACTTATTACTCCCGATATTATCAATATAACATGCATTATTACCCATATAATGCAAGTATTATCGACAGAAGTATAATAAATATACTTATTACTATTATTATTATCAATATAACAGGCACTGTTAAATATATTTTACCAGTATTATCGCTAGAACTGTAACAATTATACTTATTACTCCCGATATTATCAATATAACATGCATTATTACCCATATAATGCAGTTATTATCGACAGAAGTATAATAAATATACTAATCTCTTTTATTATTATCAGTATAACATGTACTATTAGCCATATTTTACTATTATTATCGCTAGAACTATAATAATTATACGTATTACTCCCGATATTATCAATATAACATGCATTATTACCCATATAATGCAGTTATTATCGCTAGAACTGTAATAAATATACTTACTGCTTTCATTATCATCAATATAACATGCATTATTACCCATATTAAGAAGTTATTATCGATAGAACGATAATAAATATACTTATTACTTTTATTATTATCAATATAACATGCATTATTACCCATTTAATGCAGCTATTATCGCTGGAACTGTAATAATTATACTTATTACTTATATAGTTAGCAATATAACATGCATTATTACCCATATAATGGAGTTATTATCGCTAGAACTGTAATAATTATACTTATTACTTATGTTATTATCAATATAACAGGCACTAGTAGCCATATTTTACTATTATTATCGCTAGAACTATAATAATTATACTTATTACTCCCGATATTATCAATATAACATGCATTTTACGCATATAATGCAGTTATTATCGCTAGAAATGTAATAAATATACTTACTACTTTCATTATCATCAATATAACATGCATTATTGCCCATATTATGCAGTTATTATCGCTAGAACTGTAATAATTATACTTATTACTTATATTATTATCAATATAACATGCATTATTACCCATATAATGCAGTTATTATCGCTAGAACTGTAATAATTATACTTATTACTCCCGATATTATCAATATAACATGCATTATTACCCATATAATGCAGTTATTATCGACAGAAGTATAATAAATATACTTATTACTTTTATTATTATCAGTATAACATGTACTATTAGCCATATTTTACTATTATTATCGCTAGAACTGTAATAATTATACTTATTACTCCCGATATTATCAATATAACATGCATTATTACTCATATAATGCAAGTATTATCGACAGAAGTATAATAAATATACTGATTACTATTATTATTATCAATATAACAGGCACTGTTAGATATATTTTACTAGTATTATCGCTAGAACTGTAACAATTATACTTATTACTCCCGATATTATCAATATAACATGCATTATTACGCATATAATGCAGTTATTATCGCTAGAACTGTAATAAATATACTTACTACTTTCATTATCATCAATATAACATGCATTATTACCCATATTATGCAGTTATTATCGATAGAACTATAATAAATATACTTATTACTCCCGATATCATCAATATAACATGCATTATTACCCATATTATGCAGTTATTATCGATAGAACTATAATAATTATACTTATTACTCCCGATATTGTCAGTATAACATCCATTGTTACCCATATAATGCAGTTATTATCACTAGAACTGTAATAATTATACTTATTACTCCCGATATTATCAATATAACATGCATTATTACCCATATAATGCAGTTATTATCGACAGAAGTATAATAAATATACTTATTACATTTATTATTATCAATATAACAGGCACTAGTAGCCATATTTTACTATTATTATCGCTAGAACTATAATAATTATACTTATTACTCCCGATATTATCAATATAACATGCATTATTGCGCATATAATGCAGTTATTATCGCTAGAACTGTAATAAATATACTTACTGCTTTCATTATCATCAATATAACACGCATTATTACCCATATTAAGAAGTTATTATCGATAGAACGATAATAAATATACTTATTACTCCCAATATTATCAATATAACATGCATTATTACCCATATAATGCAGTTATTATCGACAGAAGTATAATAAATATACTTATTGCTTTTATTATTATCAGTATAACATGTACTATTAGCCATATTTTACTATTATTATCGCTAGAACTATCATAATTATACTTATTACTCCCGATATTATCAATATAACATGCATTATTACTCATATTATGCAGTTATTATCGATAGAACTATAATAAATATACTTATTACTCCCGATATTATCAATATAACGTGCATTATTACCCATATTATGCAGTTATTATCGCTAGAACTATAATAAATATATTTATTACTCCCAATATTATCAATATAACATGCATTATTACCCATATAATGCAGTTATTATCGACAGAAGTATAATAAATATACTTATTACTTTTATTATTATCAGTATAACATGTACTATTAGCCATATTTTACTATTATTATCGCTAGAACTGTAATAATTATACTTATTACTCCCGATATTATCAATATAACATGCATTATTACGCATATAATGCAGTTATTATCGCTAGAACTGTAATAAATATACTTACTACTTGCATTATCATCAATATAACATGCATTATTACCCATATTATGCAGTTATTATCGATAGAACTATAATAAATATACTTAATACTTTTAGTATTATCAATATAACATGCACTATTAGCCATATTTTACTCTTATTATCGCTAGAACTATAATAATTATACTTATTACTCCCGATATTATCAATATAACATGCATTATTACTCATATAATGCAAGTATTATCGACAGAAGTATAATAAATATACTTATTACTATTGTTATTATCAATATAACAGGCACTGTTAGATATATTTTACTAGTATTATCGCTAGAACTGTAACAATTATACTTATTACTCCCGATATTATCAATATAACATGCATTATTACGCATATAATGCAGTTATTATCGCTAGAACTGTAATAAATATACTTACTACTTTCATTATCATCAATATAACATGCATTATTACCCATATTATGCAGTTATTATCGATAGAACTATAATAATTATACTTATTACTCCCGATATTGTCAGTATAACATCCATTATTACCCATATAATGCAGTTATTATCACTAGAACTGTAATAATTATACGTATTACTCCCGATATTATCAATATAACATGCATTATTACCCATATAATGCAGCTATTATCGACAGAAGTATAATAAATATACTTATTACTTTTATTATTATCAATATAACAGGCACTAGTAGCCATATTTTACTATTATTATCGCTAGAACTATAATAATTATACTTATTACTCCCGATATTATCAATATAACATGCATTATTACGCATATAATGCAGTTATTATCGCTAGAACTGTAATAAATATACTTACTGCTTTCATTATCATCAATATAACACGCATTATTACCCATATTAAGAAGTTATTATCGATAGAACGATAATAAATATACTTATTACTTTTATTATTATCAATATAACATGCATTATTACCCATTTAATTCAGTTATTATCGCTAGAACTGTAATAATTATACTTATTACTTATATTATTATCAATATAACATGCATTATTACCCATATTATGCAGTTATTATCGCTAGAACTGTAATAATTATACTTATTACTCCCGATATTATCAATATAACATGCATTATTACGCATATAATGCAGTTATTATCGGTAGAACTGTAATAAATATACTTACTACTTGCATTATCATCAATATAACATGCATTCTTACCCATATTATGCAGTTATTATCGATAGAACTATAATAAATATACTTAATACATTTATTATTATCAATATAACATGCACTATTAGCCATATTTTACTATTATTATCGCTAGAACTATAATAATTATACTTATTACTCCCGATATTATCAATATAACATGCATTATTACCCATATAATGCAGTTATTATCGACGGAAGTATAATAAATATATCATACTTATTACTTTTATTATTATCAGTATAACATGTACTATTAGCCATATTTTACTATTATTATCGCTAGAACTGTAATAATTATACTTACTACTCCCGATATTATCAATACAACATGCATTATTACGCATATAATGCAGTTATTATCGACAGAAGTATAATAAATATACTTAATACTTTTATTATTATCAATATAACAGGCACTAATAGCCATATTTTACTATTATTATCGCTAGAACTGTAATAATTATACTTACTACTCCCGATATTATCAATATAACATGCATTATTACGCATATAATGCAGTTATTATCGCTAGAACTGCAATAAATATACTTACTGCTTTCATTATCATTAATATAACATGCATTATTACCCGTATTAAGAAGTTATTATCGATAGAACGATAATAAATATACTTATTACTTTTATTATTGTCAGTATAACATGTACTATTAGCCATATTTTACTATTATTATCGCTAGAACTATAATAATTATACTTATTACTCCCGATATTATCAATATAACATGCATTATTACCCATATAATGCAGGTATTATCGCTAGAACTGTAATAATTATACTCATTAATTATATTGTTAGCAATGTAACGTGCATTATTACCCATATTATGCAGTTATTATCACTAGAACTATAAAAATTATACTTATTACTCCCGATATTATCAATATAACATGCATTATTACCCATATAATGCAGTTATTATCGACGGAAGTATAATAAATATATCATACTTATTACTTTTATTATTATCAATATAACAGGCACTAATAGCCATATTTTACTATTATTATCGCTAGAACTATAATAATTATACGTATTACTCCCGATATTATCAATATAACATGCATTATTACCCATATAATGCAGTTATTATCGCTAGAACTGTAATACATATACTTACTGCTTTCATTATCATCAATATAACATGCATTATTACCCATTTAATGCAGTTATTATCGCTGGAACTGTAATAATTATACTTATTACTTATATAGTTAGCAATATAACATGCATTATTACCCATATAATGCAGTTATTATCGACAGAAGTATAATAAATATACTTATTACTTTTATTATTATCAGTATAACATGTACTATTAGCCATATTTTACTATTATTATCGCTAGAACTGTAATAATTATACTTATTACTCCCGATATTATCAATATAACATGCATTTTACGCATATAATGCAGTTGTTATCGCTAGAAATGTAATAAATATACTTACTACTTTCATTATCATCAATATAACATGCATTATTGCCCATATTATGCAGTTATTATCGCTAGAACTGTAATAATTATACTAATTACTTATATTATTAGCAATATAACGTGCATTATTACCCATAAATTGCAGTTATTATCGCTAGAACTGTAATAATTATACTTATTACTTATATTATTATCAATATAACGTGCTTTATTACCCATATAATGGAGTTATTATAGCTAGAACTGTAATAATTATACTTATTACTCCCGATATTATCAATATAACATGCATTATTACCCATATAATGCAGTTATTATCGACAGATGTATAATAAATATACTTATTACTTTTATTATTATCAGTATAACATGTACTATTAGCCATATTTTACTATTATTATCGCTAGAACTGTAATAATTATACTTATTACTCCCGATATTATCAATATAACATGCATTATTACCCATATAATGCAGTTATTATCGCTAGAACTGTAATAATTATACTTATTACTCCCGATATTATCAATATAACATGCATTATTACCCATATAATGCAGTTATTATCGCTAGAACTGTAATAATTATACTTATTACTCCCGATATTATCAATATAACATGCATTATTACCCATATAATGCAGTTATTATCGACAGAAGTATAATAAATATACTTATTACTTTTATTATTATCAGTATAACATGTACTATTAGCCATATTTTACTATTATTATCGCTAGAACTGTAATAATTATACTTACTACTCCCGATATTATCAATATAACATGCATTATTACGCATATAATGCAGTTATTATCGCTAGAACTGCAATAAATATACTTACTGCTTTCATTATCATTAATATAACATGCATTATTACCCGTATTAAGAAGTTATTATCGATAGAACGATAATAAATATACTTATTACTTTTATTATTATCAATATAACATGCATTATTACCCATTTAATGCAGTTATTATCGCTAGAACTGTAATAATTATACTTATTACTTATATAGTTAGCAATATAACATGCATTATTACCCATATAATGGAGCTATTATCGCTAGAACTGTAATAATTATACTTATTACTTATGTCATTATCAATATAACATGCATTATTACCCATATAATGCAGTTATTATCGACAGAAGTATAATAAATATACTTATTACTTTTATTATTATCAGTATAACATGTACTATTAGCCATATTTTACTATTATTATCGCTAGAACTATAATAATTATACTTATTACTCCCGATATTATCAATATAACATGCATTATTACCCATATAAAGCAGGTATTATCGGCAGAAGTATAATAAATATACTTATTACTATTATTATTATCAATATAACAGGCACTGTTAGATATATTTTACTAGTATTATCGCTAGAACTGTAATAATTATACTTATTACTCCCGATATTATCAATATAACATGCATTATTACCCATATAATGCAGTTATTATCGACAGAAGTATAATAAATATACTTATTACTTTTATTATTATCAGTATAACATGTACTATTAGCCATATTTTACTATTATTATCGCTAGAACTATAATAATTATACTTATTACTCCCGATATTATCAATATAACATGCATTATTACCCATATAATGCAGGTATTATCGCTAGAACTGTAATAATTATACTCATTAATTATATTGTTAGCAATGTAACGTGCATTATTACCCATATTATGCAGTTATTATCGCTAGAACTATAATAAATATACGTATTACTTTTATTATCATCAATATAACATGCATTATTACCAATATTATGCAGTTATTATCGATAGAACTATAATAAATATACTTATTACTTTTATTATTATCAATATAGCATGCACTATTTGCCATATTTTACTATTATTATCGCTAGAACTATAATAATTATACTTATTACTCCCGATATTATCAATATAACATGCATTATTACCCATATAATGCAGTTATTATCGACGGAAGTATAATAAATATATCATACTTATTACTTTTATTATTATCAGTATAACATGTACTATTAGCCATATTTTACTATTATTATCGCTAGAACTGTAATAATTATACTTACTACTCCCGATATTATCAATATAACATGCATTATTACGCATATAATGCAGTTATTATCGACAGAAGTATAATAAATATACTTATTACTTTTATTATTATCAATATAACAGGCACTAATAGCCATATTTTACTATTATTATCGCTAGAACTATAATAATTATACGTATTACTCCCGATATTATCAATATAACATGCATTATTACCCATATAATGCAGTTATTATCGCTAGAACTGTAATACATATACTTACTGCTTTCATTATCATCAATATAACATGCATTATTACCCATTTAATGCAGTTATTATCGCTGGAACTGTAATAATTATACTTATTACTTATATAGTTAGCAATATAACATGCATTATTACCCATATAATGGAGTTATTATCGCTAGAACTGTAATAATTATACTTATTACTCCCGATATTATCAATATAACATGCATTTTACGCATATAATGCAGTTGTTATCGCTAGAAATGTAATAAATATACTTACTACTTTCATTATCATCAATATAACATGCATTATTGCCCATATTATGCAGTTATTATCGCTAGAACTGTAATAATTATACTAATTACTTATATTATTAGCAATATAACGTGCATTATTACCCATAAATTGCAGTTATTATCGCTAGAACTGTAATAATTATACTTACTACTTATATTATTATCAATATAACGTGCTTTATTACCCATATAATGGAGTTATTATAGCTAGAACTGTAATAATTATACTTATTACTCCCGATATTATCAATATAACATGCATTATTAGAGTGATGCCCACTTGGACGCCGACCGTTTGGACGCGTCCCGATTGGACGGTCCCGATTCGACTCGTTCCATTTCGAAGCGGTGCCGATTGGACGCGTTCCAATTCTAAGCAGGGCTTATAGAACCTAACCTAACCAAATCTAACCTCTTCGAATTGGGACGCGTCGAATCGGCACCGCTTCGAATTGGAACGCGTCGAATCGGGACCGTCCAAACGGAACGCGTCCAATCGGTCGACGTCCAAGTGGGACACCCCCCATTATTACCCATATAATGCAGTTATTATCGACAGATGTATAATAAATATACTTATTACTTTTATTATTATCAGTATAACATGTACTATTAGCCATATTTTACTATTATTATCGCTAGAACTGTAATAATTATACTTATTACTCCCGATATTATCAATATAACATGCATTATTACCCATATAATGCAGTTATTATCGCTAGAACTGTAATAATTATACTTATTACTCCCGATATTATCAATATAACATCCATTATTACCCATATAATGCAGTTATTATCGCTAGAACTGTAATAATTATACTTATTACTCCCGATATTATGAATATAACATGCATTATTACCCATATAATGCAGTTATTATCGACAGAAGTATAATAAATATACTTATTACTTTTATTATTATCAGTATAACATGTACTATTAGCCATATTTTACTATTATTATCGCTAGAACTGTAATAATTATACTTACTACTCCCGATATTATCAATATAACATGCATTATTACGCATATAATGGAATTATTATCGCTAGAACAGTAATAAATATACTTACTGCTTTCATTATCATCAATATAACATGCATTATTACCCGTATTAAGAAGTTATTATCGATAGAACGATAATAAATATACTTATTACTTTTATTATTATCAGTATAACATGTACTATTAGCCATATTTTACTATTATTATCGCTAGAACTATAATAATTATACTTATTACTCCCGATATTATCAATATAACATGCATTATTACCCATATAATGCAGGTATTATCGCTAGAACTGTAATAATTATACTCATTAATTATATTGTTAGCAATGTAACGTGCATTATTACCCATATTATGCAGTTATTATCGCTAGAACTATAATAAATATACGTATTACTTTTATTATCATCAATATAACATGCATTATTACCAATATTATGCAGTTATTATCGATAGAACTATAATAAATATACTTATTACTTTTATTATTATCAATATAGCATGCACTATTTGCCATATTTTACTATTATTATCGCTAGAACTATAATAATTATACTTATTACTCCCGATATTATCAATATAACATGCATTATTACCCATATAATGCAGTTATTATCGACGGAAGTATAATAAATATATCATACTTATTACTTTTATTATTATCAGTATAACATGTACTATTAGCCATATTTTACTATTATTATCGCTAGAACTGTAATAATTATACTTACTACTCCCGATATTATCAATATAACATGCATTATTACGCATATAATGCAGTTATTATCGACAGAAGTATAATAAATATACTTATTACTTTTATTATTATCAATATAACAGGCACTAATAGCCATATTTTACTATTATTATCGCTAGAACTATAATAATTATACGTATTACTCCCGATATTATCAATATAACATGCATTATTACCCATATAATGCAGTTATTATCGCTAGAACTGTAATACATATACTTACTGCTTTCATTATCATCAATATAACATGCATTATTACCCATTTAATGCAGTTATTATCGCTGGAACTGTAATAATTATACTTATTACTTATATAGTTAGCAATATAACATGCATTATTACCCATATAATGGAGTTATTATCGCTAGAACTGTAATAATTATACTTATTACTCCCGATATTATCAATATAACATGCATTTTACGCATATAATGCAGTTGTTATCGCTAGAAATGTAATAAATATACTTACTACTTTCATTATCATCAATATAACATGCATTATTGCCCATATTATGCAGTTATTATCGCTAGAACTGTAATAATTATACTAATTACTTATATTATTAGCAATATAACGTGCATTATTACCCATAAATTGCAGTTATTATCGCTAGAACTGTAATAATTATACTTACTACTTATATTATTATCAATATAACGTGCTTTATTACCCATATAATGGAGTTATTATAGCTAGAACTGTAATAATTATACTTATTACTCCCGATATTATCAATATAACATGCATTATTAGAGTGATGCCCACTTGGACGCCGACCGTTTGGACGCGTCCCGATTGGACGGTCCCGATTCGACTCGTTCCATTTCGAAGCGGTGCCGATTGGACGCGTTCCAATTCTAAGCAGGGCTTATAGAACCTAACCTAACCAAATCTAACCTCTTCGAATTGGGACGCGTCGAATCGGCACCGCTTCGAATTGGAACGCGTCGAATCGGGACCGTCCAAACGGAACGCGTCCAATCGGTCGACGTCCAAGTGGGACACCCCCCATTATTACCCATATAATGCAGTTATTATCGACAGATGTATAATAAATATACTTATTACTTTTATTATTATCAGTATAACATGTACTATTAGCCATATTTTACTATTATTATCGCTAGAACTGTAATAATTATACTTATTACTCCCGATATTATCAATATAACATGCATTATTACCCATATAATGCAGTTATTATCGCTAGAACTGTAATAATTATACTTATTACTCCCGATATTATCAATATAACATCCATTATTACCCATATAATGCAGTTATTATCGCTAGAACTGTAATAATTATACTTATTACTCCCGATATTATGAATATAACATGCATTATTACCCATATAATGCAGTTATTATCGACAGAAGTATAATAAATATACTTATTACTTTTATTATTATCAGTATAACATGTACTATTAGCCATATTTTACTATTATTATCGCTAGAACTGTAATAATTATACTTACTACTCCCGATATTATCAATATAACATGCATTATTACGCATATAATGGAATTATTATCGCTAGAACAGTAATAAATATACTTACTGCTTTCATTATCATCAATATAACATGCATTATTACCCGTATTAAGAAGTTATTATCGATAGAACGATAATAAATATACTTATTACTTTTATTATTATCAGTATAACATGTACTATTAGCCATATTTTACTATTATTATCGCTAGAACTATAATAATTATACTTATTACTCCCGATATTATCAATATAACATGCATTATTACCCGTATAATGCAGGTATTATCGCTAGAACTGTAATAATTATACTCATTAATTATATTGTTAGCAATGTAACGTGCATTATTACCCATATTATGCAGTTATTATCGCTAGAACTATAATAAATATACGTATTACTTTTATTATCATCAATATAACATGCATTATTACCAATATTATGCAGTTATTATCGATAGAACTATAATAAATATACTTATTACTTTTATTATTATCAATATAGCATGCACTATTTGCCATATTTTACTATTATTATCGCTAGAACTATAATAATTATACTTATTACTCCCGATATTATCAATATAACATGCATTATTACCCATATAATGCAGTTATTATCGCTAGAACTGTAATACATATACTTACTGCTTTCATTATCATCAATATAACATGCATTATTACCCATATTAAGAAGTTATTATCGATAGAACGATAATAAATATACTTATTACTTTTATTATTATCAATATAACATGCATTATTACCCATTTAATGCAGTTATTATCGCTGGAACTGTAATAATTATACTTATTACTTATATAGTTAGCAATATAACATGCATTATTACCCATATAATGGAGTTATTATCGCTAGAACTGTAATAATTATACTTATTACTCCCGATATTATCAATATAACATGCATTATTACCCATATAATGCAGTTATTATCGACAGAAGTATAATAAATATACTTATTACTTTTATTATTATCAATATAACAGGCACCAGTAGCCATATTTTACTATTATTATCGCTAGAACTATAATAATTATACTTATTACTCCCGATATTATCAATATAACATGCATTTTACGCATATAATGCAGTTGTTATCGCTAGAAATGTAATAAATATACTTACTACTTTCATTATCATCAATATAACATGCATTATTGCCCATATTATGCAGTTATTATCGCTAGAACTGTAATAATTATACTAATTACTTATATTATTAGCAATATAACGTGCATTATTACCCATAAATTGCAGTTATTATCGCTAGAACTGTAATAATTATACTTATTACTTATATTATTATCAATATAACATGCATTATTACCCATATTATGCAGTTATTTTGGATAGAACTGTAATAAATATACTTATTACTTTTATTATTATCAATATAACATGCTTTATTACCCATATAATGGAGTTATTATAGCTAGAACTTTAATAATTATACTTATTACTCCCGATATTATCAATATAACATGCATTATTACCCATATAATGCAGTTATTATCGACAGATGTATAATAAATATACTTATTACTTTTATTATTATCAGTATAACATGTACTATTAGCCATATTTTACTATTATTATCGCTAGAACTGTAATAATTATACTTATTACTCCCGATATTATCAATATAACATGCATTATTACCCATATAATGCAGTTATTATCGCTAGAACTGTAATAATTATACTTATTACTCCCGATATTATCAATATAACATCCATTATTACCCATATAATGCAGTTATTATCGCTAGAACTGTAATAATTATACTTATTACTCCCGATATTATCAATATAACATGCATTATTACCCATATAATGCAGTTATTATCGACAGAAGTATAATAAATATACTTATTACTTTTTATTATTATCAGTATAACATGTACTATTAGCCATATTTTACTATTATTATCGCTAGAACTGTAATAATTATACTTATTACTCCCGATATTATCAATATAACATGCATTATTACGCATATAATGCAGTTATTATCGCTAGAACTGCAATAAATATACTTACTGCTTTCATTATCATTAATATAACATGCATTATTACCCGTATTAAGAAGTTATTATCGATAGAACGATAATAAATATACTTATTACTTTTATTATTATCAATATAACATGCATTATTACCCATTTAATGCAGTTATTATCGCTAGAACTGTAATAATTATACTTATTACTTATATAGTTAGCAATATAACATGCATTATTACCCATATAATGGAGCTATTATCGCTAGAACTGTAATAATTATACTTATTACTTATGTCATTATCAATATAACATGCATTATTACCCATATAATGCAGTTATTTTGGATAGAACTGTAATAAATATACTTATTACTTTTATTATTATCAGTATAACATGTACTATTAGCCATATTTTACTATTATTATCGCTAGAACTATAATAATTATACTTATTACTCCCGATATTATCAATATAACATGCATTATTACCCATATAATGCAGGTATTATCGACAGAAGTATAATAAATATACTTATTACTATTATTATTATCAATATAACAGGCACTGTTAGATATATTTTACTAGTATTATCGCTAGAACTGTAATAATTATACTTATTACTCCCGATATTATCAATATAACATGCATTATTACCCATATAATGCAGTTATTATCGACAGAAGTATAATAAATATACTTATTACTTTTATTATTATCAGTATAACATATACTATTAGCCAAATTTTACTATTATTATCGCTAGAACTGTAACAATTATACTTACTACTCCCGATATTATCAATATAACATGCATTATTACGCATATAATGGAGTTATTATCGCTAGAACAGTAATAAATATACTTACTGCTTTCATTATCATCAATATAACATGCATTATTACCCGTATTAAGAAGTTATTATCGATAGAACGATAATAAATATACTTATTACTTTTATTATTATCAGTATAACATGTACTATTAGCCATATTTTACTATTATTATCGCTAGAACTATAATAATTATACTTATTACTCCCGATATTATCAATATAACATGCATTATTACCCATATAATGCAGGTATTATCGCTAGAACTGTAATAATTATACTCATTAATTATATTGTTAGCAATGTAACGTGCATTATTACCCATATTATGCAGTTATTATCGCTAGAACTATAATAAATATACGTATTACTTTTATTATCATCAATATAACATGCATTATTACCAATATTATGCAGTTATTATCGATAGAACTATAATAAATATACTAATTACTTTTATTATTATCAATATAGCATGCACTATTTGCCATATTTTACTATTATTATCGCTAGAACTATAATAATTATACTTATTACTCCCGATATTGTCAATATAACATGCATTATTACCCATATAATGCAGTTATTATCGCTAGAACCGTAATAATTATACTTATTACTTATATTATTATCAATATAACGTGCATTATTACCCATATAATGCAGTTATTATCGACAGAAGTATAATAAATGTACTTATTACTTTTATTATTATCAGTATAACATGTACTATTAGCCTTATTTTACTATTATCATCGCTAGAACTGTAATAATTATACTTATTACTCCCGATATTGTCAATATAACATGCATTATTACGCATATAATACAGTTATTATCGCTAGAACTGTAATACATATACTTACTACTTGCATTATCATCAATATAACATGCATTCTTACCCATATTATGCAGTTATTATCGATAGAACTATAATAAATATACTTAATACATTTATTATTATCAATATAACATGCACTATTAGCCATATTTTACTATTATTATCGCTAGAACTATAATAATTATACTTATTACTCCCGATATTATCAATATAACATGCATTATTACCCATATAATGCAGTTATTATCGACAGAAGTATAATAAATATACTTATTACTTTTATTATTATCAGTATAACATGTACTATTAGCCATATTTTACTATTATTATCGCTAGAACTGTAATAATTATACTTACTACTCCCGATATTATCAATATAACATGCATTATTACGCATATAATGCAGTTATTATCGACAGAAGTATAATAAATATACTTATTACTTTTATTATTATCAATATAACAGGCACCAGTAGCCATATTTTACTATTATTATCGCTAGAACTATAATAATTATACTTATTACTCCCGATATTATCAATATAACATGCATTTTACGCGTATAATGCAGTTAATATCGCTAGAAATGTAATAAATATACTTACTACTTTCATTATCATCAATATAACATGCATTATTGCCCATATTATGCAGTTATTATCGCTAGAACTGTAATAATTATACTTATTACTTATATTATTATCAATATAACATGCATTATTACCCATATTATGCAGTTATTATCGCTAGAACTATAATAAATATACGTATTACTTTTATTATCATCAATATAACATGCATTATTACCCATATTATGCAGTTATTTTGGATAGAACTGTAATAAATATACTTATTACTTTTATTATTATCAATATAACATGCTTTATTACCCATATAATGGAGTTATTATAGCTAGAACTGTAACAATTATACTTATTACTCCCGATATTATCAATATAACATGCATTATTACCCATATTATGCAGTTATTATCGCTAGAACTATAATAAATATACTTATTACTCCCAATATTATCAATATAACATGCATTATTACCCATATAATGCAGTTATTATCGACAGAAGTATAATAAATATACTTATTGCTTTTATTATTATCAGTATAACATGTACTATTAGCCATATTTTACTATTATTATCGCTAGAACTATCATAATTATACTTATTACTCCCGATATTATCAATATAACATGCATTATTACCCATATAATGCAGTTATGATCGCTAGAACTGTAATAATTATACTTATTACTTACATTATTAGCAATATAACGTGCGTTATTACCCATATAATGCAGTTATTATCGCTAGAACTGTAATAATTATACTTATTACTTATATTATTATCAATATAACATGCATTATTACCCATATTATGCAGTTATTATCGCTAGAACTATAATAAATATACGTATTACTTTTATTATCATCAATATAACATGCATTATTACCCATATTATGCAGTTATTTTGGATAGAACTGTAATAAATATACTTATTACTTTTATTATTATCAATATAACATGCTTTATTACCCATATAATGGAGTTATTATAGCTAGAACTGTAACAATTATACTTATTACTCCCGATAGTATCAATATAACATGCATTACTACCCATATTATGCAGTTATTATCGCTAGAACTATGATAAATATACTTATTACTCCCAATATTATCAATATAACATGCATTATTACCCATATAATGCAGTTATTATCGACAGAAGTATAATAAATATACTTATTGCTTTTATTATTATCAGTATAACATGTACTATTAGCCATATTTTACTATTATTATCGCTGGAACTATCATAATTATACTTATTACTCCCGATATTATCAATATAACATGCATAATTACCCATATAATGCAGTTATTATCGCTAGAACTGTAATAAATATACTTACTACTTGCATTATCATCAATATAACATGCATTATTACCCATATTATGCAGTTATTATCGATAGAACTATAATAAATATACTTAATACTTTTATTATTATCAATATAACATGCACTATTAGCCATATTTTACTATTATTATCGCTAGAACTATAGTAATTATACTTATTACTCCCGATATTATCAATATAACATGCATTATTACCCATATAATGCAAGTATTATCGACAGAAGTATAATAAATATACTTATTACTATTATTATTATCAATATAACAGGCACTGTTAGATATATTTTACCAGTATTATCGCTGGAACTGTAACAATTATACTTATTACTCCCGATATTATCAATATAACATGCATTATTACCCATATTATGCAGTTATTATCGCTAGAACTATAATAAATATACATATTGCTTTTATTATTATCAGTATAACATGTACTATTAGCCATATTTTACTATTATTATCGCTAGAACTATCATAATTATACTTATTACTCCCGATATTATCAATATAACATGCATTATTACCCATATTATGCAGTTATTATCGATAGAACTATAATAAATATACATATTACTCCCGATATTATCAATATAACGTGCATTATTACCCATATTATGCAGTTATTATCGCTAGAACTATAATAAATATATTTATTACTCCCAATATTATCAATATAACATGCATTATTACCCATATAATGCAGTTATGATCGCTAGAACTGTAATAATTATACTTATTACTTACATTATTAGCAATATAACGTGCATTATTACCCATATAATGCAGTTAT
Source organism: Megachile leachella (assembly GCA_963576845.1). Classification (NCBI taxonomy): domain Eukaryota; kingdom Metazoa; phylum Arthropoda; class Insecta; order Hymenoptera; family Megachilidae; genus Megachile; species Megachile leachella. The sequence continues at coordinate 61,842 of CAUYWW010000025.1, read as the reverse complement.
TATCGCTAGAACTGTAATAATTATACTTATTACTTATATTATTATCAATATAACATGCATTATTACCCATATTATGCAGTTATTATCGCTAGAACTATAATAAATATACTTATTACTCCCAATATTATCAATATAACATGCATTATTACCCATATAATGCAGTTATTATCGCTAGAACTGTAATAATTATACTTATTACTTATATTATTATCAATATAACATGCATTATTACCCATATAATGCAGTTATTATCGCTAGAACTGTAATAAATATACTTACTGCTTTCATTATCATCAATATAACATGCATTATTACCCATATTAAGAAGTTATTATCGATAGAACGATAATAAATATACTTATTACTTATATTATTATCAATATAACATGCATTATTACCCATATAATGCAGTTACTATCGACAGAAGTATAATAAATATACTTATTACTTTCATTATTATCAATATAACAGCACTCTTACCCATATTTTACTAGTATTATCGCTAGAACTGTAATAATTATACTTATTACTCCCGATATTATCAATATAACATCCATTATTACCCATATAATGCAGTTATTATCGCTAGAATTGTAATAAACATACTTACTACTTTCATTATCATCAATATAACATGCATTATTACCCATATTATGCAGTTATTATCGATAGAACTATAATAAATATACTTATTACTCCCGATATTATCAATATAACATGCATTATTACCCATATTATGGAGTTATTATCGCTAGAACTATCATAATTATACTTATTACTCCCGATATTATCAATATAACATGCATTATTACCCATATAATGCAGTTATGATCGCTAGAACTGTAATAATTATACTTATTACTCCCGATATTATCAATATAACATGCATTATTACCCATATAATGCAGTTATTATCGACAGAAGTATAATAAATATACTTATTACTTTTATTATTATCAGTATAACATGTACTATTAGCCATATTTTACTATTATTATCGCTAGAACTGTAATAATTATACTTATTACTCCCGATATTATCAATATAACATGCATTATTACGCATATAATGCAGTTATTATCGCTAGAACTGTAATAAATATACTTACTACTTGCATTATCATCAATATAACAGGCATTATTACCCATATTATGCAGTTATTATCGATAGAACTATAATAAATATACTTAATACTTTTAGTATTATCAATATAACATGCACTATTAGCCATATTTTACTCTTATTATCGCTAGAACTATAATAATTATACTTATTACTCCCGATATTATCAATATAACATGCATTATTACTCATATAATGCAAGTATTATCGACAGAAGTATAATAAATATACTTATTACTATTATTATTATCAATATAACAGGCACTGTTAGATATATTTTACTAGTATTATGGCTAGAACTGTAACAATTATACTTATTACTCCCGATATTATCAATATAACATGCATTATTACGCATATAATGCAGTTATTATCGCTAGAACTGTAATAAATATACTTACTACTTTCATTATCATCAATATAACATGCATTATTACCCATATTATGCAGTTATTATCGATAGAACTATAATAAATATACTTATTACTCCCGATATTATCAATATAACATGCATTATTACCCATATTATGGAGTTATTATCGCTAGAACTATCATAATTATACTTATTACTCCCGATATTATCAATATAACATGCATTATTACCCATATAATGCAGTTATGATCGCTAGAACTGTAATAATTATACTTATTACTTACATTATTAGCAATATAACGTGCATTATTACCCATATAATGTAGTTATTAGCGCTAGAACTGTAATAATTATACTTATTACTTATATTATTATCAATATAACATGCATTATTACCCATATTATGCAGTTACTATCGCTAGAACTATAATAAATATACTTATTACTCCCAATATTATCAATATAACATGCATTATTACCCATATAATGCAGTTATTATCGCTAGAACTGTAATAATTATACTTATTACTTATATTATTAGCAATATAACGTGCATTATTACCCATATAATGCAGTTATTATCGCTAGAACTGTAATTAATATACTTATTACTCCCGATATTGTCAATATAACATCCATTATTACCCATATAATGCAGTTATTATCACTAGAACTGTAATAATTATACTTATTACTCCCGATATTATCAATATAACATGCATTATTACCCATATAATGCAGTTATTATCGACAGAAGTATAATAAATATACTTATTACTTTTATTATTATCAATATAACAGGCACCAGTAGCCATATTTTACTATTATTATCGCTAGAACTATAATAATTATACTTATTACTCCCGATATTATCAATATAACATGCATTTTACGCATATAATGCAGTTGTTATCGCTAGAAATGTAATAAATATACTTACTACTTTCATTATCATCAATATAACATGCATTATTGCCCATATTATGCAGTTATTATCGCTAGAACTGTAATAATTATACTAATTACTTATATTATTAGCAATATAACGTGCATTATTACCCATAAATTGCAGTTATTATCGCTAGAACTGTAATAATTATACTTATTACTTATATTATTATCAATATAACATGCATTATTACCCATATTATGCAGTTATTTTGGATAGAACTGTAATAAATATACTTATTACTTTTATTATTATCAATATAACATGCTTTATTACCCATATAATGGAGTTATTATAGCTAGAACTTTAATAATTATACTTATTACTCCCGATATTATCAATATAACATGCATTATTACCCATATAATGCAGTTATTATCGACAGATGTATAATAAATATACTTATTACTTTTATTATTATCAGTATAACATGTACTATTAGCCATATTTTACTATTATTATCGCTAGAACTGTAATAATTATACTTATTACTCCCGATATTATCAATATAACATGCATTATTACCCATATAATGCAGTTATTATCGCTAGAACTGTAATAATTATACTTATTACTCCCGATATTATCAATATAACATCCATTATTACCCATATAATGCAGTTATTATCGCTAGAACTGTAATAATTATACTTATTACTCCCGATATTATCAATATAACATGCATTATTACCCATATAATGCAGTTATTATCGACAGAAGTATAATAAATATACTTATTACTTTTTATTATTATCAGTATAACATGTACTATTAGCCATATTTTACTATTATTATCGCTAGAACTGTAATAATTATACTTATTACTCCCGATATTATCAATATAACATGCATTATTACGCATATAATGCAGTTATTATCGCTAGAACTGCAATAAATATACTTACTGCTTTCATTATCATTAATATAACATGCATTATTACCCGTATTAAGAAGTTATTATCGATAGAACGATAATAAATATACTTATTACTTTTATTATTATCAATATAACATGCATTATTACCCATTTAATGCAGTTATTATCGCTAGAACTGTAATAATTATACTTATTACTTATATAGTTAGCAATATAACATGCATTATTACCCATATAATGGAGCTATTATCGCTAGAACTGTAATAATTATACTTATTACTTATGTCATTATCAATATAACATGCATTATTACCCATATAATGCAGTTATTTTGGATAGAACTGTAATAAATATACTTATTACTTTTATTATTATCAGTATAACATGTACTATTAGCCATATTTTACTATTATTATCGCTAGAACTATAATAATTATACTTATTACTCCCGATATTATCAATATAACATGCATTATTACCCATATAATGCAGGTATTATCGACAGAAGTATAATAAATATACTTATTACTATTATTATTATCAATATAACAGGCACTGTTAGATATATTTTACTAGTATTATCGCTAGAACTGTAATAATTATACTTATTACTCCCGATATTATCAATATAACATGCATTATTACCCATATAATGCAGTTATTATCGACAGAAGTATAATAAATATACTTATTACTTTTATTATTATCAGTATAACATGTACTATTAGCCAAATTTTACTATTATTATCGCTAGAACTGTAACAATTATACTTACTACTCCCGATATTATCAATATAACATGCATTATTACGCATATAATGGAGTTATTATCGCTAGAACAGTAATAAATATACTTACTGCTTTCATTATCATCAATATAACATGCATTATTACCCGTATTAAGAAGTTATTATCGATAGAACGATAATAAATATACTTATTACTTTTATTATTATCAGTATAACATGTACTATTAGCCATATTTTACTATTATTATCGCTAGAACTATAATAATTATACTTATTACTCCCGATATTATCAATATAACATGCATTATTACCCATATAATGCAGGTATTATCGCTAGAACTGTAATAATTATACTCATTAATTATATTGTTAGCAATGTAACGTGCATTATTACCCATATTATGCAGTTATTATCGCTAGAACTATAATAAATATACGTATTACTTTTATTATCATCAATATAACATGCATTATTACCAATATTATGCAGTTATTATCGATAGAACTATAATAAATATACTAATTACTTTTATTATTATCAATATAGCATGCACTATTTGCCATATTTTACTATTATTATCGCTAGAACTATAATAATTATACTTATTACTCCCGATATTGTCAATATAACATGCATTATTACCCATATAATGCAGTTATTATCGCTAGAACCGTAATAATTATACTTATTACTTATATTATTATCAATATAACGTGCATTATTACCCATATAATGCAGTTATTATCGACAGAAGTATAATAAATGTACTTATTACTTTTATTATTATCAGTATAACATGTACTATTAGCCTTATTTTACTATTATCATCGCTAGAACTGTAATAATTATACTTATTACTCCCGATATTGTCAATATAACATGCATTATTACGCATATAATACAGTTATTATCGCTAGAACTGTAATACATATACTTACTACTTGCATTATCATCAATATAACATGCATTCTTACCCATATTATGCAGTTATTATCGATAGAACTATAATAAATATACTTAATACATTTATTATTATCAATATAACATGCACTATTAGCCATATTTTACTATTATTATCGCTAGAACTATAATAATTATACTTATTACTCCCGATATTATCAATATAACATGCATTATTACCCATATAATGCAGTTATTATCGACAGAAGTATAATAAATATACTTATTACTTTTATTATTATCAGTATAACATGTACTATTAGCCATATTTTACTATTATTATCGCTAGAACTGTAATAATTATACTTACTACTCCCGATATTATCAATATAACATGCATTATTACGCATATAATGCAGTTATTATCGACAGAAGTATAATAAATATACTTATTACTTTTATTATTATCAATATAACAGGCACCAGTAGCCATATTTTACTATTATTATCGCTAGAACTATAATAATTATACTTATTACTCCCGATATTATCAATATAACATGCATTTTACGCGTATAATGCAGTTAATATCGCTAGAAATGTAATAAATATACTTACTACTTTCATTATCATCAATATAACATGCATTATTGCCCATATTATGCAGTTATTATCGCTAGAACTGTAATAATTATACTTATTACTTATATTATTATCAATATAACATGCATTATTACCCATATTATGCAGTTATTATCGCTAGAACTATAATAAATATACGTATTACTTTTATTATCATCAATATAACATGCATTATTACCCATATTATGCAGTTATTTTGGATAGAACTGTAATAAATATACTTATTACTTTTATTATTATCAATATAACATGCTTTATTACCCATATAATGGAGTTATTATAGCTAGAACTGTAACAATTATACTTATTACTCCCGATATTATCAATATAACATGCATTATTACCCATATTATGCAGTTATTATCGCTAGAACTATAATAAATATACTTATTACTCCCAATATTATCAATATAACATGCATTATTACCCATATAATGCAGTTATTATCGACAGAAGTATAATAAATATACTTATTGCTTTTATTATTATCAGTATAACATGTACTATTAGCCATATTTTACTATTATTATCGCTAGAACTATCATAATTATACTTATTACTCCCGATATTATCAATATAACATGCATTATTACCCATATAATGCAGTTATGATCGCTAGAACTGTAATAATTATACTTATTACTTACATTATTAGCAATATAACGTGCGTTATTACCCATATAATGCAGTTATTATCGCTAGAACTGTAATAATTATACTTATTACTTATATTATTATCAATATAACATGCATTATTACCCATATTATGCAGTTATTATCGCTAGAACTATAATAAATATACGTATTACTTTTATTATCATCAATATAACATGCATTATTACCCATATTATGCAGTTATTTTGGATAGAACTGTAATAAATATACTTATTACTTTTATTATTATCAATATAACATGCTTTATTACCCATATAATGGAGTTATTATAGCTAGAACTGTAACAATTATACTTATTACTCCCGATAGTATCAATATAACATGCATTACTACCCATATTATGCAGTTATTATCGCTAGAACTATGATAAATATACTTATTACTCCCAATATTATCAATATAACATGCATTATTACCCATATAATGCAGTTATTATCGACAGAAGTATAATAAATATACTTATTGCTTTTATTATTATCAGTATAACATGTACTATTAGCCATATTTTACTATTATTATCGCTGGAACTATCATAATTATACTTATTACTCCCGATATTATCAATATAACATGCATAATTACCCATATAATGCAGTTATTATCGCTAGAACTGTAATAAATATACTTACTACTTGCATTATCATCAATATAACATGCATTATTACCCATATTATGCAGTTATTATCGATAGAACTATAATAAATATACTTAATACTTTTATTATTATCAATATAACATGCACTATTAGCCATATTTTACTATTATTATCGCTAGAACTATAGTAATTATACTTATTACTCCCGATATTATCAATATAACATGCATTATTACCCATATAATGCAAGTATTATCGACAGAAGTATAATAAATATACTTATTACTATTATTATTATCAATATAACAGGCACTGTTAGATATATTTTACCAGTATTATCGCTAGAACTGTAACAATTATACTTATTACTCCCGATATTATCAATATAACATGCATTATTACCCATATTATGCAGTTATTATCGCTAGAACTATAATAAATATACATATTGCTTTTATTATTATCAGTATAACATGTACTATTAGCCATATTTTACTATTATTATCGCTAGAACTATCATAATTATACTTATTACTCCCGATATTATCAATATAACATGCATTATTACCCATATTATGCAGTTATTATCGATAGAACTTTAATAAATATACATATTACTCCCGATATTATCAATATAACGTGCATTATTACCCATATTATGCAGTTATTATCGCTAGAACTATAATAAATATATTTATTACTCCCAATATTATCAATATAACATGCATTATTACCCATATAATGCAGTTATGATCGCTAGAACTGTAATAATTATACTTATTACTTACATTATTAGCAATATAACGTGCATTATTACCCATATAATGCAGTTATTATCGCTAGAACTGTAATAATTATACTTATTACTTATATTATTATCAATATAACATGCATTATTACCCATATTATGCAGTTATTATCGCTAGAACTATAATAAATATACTTATTACTCCCAATATTATCAATATAACATGCATTATTACCCATATAATGCAGTTATTATCGCTAGAACTGTAATAATTATACTTATTACTTATATTATTATCAATATAACATGCATTATTACCCATATAATGCAGTTATTATCGCTAGAACTGTAATAAATATACTTACTGCTTTCATTATCATCAATATAACATGCATTATTACCCATATTAAGAAGTTATTATCGATAGAACGATAATAAATATACTTATTACTTTTATTATTATCAATATAACATGCATTATTACCCATTTAATGCAGCTATTATCGCTGGAACTGTAATAATTATACTTATTACTTATATAGCTAGCAATATAACATGCATTATTACCCATATAATGGAGTTATTATCGCTAGAACTGTAATAATTATACTTATTACTTATGTTATTATCAATATAACAGGCACTAGTAGCCATATTTTACTATTATTATCGCTAGAACTATAATAATTATACTTATTACTCCCGATATTATCAATATAACATGCATTTTACGCATATAATGCAGTTATTATCGCTAGAAATGTAATAAATATACTTACTACTTTCATTATCATCAATATAACATGCATTATTGCCCATATTATGCAGTTATTATCGCTAGAACTGTAATAATTATACTTATTACTTATATTATTATCAATATAACATGCATTATTACCCATATAATGCAGTTACTATCGACAGAAGTATAATAAATATACTTATTACTTTCATTATTATCAATATAACAGCACTCTTACCCATATTTTACTAGTATTATCGCTAGACCTGTAATAATTATACTTATTACTCCCGATATTATCAATATAACATCCATTATTACCCATATAATGCAGTTATTATCGCTAGAATTGTAATAAACATACTTACTACTTTCATTATCATCAATATAACATGCATTATTACCCATATTATGCAGTTATTATCGATAGAACTATAATAAATATACTTATTACTCCCGATATTATCAATATAACATGCATTATTACCCATATTATGGAGTTATTATCGCTAGAACTATCATAATTATACTTATTACTCCCGATATTATCAATATAACATGCATTATTACCCATATAATGCAGTTATGATCGCTAGAACTGTAATAATTATACTTATTACTCCCGATATTATCAATATAACATGCATTATTACCCATATAATGCAGTTATTATCGACAGAAGTATAATAAATATACTTATTACTTTTATTATTATCAGTATAACATGTACTATTAGCCATATTTTACTATTATTATCGCTAGAACTGTAATAATTATACTTATTACTCCCGATATTATCAATATAACATGCATTATTACGCATATAATGCAGTTATTATCGCTAGAACTGTAATAAATATACTTACTACTTGCATTATCATCAATATAACAGGCATTATTACCCATATTATGCAGTTATTATCGATAGAACTATAATAAATATACTTAATACTTTTAGTATTATCAATATAACATGCACTATTAGCCATATTTTACTCTTATTATCGCTAGAACTATAATAATTATACTTATTACTCCCGATATTATCAATATAACATGCATTATTACTCATATAATGCAAGTATTATCGACAGAAGTATAATAAATATACTTATTACTATTATTATTATCAATATAACAGGCACTGTTAGATATATTTTACTAGTATTATGGCTAGAACTGTAACAATTATACTTATTACTCCCGATATTATCAATATAACATGCATTATTACGCATATAATGCAGTTATTATCGCTAGAACTGTAATAAATATACTTACTACTTTCATTATCATCAATATAACATGCATTATTACCCATATTATGCAGTTATTATCGATAGAACTATAATAAATATACTTATTACTCCCGATATTATCAATATAACATGCATTATTACCCATATTATGGAGTTATTATCGCTAGAACTATCATAATTATACTTATTACTCCCGATATTATCAATATAACATGCATTATTACCCATATAATGCAGTTATGATCGCTAGAACTGTAATAATTATACTTATTACTTACATTATTAGCAATATAACGTGCATTATTACCCATATAATGTAGTTATTATCGCTAGAACTGTAATTAATATACTTATTACTCCCGATATTGTCAATATAACATCCATTATTACCCATATAATGCAGTTATTATCACTAGAACTGTAATAATTATACTTATTACTCCCGATATTATCAATATAACATGCATTATTACCCATATAATACAGTTATTATCGACAGAAGTATAATAAATATACTTATAACTTGTATTATTATCAATATAACATGCACTATTAGAAATATTTTACAATCATTATCGCTAGAACTATAATAATTATACTTATTACTCCCAATATTATCAATATAACATGCATTATTACCCATATAATGCAGTTATTATCGCTAGAACTGTAGTAATTATACTTATTACTCCCGATATTGTCAATATAACATCCATTACTACCCATATAATGCAGTTATTATCACTAGAACTGTAATAATTATACTTATTACTCCCGATATTATCAATATAACATGCATTATTACCCATATAATGCAGTTATTATCGACAGAAGTATAATAAATATACTTATTACTTTTATTATTATCAATATAACAGGCACTAGTAGCCATATTTTACTATTATTATCGCTAGAACTATAATAATTATACTTATTACTCCCGATATTATCAATATAACATGCATTATTACCCATATAATGCAGTTATTATCGCCAGAACTGTAATAATTATACTTATTACTTATATTATTATCAATATAACAGGCACTCTTACCCATATTTTACTAGTATTATCGCTAGAACTATAATAATTATACTTATTACTCCCGATATTATCAATATAACATCCATTATTACCCATATAATGCAGTTATTATCGCTAGAACTGTAATAATTATACTTATTACTCCCGATATTATCAATATAACATGCATTATTACCCATATAATGCTGTTATTATCGACAGAAGTATAATAAATATACTTATTACTTTTATTATTATCAGTATAACATGTACTATTAGCCATATTTTACTATTATTATCGCTAGAACTGTAATAATTATACTTATTACTCCCGATATTATCAATATAACATGCATTATTACGCATATAATGCAGTTATTATCGCTAGAACTGTAATAAATACACTTACTACTTGCATTATCATCAATATAACATGTATTATTACCCATATTATGCAGTTATTATCGCTAGAACTATAATAAATATACTTATTACTCCCAATATTATCAATATAACATGCATTATTACCCATATAATGCAGTTATTATCGACAGAAGTATAATAAACATACTTATTGCTTTTATTATTATCAGTATAACATGTACTATTAGCCATATTTTACTATTGTTATCGCTAGAACTATCATAATTATACTTATTACTCCCGATATTATCAATATAACATGCATTATAACCCATATAATGCAGTTATGATCGCTAGAACTGTAATAATTATACTTATTACTTATATTATTAGCAATATAACGTGCATTATTACCCATATAATGCAGTTATTATCGCTAGAACTGTAATAATTATACTTATTACTCCCGATATTGTCAGTATAACATCCATTATTACCCATATAATGCAGTTATTATCACTAGAACTGTAATAATTATACTTATTACTCCCGATATTATCAATATAACATGCATTATTACCCATATAATGCAGTTATTATCGACAGAAGTATAATAAATATACTTATTACTTTTATTATTATCAGTATAACATGTACTATTAGCCATATTTTACTATTATTATCGCTAGAACTATAATAATTATACGTATTACTCCCGATATTATCAATATAACATGCATTATTACCCATATAATGCAGCTATTATCGACAGAAGTATAATAAATATACATATTACTTTTATTATTATCAATATAACAGGCACTAGTAGCCATATTTTATTATTATTATCGCTAGAACTATAATAATTATACTTATTACTCCCGATATTATCAATATAACATGCATTATTACGCATATAATGCAGTTATTATCGCTAGAACTGTAATAAATATAATTACTGCTTTCATTATCATCAATATAACACGCATTATTACCCATATTAAGAAGTTATTATCGATAGAACGATAATAAATATACTTATTACTTTTATTATTATCAATATAACATCCATGATTACCCATATAATGCAGTTATTATCGCTAGAACTGTAATAATTATACTTATTACTCCCGATATTATCAATATAACATGCATTATTACCCATATAATGCTGTTATTATCGACAGAAGTATAATAAATATACTTATTACTTTTATTATTATCAGTATAACATGTACTATTAGCCATATTTTACTATTATTATCGCTAGAACTGTAATAATTATACTTATTACTCCCGATATTATCAATATAACATGCATTATTACGCATATAATGCAGTTATTATCGCTAGAACTGTAATAAATATACTTACTACTTGCATTATCATCAATATAACATGCATTATTACCCATATTATGCAGTTATTATCGCTAGAACTATAATAAATATACTTATTACTCCCAATATTATCAATATAACATGCATTATTACCCATATAATGCAGTTATTATCGACAGAAGTATAATAAACATACTTATTGCTTTTATTATTATCAGTATAACATGTACTATTAGCCATATTTTACTATTGTTATCGCTAGAACTATCATAATTATACTTATTACTCCCGATATTATCAATATAACATGCATTATAACCCATATAATGCAGTTATGATCGCTAGAACTGTAATAATTATACTTATTACTTATATTATTAGCAATATAACGTGCATTATTACCCATATAATGCAGTTATTATCGCTAGAACTGTAATAATTATACTTATTACTCCCGATATTGTCAGTATAACATCCATTATTACCCATATAATGCAGTTATTATCACTAGAACTGTAATAATTATACTTATTACTCCCGATATTATCAATATAACATGCATTATTACCCATATAATGCAGTTATTATCGACAGAAGTATAATAAATATACTTATTACTTTTATTATTATCAGTATAACATGTACTATTAGCCATATTTTACTATTATTATCGCTAGAACTATAATAATTATACGTATTACCCCCGATATTATCAATATAACATGCATTATTACCCATATAATGCAGCTATTATCGACAGAAGTATAATAAATATACTTATTACTTTTATTATTATCAATATAACAGGCACTAGTAGCCATATTTTACTATTATTATCGCTAGAACTATAATAATTATACTTATTACTCCCGATATTATCAATATAACATGCATTATTACCCATTTAATGCAGTTATTATCGCTAGAACTGTAATAATTATACTTATTACTTATATTATTATCAATATAACATGCATTATTACCCATATTATGCAGTTATTATCGCTAGAACTATAATAAATATACGTATTACTTTTATTATCATCAATATAACATGCATTATTACCCGTACAATGCAGTTATTATCGCTAGAACTGTAATAATTATACTTATTACTCATATTATTAGCAATATAACGTGCATTATTACCCATATAATGCAGTTATTATCGCTAGAACTGTAATTAATATACTTATTACTTTTATTATTATCAATATAACATGCATTATTACCCATTTAATGCAGTTATTATCGCTAGAACTGTAATAATTATACTTATTACTTATATAGTTAGCAATATAACATGCATTATTACCCATATAATGGAGTTATTATCGCTAGAACTGTAATAATTATACTTATTACTTATGTCATTATCAATATAACATGCATTATTACCCATATAATGCAGTTATTATCGACAGAAGTATAATAAATATACTTATTACTTTCATTATTATCAATATAACAGGCACTCTTACCCATATTTTACTAGTATTATCGCTAGAACTGTAATAATTATACTTATTACTCCCGATATTATCAATATAACAGGCACTCTTAGCCATATTTTACTAGTATTATCGCTAGAACTGTAATAATTATACTTATTACTCCCGATATTATCAATATAACATGCATTATTACGCATATAATGCAGTTATTATCGCTAGAACTGTAATAAATATACTTACTACTTTCATTATCATCAATATAACATGCATTATTACCCATATTATGCAGTTATTATCGATAGAACTATAATAAATATACTTATTACTTTTATTATTATCAATATAACATGCATTATTACCCGTATAATGCAGTTATTATCGCTAGAACTGTAATAATTATACTTGTTACTTATATTGTTAGCAATATAACGTGCATTATTACCCATGTAATGCAGTTATTATCGCTAGAACTGTAATAATTATACTTATTAGTTATATTATTATCAATATAACATGCATTATTACGCATATTATGCAGTTATTATCGCTAGAACTATAATAAATATACGTATTACTTTTATTATCATCAATATAACATGCATTATTACCCATATTATGCAGTTATTATCCATAGAACTGTAAGAAATATACTTATTACTTTTATTATTATCAATATAACATGCACTATTTGCCATATTTTACTATTATTATCGCTAGAACTATAATAATTATACCTATTACTCCCGATATTATCAATACAACATGCATTATTACCCATATTATGCAGTTATTATCGCTAGAACTATAATAAATATACGTATTACATTTATTATCATCAATATAACATGCATTATTACCCATATTATGCAGTTATTATCGATAGAACTATAATAAATGTACTTATTACTTTTATTATTATCAATATAACATGCATTATTACCCACATTATGCAGGTATTATCGCTAGAACTATAATAAATATACTTATTACTCCCAATATTATCATTATAACATGCATTATTACCCATATAATGCAGTTATTATCGACAGAAGTATAATAAATATACTTATTGCTTTTATTATTATCAGTATAACATGTACTATTAGCCATGTTTTACTAGTATTATCGCTAGAACTGTAATAATTATACTTATTACTCCCGATATTATCAATATAACATGCATTATTACCCATATAATGCAGGTATTATCGACAGAAGTATAATAAATATACTTATTACTATTATTATTATCAATATAACAGGCACTCTTAGCCATATTTTACTAGTATTATCGCTAGAACTGTAATAATTATACTTACTACTCCCGATATTATCAATATAACATGCATTATTACGCATATAATGCAGTTATTATCGCTAGAATTGTAATAAACATACTTACTACTTTCATTATCATCAATATAACATGCATTATTACCCATATTATGCAGTTATTATCGATAGAACTATAATAAATATACTTATTACTTTTATTATTATCAATATAACATGCATTATTACCCATATAATGCAGTTATTATCGCTAGAAATGTAATAAATATACTTACTACTTTCATTATCATCAATATAACATGCATTATTGCCCATATTATGCAGGTATTATCGCTAGAACTGTAATAATTATACTTATTACTTATATTATTAGCAATACAACGTGCATTATTACCCATAAATTGCAGTTATTATCGCTAGAACTGTAATAATTATACTTATTACTTATATTATTATCAATATAACATGCATTATTACCCATATAATGCAGTTGTTATCGACAGAAGTATAATAAATATACTTATTACTTTTATTATTATCAATATAACAGGCACTAGTAGCCATATTTTACTATTATTTCCGCTAGAACTATAATAATTATACTTATTACTTCCTATATTATCAATATAACATGCGTTATTACGCATATAATGCAGTTATTATCGCTAGAAATGTAATAAATATACTTACTACTTTCATTATCATCAATATAACATGCATTATTGCCCATATTATGCAGTTATTATCGCTAGAACTGTAATAATTATACTCACTACTTATATTATTAGCAATATAACGTGCATTATTACCCATAAATTGCAGTTATTATCGCTAGAACTGTAATAATTATACTTATTACATATATTATCATCAATATAACATGCATTATTACCCATATTATGCAGTTATTTTGGATAGAACTGTAATAAATATACTTATTACTTTTATTATTATCAATATAACATGCATTATTACCCATATAATGGAGTTATTATAGCTAGAACTGTTATAATTATACTTATTACTTATATTATTATCAATATAACATGCATTATTACCCATATAATGCAGTTATTATCGACAGAAGTATAATAAATATACTTATTACTTTCATTATTATCAATATAACAGGCACTCTTACCCATATTTTACTAGTATTATCGCTAGAACTGTAATAATTATACTTATTACTCCCGATGTTATCAATATAACAGGCACTCTTAGCCATATTTTACTAGTATTATCGCTAGAACTGTAATAATTATACTTATTACTCCCGATATTATCAATATAACATGCATCATTACGCAT
Organism: Megachile leachella; assembly: GCA_963576845.1. NCBI lineage: Eukaryota > Metazoa > Arthropoda > Insecta > Hymenoptera > Megachilidae > Megachile > Megachile leachella. Next base: position 45,425 of record CAUYWW010000025.1, on the reverse strand, counting down.
ATAATGCAGTTATTATCGCTAGAACTGTAATAAATATACTTACTACTTTCATTATCATCAATATAACATGCATTATTACCCATATTATGCAGTTATTATCGATAGAACTATAATAAATATACTTATTACTTTTATTATTATCAATATAACATGCATTATTACCCGTATAATGCAGTTATTATCGCTAGATCTGTAATAATTATACTTGTTACTTATATTGTTAGCAATATAACGTGCATTATTACCCATGTAATGCAGTTATTATCGCTAGAACTGTAATAATTATACTTATTAGTTATATTATTATCAATATAACATGCATTATTACGCATATTATGCAGTTATTATCGCTAGAACTATAATAATTATACTTATTACTGCCGATATTATCAATACAACATGCATTATTGCCCATATTATGCAGTTATTATCGCTAGAACTATAATAAATATACGTATTACTTTTATTATCATCAATATAACATGCATTATTACCCATATTATGCAGTTATTATCGATAGAACTATAATAAATGTAGTTATTACTTATATTATTATCAATATAACATGCATTATTACCCATATAATGCAGTTATTATCGACAGAAGTATAATAAATATACTTATTACTTTCATTATTATCAATATAACAGGCACTCTTACCCATATTTTACTAGTATTATCGCTAGAACTGTAATAATTATACTTATTACTCCCGATATTATCAATATAACATCCATTATTACCCATATAATGCAGTTATTATCGCTAGAACTGTAATAATTATACTTATTACTCCCGATATTATCAATATAACATGCATTATTACCCATATAATGCAGTTATTGTCGACAGAAGTATAATAAACATACTTATTACTTTTATTATTATCAGTATAACATGTACTATTAGCCATATTTTACTATTATTATCGCTAGAACTATAATAATTATACTTATTACTCCCGATATTATCAATATAACATGCATTATTACCCATATAATGCAGGTATTATCGACAGAAGTAAAATAAATATACTTATTACTATTATTATTATCAATATAACGGGCACTGTTAGACATATTTTACTAGTATTATCGCTAGAACTGTAATAATTATACTTATTACTTATATTATTAGCAATATAACGTGCATTATTACCCATATTATGCAGTTATTATCGCTAGAACTGTAATAATTATACTTATTACATATATTATCATCAATATAACATGCATTATTACCCATATTATGCAGTTATTTTGGATAGAACTGTAATAAATATACTTATTACTTTTATTATTATCAATATAACATGCATTATTACCCATATAATGGAGTTATTATAGCTAGAACTGTTATAATTATACTTATTACTTATATTATTATCAATATAACATGCATTATTACCCATATAATGCAGTTGTTATCGACAGAAGTATAATAAATATACTTATTACTTTTATTATTATCAATATAACAGGCACTAGTAGCCATATTTTACTATTATTTCCGCTAGAACTATAATAATTATACTTATTACTTCCTATATTATCAATATAACATGCGTTATTACGCATATAATGCAGTTATTATCGCTAGAAATGTAATAAATATACTTACTACTTTCATTATCATCAATATAACATGCATTATTGCCCATATTATGCAGTTATTATCGCTAGAACTGTAATAATTATACTCACTACTTATATTATTAGCAATATAACGTGCATTATTACCCATAAATTGCAGTTATTATCGCTAGAACTGTAATAATTATACTTATTACATATATTATCATCAATATAACATGCATTATTACCCATATTATGCAGTTATTTTGGATAGAACTGTAATAAATATACTTATTACTTTTATTATTATCAATATAACATGCATTATTACCCATATAATGGAGTTATTATAGCTAGAACTGTTATAATTATACTTATTACTTATATTATTATCAATATAACATGCATTATTACCCATATAATGCAGTTATTATCGACAGAAGTATAATAAATATACTTATTACTTTCATTATTATCAATATAACAGGCACTCTTACCCATATTTTACTAGTATTATCGCTAGAACTGTAATAATTATACTTATTACTCCCGATGTTATCAATATAACAGGCACTCTTAGCCATATTTTACTAGTATTATCGCTAGAACTGTAATAATTATACTTATTACTCCCGATATTATCAATATAACATGCATCATTACGCATATAATGCAGTTATTATCGCTAGAACTGTAATAAATATACTTACTACTTTCATTATCATCAATATAACATGCATTATTACCCATATTATGCAGTTATTATCGATAGAACTATAATAAATATACTTATTACTTTTATTATTATCAATATAACATGCATTATTACCCGTATAATGCAGTTATTATCGCTAGATCTGTAATAATTATACTTGTTACTTATATTGTTAGCAATATAACGTGCATTATTACCCATGTAATGCAGTTATTATCGCTAGAACTGTAATAATTATACTTATTAGTTATATTATTATCAATATAACATGCATTATTACGCATATTATGCAGTTATTATCGCTAGAACTATAATAATTATACTTATTACTGCCGATATTATCAATACAACATGCATTATTGCCCATATTATGCAGTTATTATCGCTAGAACTATAATAAATATACGTATTACTTTTATTATCATCAATATAACATGCATTATTACCCATATTATGCAGTTATTATCGATAGAACTATAATAAATGTAGTTATTACTTATATTATTATCAATATAACATGCATTATTACCCATATAATGCAGTTATTATCGACAGAAGTATAATAAATATACATATTACTTTCATTATTATCAATATAACAGGCACTCTTACCCATATTTTACTAGTATTATCGCTAGAACTGTAATAATTATACTTATTACTCCCGATATTATCAATATAACATCCATTATTACCCATATAATGCAGTTATTATCGCTAGAACTGTAATAATTATACTTATTACTCCCGATATTATCAATATAACATGCATTATTACCCATATAATGCAGTTATTGTCGACAGAAGTATAATAAACATACTTATTACTTTTATTATTATCAGTATAACATGTACTATTAGCCATATTTTACTATTATTATCGCTAGAACTATAATAATTATACTTATTACTCCCGATATTATCAATATAACATGCATTATTACCCATATAATGCAGGTATTATCGACAGAAGTAAAATAAATATACTTATTACTATTATTATTATCAATATAACGGGCACTGTTAGACATATTTTACTAGTATTATCGCTAGAATTGTAATAATTATACTTATTACTTATATTATTAGCAATATAACGTGCATTATTACCCATATTATGCAGTTATTATCGCTAGAACTATAATAAATATACGTATTACTTTTATTATCATCAATATAACATGCATTATTACCCATATTATGCAGTTATTATCGATAGAACTGTAATAAATATACTTATTACTTTTATTATTATCAATATAACATGCACTATTTGCCATATTTTACTATTATTATCGCCAGAACTATAACAATTATACGTATTACTCCCGATGTTATCAATATAACATGCATTATTACCCATATAATGCAGTTATTATCGCTAGAACTGTAATAATTATACTTATTACTTATATTATTAGCAATATAACGTGCATTATTACCCATATAATGCAGTTATTATCGCTGGAACTGTAATAATTATACTTATTACTTATATTATTATCAATATAACATGCATTATTACCCATATTATGCAGTTATTATCGCTAGAACTATAATAAATATACTTATTACTCCCAATATTATCAATATAACATGCATTATTACCCATATAATGCAGTTATTATCGACAGAAGTATAATAAATATACTTATTACTATTATTATTATCAGTATAACATGTACTATTAGCCATATTTTACTAGTATTATCGCTAGAACTGTAATAATTATACTTATTACTCCCGATATTATCAATATAACATGCATTATTACCCATATAATGCAGGTATTATCGACAGAACTGTAATAAATATACTTATTACTTTTATTATTATCAATATAACATGCACTATTTGCCATATTTTACTATTATTATCGCCAGAACTATAATAATTATACTTATTACTCCCGATGTTATCAATATAACATGCATTATTACCCATATAATGCAGTTATTATCGCTAGAACTGTAATAATTATACTTATTACTTATATTGTTAGCAATATAACGTGCATTATTACCCATATAATGCAGTTATTATCGCTAGAACTGTAATAATTATACTTATTACTTATATTATTATCAATATAACATGCATTATTACGCATATTATGCAGTTATTATCGCTAGAACTGTAATAATTATACTTATTACTTATATTATTATCAATATAACATGCATTATTACCCATGTAATGCAGTTATTATCGACAGAAGTATAATAAATATACTTATTACTTTCATTATTATCAATATAACAGGCACTCTTAGCCATATTTTACTAGTATTATCGCTAGAACTGTAATAATTATACTTACTACTCCCGATATTATCAATATAACATGCATTAGTACGCATATAATGCAGTTATTATCGCTAGAACTGTAATAAATATACTTACTGCTTTCATTATCATCAATATAACATGCATTATTACCCATATTAAGAAGTTATTATCGATAGAACGATAATAAATATACTTATTACTTTTATTATTATCAATATAACATGCATTATTACCCATTTAATGCAGTTATTATCGCTAGAACTGTAATAATTATACTTATTACTTATATAGTTAGCAATATAACATGCATTATTACCCATATAATGGAGTTATTATCGCTAGAACTGTAATAATTATACTTATTACTTATGTTATTATCAATATAACATGCATTATTACCCATATAATGCAGTTATTATCGACAGAAGCATAATAAATATACTTATTACTTTTATTATTATCAATATAACAGGCACTCTTAGCCATATTTTACTAGTATTATCGCTGGAACTGTAATAATTATACTTATTACTCCCGATATTATCAATATAACATCCATTATTACCCATATAATGCAGTTATTATCGCTAGAACTGTAATAATTAGCCTTATTACTCCCGATATTATCAATATAACATGCATTATTACGCATATAATGCAGTTATTATCGCTAGAACTGTAATAAATATACTTACTACTTTCATTATCATCAATATAACATGCATTATTACCCATATTATGCAGTTATTATCGATAGAACTATAATAAATATACTTATTACTTTTATTATTATCAATATAACATGCATTATTACCCGTATAATGCAGTTATTATCGCTAGAACTGTAATAATTATACTTGTTACTTATATTGTTAGCAATATAACGTGCATTATTACCCATGTAATGCAGTTATTATCGCTAGAACTGTAATAATTATACTTATTAGTTATATTATTATCAATATAACATGCATTATTACGCATATTATGCAGTTATTATCGCTAGAACTATAATAAATATACGTATTACTTTTATTATCATCAATATAACATGCATTATTACCCATATTATGCAGTTATTATCCATAGAACTGTAAGAAATATACTTATTACTTTTATTATTATCAATATAACATGCACTATTTGCCATATTTTACTATTATTATCGCTAGAACTATAATAATTATACCTATTACTCCCGATATTATCAATACAACATGCATTATTACCCATATTATGCAGTTATTATCGCTAGAACTATAATAAATATACGTATTACATTTATTATCATCAATATAACATGCATTATTACCCATATTATGCAGTTATTATCGATAGAACTATAATAAATGTACTTATTACTTTTATTATTATCAATATAACATGCATTATTACCCACATTATGCAGTTATTATCGCTAGAACTATAATAAATATACTTATTACTCCCAATATTATCATTATAACATGCATTATTACCCATATAATGCAGTTATTATCGACAGAAGTATAATAAATATACTTATTGCTTTTATTATTATCAGTATAACATGTACTATTAGCCATGTTTTACTAGTATTATCGCTAGAACTGTAATAATTATACTTATTACTCCCGATATTATCAATATAACATGCATTATTACCCATATAATGCAGGTATTATCGACAGAAGTATAATAAATATACTTATTACTATTATTATTATCAATATAACAGGCACTCTTAGCCATATTTTACTAGTATTATCGCTAGAACTGTAATAATTATACTTACTACTCCCGATATTATCAATATAACATGCATTATTACGCATATAATGCAGTTATTATCGCTAGAACTGTAATAAACATACTTACTACTTTCATTATCATCAATATAACATGCATTATTACCCATATTATGCAGTTATTATCGATAGAACTATAATAAATATACTTATTACTTTTATTATTATCAATATAACATGCATTATTACCCATATAATGCAGTTATTATCGCTAGAAATGTAATAAATATACTTACTACTTTCATTATCATCAATATAACATGCATTATTGCCCATATTATGCAGGTATTATCGCTAGAACTGTAATAATTATACTTATTACTTATATTATTAGCAATACAACGTGCATTATTACCCATAAATTGCAGTTATTATCGCTAGAACTGTAATAATTATACTTATTACTTATATTATTATCAATATAACATGCATTATTACCCATATAATGCAGTTGTTATCGACAGAAGTATAATAAATATACTTATTACTTTTATTATTATCAATATAACAGGCACTAGTAGCCATATTTTACTATTATTTCCGCTAGAACTATAATAATTATACTTATTACTTCCTATATTATCAATATAACATGCGTTATTACGCATATAATGCAGTTATTATCGCTAGAAATGTAATAAATATACTTACTACTTTCATTATCATCAATATAACATGCATTATTGCCCATATTATGCAGTTATTATCGCTAGAACTGTAATAATTATACTCACTACTTATATTATTAGCAATATAACGTGCATTATTACCCATAAATTGCAGTTATTATCGCTAGAACTGTAATAATTATACTTATTACATATATTATTATCAATATAACATGCATTATTACCCATATTATGCAGTTATTATCGCTAGAACTATAATAAATATACGTATTACTTTTATTATCATCAATATAACATGCATTATTACCCATATTATGCAGTTATTTTGGATAGAACTGTAATAAATATACTTATTACTTTTATTATTATCAATATAACATGCATTATTACCCATATAATGGAGTTATTATAGCTAGAACTGTTATAATTATACTTATTACTTATATTATTATCAATATAACATGCATTATTACCCATATAATGCAGTTATTATCGACAGAAGTATAATAAATATACTTATTACTTTCATTATTATCAATATAACAGGCACTCTTACCCATATTTTACTAGTATTATCGCTAGAACTGTAATAATTATACTTATTACTCCCGATGTTATCAATATAACAGGCACTCTTAGCCATATTTTACTAGTATTATCGCTAGAACTGTAATAATTATACTTATTACTCCCGATATTATCAATATAACATGCATCATTACGCATATAATGCAGTTATTATCGCTAGAACTGTAATAAATATACTTACTACTTTCATTATCATCAATATAACATGCATTATTACCCATATTATGCAGTTATTATCGATAGAACTATAATAAATATACTTATTACTTTTATTATTATCAATATAACATGCATTATTACCCGTATAATGCAGTTATTATCGCTAGATCTGTAATAATTATACTTGTTACTTATATTGTTAGCAATATAACGTGCATTATTACCCATGTAATGCAGTTATTATCGCTAGAACTGTAATAATTATACTTATTAGTTATATTATTATCAATATAACATGCATTATTACGCATATTATGCAGTTATTATCGCTAGAACTATAATAATTATACTTATTACTGCCGATATTATCAATACAACATGCATTATTGCCCATATTATGCAGTTATTATCGCTAGAACTATAATAAATATACGTATTACTTTTATTATCATCAATATAACATGCATTATTACCCATATTATGCAGTTATTATCGATAGAACTATAATAAATGTAGTTATTACTTATATTATTATCAATGTAACATGCATTATTACCCATATAATGCAGTTATTATCGACAGAAGTATAATAAATATACTTATTACTTTCATTATTATCAATATAACAGGCACTCTTACCCATATTTTACTAGTATTATCGCTAGAACTGTAATAATTATACTTATTACTCCCGATATTATCAATATAACATCCATTATTACCCATATAATGCAGTTATTATCGCTAGAACTGTAATAATTATACTTATTACTCCCGATATTATCAATATAACATGCATTATTACCCATATAATGCAGTTATTGTCGACAGAAGTATAATAAACATACTTATTACTTTTATTATTATCAGTATAACATGTACTATTAGCCATATTTTACTATTATTATCGCTAGAACTATAATAATTATACTTATTACTCCCGATATTATCAATATAACATGCATTATTACCCATATAATGCAGGTATTATCGACAGAAGTAAAATAAATATACTTATTACTATTATTATTATCAATATAACGGGCACTGTTAGATATATTTTACTAGTATTATCGCTAGAACTGTAATAATTATACTTATTACTTATATTATTAGCAATATAACGTGCATTATTACCCATATTATGCAGTTATTATCGCTAGAACTATAATAAATATACGTATTACTTTTATTATCATCAATATAACATGCATTATTACCCATATTATGCAGTTATTATCGATAGAACTGTAATAAATATACTTATTACTTTTATTATTATCAATATAACATGCACTATTTGCCATATTTTACTATTATTATCGCCAGAACTATAATAATTATACGTATTACTCCCGATGTTATCAATATAACATGCATTATTACCCATATAATGCAGTTATTATCGCTAGAACTGTAATAATTATACTTATTACTTATATTATTAGCAATATAACGTGCATTATTACCCATATAATGCAGTTATTATCGCTGGAACTGTAATAATTATACTTATTACTTATATTATTATCAATATAACATGCATTATTACCCATATTATGCAGTTATTATCGCTAGAACTATAATAAATATACTTATTACTCCCAATATTATCAATATAACATGCATTATTACCCATATAATGCAGTTATTATCGACAGAAGTATAATAAATATACTTATTACTATTATTATTATCAGTATAACATGTACTATTAGCCATATTTTACTAGTATTATCGCTAGAACTGTAATAATTATACTTATTACTCCCGATATTATCAATATAACATGCATTATTACCCATATAATGCAGGTATTATCGACAGAACTGTAATAAATATACTTATTACTTTTATTATTATCAATATAACATGCACTATTTGCCATATTTTACTATTATTATCGCCAGAACTATAATAATTATACTTATTACTCCCGATGTTATCAATATAACATGCATTATTACCCATATAATGCAGTTATTATCGCTAGAACTGTAATAATTATACTTATTACTTATATTGTTAGCAATATAACGTGCATTATTACCCATATAATGCAGTTATTATCGCTAGAACTGTAATAATTATACTTATTACTTATATTATTATCAATATAACATGCATTATTACGCATATTATGCAGTTATTATCGCTAGAACTGTAATAATTATACTTATTACTTATATTATTATCAATATAACATGCATTATTACCCATGTAATGCAGTTATTATCGACAGAAGTATAATAAATATACTTATTACTTTCATTATTATCAATATAACAGGCACTCTTAGCCATATTTTACTAGTATTATCGCTAGAACTGTAATAATTATACTTACTACTCCCGATATTATCAATATAACATGCATTAGTACGCATATAATGCAGTTATTATCGCTAGAACTGTAATAAATATACTTACTGCTTTCATTATCATCAATATAACATGCATTATTACCCATATTAAGAAGTTATTATCGATAGAACGATAATAAATATACTTATTACTTTTATTATTATCAATATAACATGCATTATTACCCATTTAATGCAGTTATTATCGCTAGAACTGTAATAATTATACTTATTACTTATATAGTTAGCAATATAACATGCATTATTACCCATATAATGGAGTTATTATCGCTAGAACTGTAATAATTATACTTATTACTTATGTTATTATCAATATAACATGCATTATTACCCATATAATGCAGTTATTATCGACAGAAGTATAATAAATATACTTATTACTTTTATTATTATCAATATAACAGGCACTCTTAGCCATATTTTACTAGTATTATCGCTAGAACTATAATAATTATACTTATTACTCCCGATATTATCAATATAACATGCATTATTACTCATATAATGCAGGTATTATCGACAGAAGTATAATAAATATATATATTACTATTATTATTATCAATATAACGGGCACTGTTAGATATATTTTACTAGTATTATCGCTAGAACTGTAATAATTATACTTATTACTTATATTATTAGCAATATAACGTGCATTTTTACCCATATTATGCAGTTATTATCGCTAGAACTATAATAAATATACGTATTACTTATATTATTATCACTATAACATGCATTATTACCCATATTATGCAGTTATTATCGATAGAACTGTAATAAATATACTTATTACTTTTATTATTATCAATATAACATGCACTATTTGCCATATTTTACTATTATTATCGCCAGAACTATAATAATTATACTTATTACTCCCGATGTTATCAATATAACATGCATTATTACCCATATAATGCAGTTATTATCGCTAGAACTGTAATAATTATACTTATTACTTATATTATTAGCAATATAACGCGCATTATTACCCATATAATGCAGTTATTATCGACAGAAGTATAATAAATATACTTATTACTTTTATTATTATCAGTATAACATGTACTATTAGCCATATTTTACTATTATTATCGCTAGAACTATAATAATTATACTTATTACTCCCGATATTATCAATATAACATGCATTATTACTCATATAATGCAGGTATTATCGACAGAAGTATAATAAATATATATATTACTATTATTATTATCAATATAACGGGCACTGTTAGATATATTTTACTAGTATTATCGCTAGAACTGTAATAATTATACTTATTACTTATATTATTAGCAATATAACGTGCATTTTTACCCATATTATGCAGTTATTATCGCTAGAACTATAATAAATATACGTATTACTTATATTATTATCACTATAACATGCATTATTACCCATATTATGCAGTTATTATCGATAGAACTGTAATAAATATACTTATTACTTTTATTATTATCAATATAACATGCACTATTTGCCATATTTTACTATTATTATCGCCAGAACTATAATAATTATACTTATTACTCCCGATGTTATCAATATAACATGCATTAATACCCATATGATGCAGTTATTATCGCTAGAACTGTAATAATTATACGTATTACTTATATTATTAGCAATATAACGTGCATTATTACCCATATAATGCAGTTATTATCGCTAGAACTGTAATAATTATGCTTATTACTTATATTATTAGCAATATAACGTGCATTATTACCCATATAATGCTGTTATTATCGCTAGAACTGTAATAATTATACTTATTACTTATATTATTATCAATATAACATGCATTACTACCCATATTATGCAGTTATTATCGCTAGAACTATAATAAATATACTTATTACTCCCAATTTTATCAATATAACATGCATTATTACCCATATAATGCAGTTATTATCGACAGAAGTATAATAAATATACTTATTACTATCATTGTTATCAGTATAACATGTATTATTAGCCATATTTTACTAGTATTATCGCTAGAACTGTAATAATTATACTTATTACTCCCGATATTATCAATATAACATGCATTATTACCCATATAATGCAGGTATTATCGACAAGAACTGTAATAAATATACTTATTACTTTTATTATTATCAATATAACATGCACTATTTGCCATATTTTACTATTATTATCGCCAGAACTATAATAATTATACTTATTACTCCCGATGTTATCAATATAACATGCATTATTACCCATATAATGCAGTTATTATCGCTAGAACTGTAATAATTATACTTATTACTTATATTGTTAGCAATATAACGTGCATTATTACCCATATAATGCAGTTATTATCGACAGAAGTATAATAAATATACTTATTACTTTCATTATTATCAATATAACAGGCACTCTTAGCCATATTTTACTAGTATTATCGCTAGAACTGTAATAATTATACTTACTACTCCCGATATTATCAATATAACATGCATTATTACGCATATTATGCAGTTATTATCGCTAGAACTGTAATAATTATACTTATTACTTATATTATTATCAATATAACATGCATTATTACCCATATAATGCAGTTATTATCGACAGAAGTATAATAAATATACTTATTACTTTCATTATTATCAATATAACAGGCACTCTTAGCCACATTTTACTAGTATTATCGCTAGAACTGTAATAATTATACTTACTACTCCCGATATTATCAATATAACATGCATTAGTACGCATATAATGCAGTTATTATCGCTAGAACTGTAATAAATATACTTACTGCTTTCATTATCATCAATATAACATGCATTATTACCCATATTAAGAAGTTATTATCGATAGAACTGTAATAAATATACTTATAACTTTTATTATTATCAATATAACATACACTATTAGCCATATTTTACTAGTATTATCGCTAGAACTGTAATAATTATACTTATTACTTATATTATTATCAATATAACATGCATTATTACCCATATAATGCAGTTATTATCGACAGAAGTATAATAAATATACTTATTACTTTTATTATTATCAATATAACAGGCACTCTTAGCCATATTTTACTAGTATTATCGCTGGAACTGTAATAATTATACTTATTACTCCCGATATTATCAATATAACATCCATTATTACCCATATAATGCAGTTATTATCGCTAGAACTGTAATAATTAGCCTGATTACTCCCGATATTATCAATATAACATGCATTATTACCCATATAATGCAGGTATTATCGACAGAAGTATAATAAATATATATATTACTATTATTATTATCAATATAACGGGCACTGTTAGATATATTTTACTAGTATTATCGCCAGAACTGTAATAATTATACTTATTACTTATATTATTAGCAATATAACGTGCATTATTACCCATATTATGCAGTTATTATCGCTAGAACTGTAATAATTATACTTATTACTTATATTATTATCAATATAACATGCATTACTACCCATATTATGCAGTTATTATCGCTAGAACTATAATAAATATACTTATTACTCCCAATATTATCAATATAACATGCATTATTACCCATATAATGCAGTTATTATCGACAGAAGTATAATAAATATACTTATTGCTTTTATTATTATCAGTATAACATGTACTATTAGCCATATTTTACTATTATTATCGCTAGAACTATCATAATTATACTTATTACTCCCGATATTATCAATATAACATGCATTATTACCCATATTATGCTGTTATTATCTATAGAACTATAATAAATATACTTATTACTTTTATTATTATCAATATAACATGCATTATTACCCGTATAATGCAGTTATTATCGCTAGAACTGTAATAATTATACTTAGTACTTATATTATTATCAATATAACATGCATTATTACCCATATTATGCAGTTATTATCGATAGAACTGTAATAAATATACTTATTACTTTTATTATTATCAATATAACATGCACTATTTGCCATATTTTACTATTATTATCGCCAGAACTATAATAATTATACTTATTACTCCCGATGTTATCAATATAACATGCATTATTTCCCATATAATGCAGTTATTATCGCTAGAACTGTAATAATTATACTTATTACTTATATTGTTAGCAATACAACGTGCATTATTACCCATATAATGCAGTTATTATTGCTAGAACTGTAATAATTATACTTATTACTTATATTATTATCAATATAACATGCATTATTACGCATATTATGCAGTTATTATCGCTAGAACTGTAATAATTATACTTATTACTTATATTATTATCAATATAACATGCACTCTTAGCCATATTTTACTAGTATTATCGCTAGAACTGTAATAATTATACTTATTACTTATATTATTATCAATATAACATGCATTATTACCCATATTATGCAGTTATTATCGCTAGAACTATAATAAATATACGTATTACTTTTATTATCATCAATATAACATGCATTATTACCCATATTATGCAGTTATTTTGGATAGAACTGTAATAAATATACTTATTACTTTTATTATTATCAATATAACATGCAATATTACCCATATAATGGAGTTATTATAGCTAGAACTGTAATAATTATACTTATTACTTATATCATTATCAATATAACATGCACTATTACCCATATAATGCAGTTATTATCGACAGAAGTATAATAAATATACTTATTACTTTCATTGTTATCAATATAACAGGCACTCTTACCCATATTTTACTAGTATTATCGCTAGAACTGTAATAATTATACTTATTACTCCCGATATTATCAATATAACATCCATTATTACCCATATAATACAGTTATTATCGCTAGAACTGTAATAATTATACTCATTACTTATATTATTAGCAATATAACGTGCACTGTTACCCATATTATGCAGTTATTATCGCTAGAACTGTAATAATTATACTTATTACTTATATTATTATCAATATAACATGCATTATTACCCATATAATGGAGGTATTA
Organism: Megachile leachella; assembly: GCA_963576845.1. Lineage (NCBI taxonomy): Eukaryota > Metazoa > Arthropoda > Insecta > Hymenoptera > Megachilidae > Megachile > Megachile leachella. The sequence goes on along the minus strand of CAUYWW010000025.1, from coordinate 30,303 downwards.
TCGCTAGAACTATAATAATTATACTTATTACTCCCGATATTATCAATATAACATCCATTATTACCCATATAATGCAGTTATTATCGCTAGAACTGTAATAATTATACTTATTACTTATATTATTATCAATATAACATGCATTACTACCCATATTATGAAGTTATTATCGCTAGAACTATAATAAATATACTTATTACTCCCAATATTATCAATATAACATGCATTATTACCCCTATAATGCAGTTATTATCGACAGAAGTATAATAAATATACTTATTACTTTTATTATTATCAATATAACAGGCACTCTTAGCCATATTTTACTAGTATTATCGCTGGAACTGTAATAATTATACTTATTACTCCCGATATTATCAATATAACATCCTTTATTACCCATATAATGCAGTTATTATCGCTAGAACTGTAATAATTATACTTACTACTCCCGATATTATCAATATAACATCCATTATTACCCATATAGTGCAGTTATTATCGCTAGAACTGTAATAATTATACTCATTACTTATATTATTAGCAATATAACGTGCACTATTACCCATATTATGCAGTTATTATCGCTAGAACTGTAATAATTATGCTTATTACTTATATTATTATCAATATAACATGCATTATTACCCATATAATAGAGGTATTATCGCTAGAACTATAATAATTATAGTTATTACTCCCGATATTATAAATATAACATGCCTTATTACGCATATAATGCAGTTATTATAGCTAGAGCTATAATAAATGTACGTATTACTTTTATTATCATCAATATAACATGCATTATTACCCATATTATGCAGTTATTATCAATAGAACTGTAATAAATATACTTATAACTTTTATTATTGTCAATATAACATGCACTCTTAGCCATATTTTACTAGTATTATCGCTAGAACTGTAATAATTATACTTATTACTTATATTATTATCAATATAACATGCATTATTACCCATATAATGCAGTTATTATCGACAGAAGTATAATAAATATACTTATTACTTTCATTGTTATCAATATAACAGGCACTCTTACCCATATTTTACTAGTATTATCGCTAGAACTGTAATAATTATACTTATTACTCCCGATATTATCAATATAACATGCATTATTACCCATATAATGCAGGTATTATCGACAGAAGTATAATAAATATATATATTACTATTATTATTATCAATATAACGGGCACTGTTAGATATATTTTACTAGTATTATCGCTAGAACTGTAATAATTATACTTATTACTTATATTATTATCAATATAACATGCACTACTACCCATATTATGCAGTTATTATCGCTAGAACTATCATAATTATACTTATTACTCCCGATATTATCAATATAACATGCATTATTACCCATATTATGCAGTTATTATCGATAGAACTATAATAAATATACTTATTACTTTTATTATTATCAATATAACATGCATTATTACCCGTATAATGCAGTTATTATCGCTAGAACTGTAATAATTATACTTATTACTTATATTATTATCAATATAACATGCATTATTACCCATATAATGCAGTTATTATCGACAGAAGTATAATAAATATACTTATTACTTTCATTATTATCAATATAACAGGCACTCTTACCCATATTTTACTAGTATTATCGCTAGAACTGTAATAATTATACTTATTACTCCCGATATTATCAATATAACATCCATTATTACCCATATAATGCAGTTATTATCGCTAGAACTGTAATAATTATACTTATTACTCCCGATATTATCAATATAACATGCATTATTACCCATATAATGCAGTTCTTATCGACAGAAGTATAACAAATATACTTATTACTTTTATTATTATCAGTATAACATGTACTATTAGCCATATTTTACTATTACTATCGCTAGAACTATAATAATTATACTTATTACTCCCGATATTATCAATATAACAGGCACTCTTAGCCATATTTTACTAGTATTATCGCTAGAACTGTAATAATTATACTTATTACTACCGATATTATCAATATAACATGCATTATTACGCATATAATGCAGTTATTATCGACAGAAGTATAATAAATATACTTATTGCTTTTATTATTATCAGTATAACATGTACTATTAACCATATTTTACTATTATTATCGCTAGAACTATCATAATTATACTTATTACTCCCGATGTTATCAATATAACATGCATTATTACCCATATTATGCAGTTATTATCGATAGAACTATAATAAATATACTTATTACTTTTATTATTATCAATATAACATGCATTATTACCCGTATAATGCAGTTATTATCGCTAGAACTGTAATAATTATACTTATTACTTATATTATTATCAATATAACATGCATTATTACCCATATAATGCAGTTATTATCGACAGAAGTATAATAAATATACTTATTACTTTCATTATTATCAATATAACAGGCACTCTTACCCATATTTTACTAGTATTATCGCTAGAACTGTAATAATTATACTTATTACTTATATTATTATCAATATAACATGCATTACTACCCATATTATGAAGTTATTATCGCTAGAACTATAATAAATATACTTATTACTCCCAATATTATCAATATAACATGCATTATTACCCCTATAATGCAGTTATTATCGACAGAAGTATAATAAATATACTTATTACTTTTATTATTATCAATATAACAGGCACTCTTAGCCATATTTTACTAGTATTATCGCTGGAACTGTAATAATTATACTTATTACTCCCGATATTATCAATATAACATCCTTTATTACCCATATAATGCAGTTATTATCGCTAGAACTGTAATAATTATACTTACTACTCCCGATATTATCAATATAACATCCATTATTACCCATATAGTGCAGTTATTATCGCTAGAACTGTAATAATTATACTCATTACTTATATTATTAGCAATATAACGTGCACTATTACCCATATTATGCAGTTATTATCGCTAGAACTGTAATAATTATGCTTATTACTTATATTATTATCAATATAACATGCATTATTACCCATATAATAGAGGTATTATCGCTAGAACTATAATAATTATAGTTATTACTCCCGATATTATAAATATAACATGCCTTATTACGCATATAATGCAGTTATTATAGCTAGAGCTATAATAAATGTACGTATTACTTTTATTATCATCAATATAACATGCATTATTACCCATATTATGCAGTTATTATCAATAGAACTGTAATAAATATACTTATAACTTTTATTATTGTCAATATAACATGCACTCTTAGCCATATTTTACTAGTATTATCGCTAGAACTGTAATAATTATACTTATTACTTATATTATTATCAATATAACATGCATTATTACCCATATAATGCAGTTATTATCGACAGAAGTATAATAAATATACTTATTACTTTCATTGTTATCAATATAACAGGCACTCTTACCCATATTTTACTAGTATTATCGCTAGAACTGTAATAATTATACTTATTACTCCCGATATTATCAATATAACATGCATTATTACCCATATAATGCAGGTATTATCGACAGAAGTATAATAAATATATATATTACTATTATTATTATCAATATAACGGGCACTGTTAGATATATTTTACTAGTATTATCGCTAGAACTGTAATAATTATACTTATTACTTATATTATTATCAATATAACATGCACTACTACCCATATTATGCAGTTATTATCGCTAGAACTATCATAATTATACTTATTACTCCCGATATTATCAATATAACATGCATTATTACCCATATTATGCAGTTATTATCGATAGAACTATAATAAATATACTTATTACTTTTATTATTATCAATATAACATGCATTATTACCCGTATAATGCAGTTATTATCGCTAGAACTGTAATAATTATACTTATTACTTATATTATTATCAATATAACATGCATTATTACCCATATAATGCAGTTATTATCGACAGAAGTATAATAAATATACTTATTACTTTCATTATTATCAATATAACAGGCACTCTTACCCATATTTTACTAGTATTATCGCTAGAACTGTAATAATTATACTTATTACTCCCGATATTATCAATATAACATCCATTATTACCCATATAATGCAGTTATTATCGCTAGAACTGTAATAATTATACTTATTACTCCCGATATTATCAATATAACATGCATTATTACCCATATAATGCAGTTCTTATCGACAGAAGTATAACAAATATACTTATTACTTTTATTATTATCAGTATAACATGTACTATTAGCCATATTTTACTATTACTATCGCTAGAACTATAATAATTATACTTATTACTCCCGATATTATCAATATAACAGGCACTCTTAGCCATATTTTACTAGTATTATCGCTAGAACTGTAATAATTATACTTATTACTACCGATATTATCAATATAACATGCATTATTACGCATATAATGCAGTTATTATCGACAGAAGTATAATAAATATACTTATTGCTTTTATTATTATCAGTATAACATGTACTATTAACCATATTTTACTATTATTATCGCTAGAACTATCATAATTATACTTATTACTCCCGATGTTATCAATATAACATGCATTATTACCCATATTATGCAGTTATTATCGATAGAACTATAATAAATATACTTATTACTTTTATTATTATCAATATAACATGCATTATTACCCGTATAATGCAGTTATTATCGCTAGAACTGTAATAATTATACTTATTACTTATATTATTATCAATATAACATGCATTATTACCCATATAATGCAGTTATTATCGACAGAAGTATAATAAATATACTTATTACTTTCATTATTATCAATATAACAGGCACTCTTACCCATATTTTACTAGTATTATCGCTAGAACTGTAATAATTATACTTATTACTTATATTATTATCAATATAACATGCATTACTACCCATATTATGCAGTTATTATCGCTAGAACTATAATAAATATACTTACTACTCCCAATATTATCAATATAACATGCATTATTACCCATATAATGCAGTTATTATCGACAGAAGTATAATAAATATACTTATTGCTTTTATTATTATCAGTATAACATGTACTATTAACCATATTTTACTATTATTATCGCTAGAACTATCATAATTATACTTACTACTCCCGATATTATCAATATAACATGCATTATTACGCATATGAAGCAGTTATTATCGCTAGAACTGTAATAATTATACTTATTACTTATATTATTATCAATATAACATGCACTCTTAGCCATATTTTACTAGTATTATCGCTAGAACTGTAATAATTATACTTATTACTTATATTATTATCAATATAACATGCATTATTACCCATATTATGCAGTTATTATCGCTAGAACTATAATAAATATACGTATTACTTTTATTATCATCAATATAACATGCATTATTACCCATATTATGCAGTTATTTTGGATAGAACTGTAATAAATATACTTATTACTTTTATTATTATCAATATAACATGCAATATTACCCATATAATGGAGTTATTATAGCTAGAACTGTAATAATTATACTTATTACTTATATCATTATCAATATAACATGCACTATTACCCATATAATGCAGTTATTATCGACAGAAGTATAATAAATATACTTATTACTTTCATTGTTATCAATATAACAGGCACTCTTACCCATATTTTACTAGTATTATCGCTAGAACTGTAATAATTATACTTATTACTCCCGATATTATCAATATAACATCCATTATTACCCATATAATACAGTTATTATCGCTAGAACTGTAATAATTATACTCATTACTTATATTATTAGCAATATAACGTGCACTGTTACCCATATTATGCAGTTATTATCGCTAGAACTGTAATAATTATACTTATTACTTATATTATTATCAATATAACATGCATTATTACCCATATAATGGAGGTATTATCGCTAGAACTATAATAATTATACTTATTACTCCCGATATTATCAATATAACATCCATTATTACCCATATAATGCAGTTATTATCGCTAGAACTGTAATAATTATACTTATTACTTATATTATTATCAATATAACATGCATTACTACCCATATTATGAAGTTATTATCGCTAGAACTATAATAAATATACTTATTACTCCCAATATTATCAATATAACATGCATTATTACCCCTATAATGCAGTTATTATCGACAGAAGTATAATAAATATACTTATTACTTTTATTATTATCAATATAACAGGCACTCTTAGCCATATTTTACTAGTATTATCGCTGGAACTGTAATAATTATACTTATTACTCCCGATATTATCAATATAACATCCTTTATTACCCATATAATGCAGTTATTATCGCTAGAACTGTAATAATTATACTTACTACTCCCGATATTATCAATATAACATCCATTATTACCCATATAGTGCAGTTATTATCGCTAGAACTGTAATAATTATACTCATTACTTATATTATTAGCAATATAACGTGCACTATTACCCATATTATGCAGTTATTATCGCTAGAACTGTAATAATTATGCTTATTACTTATATTATTATCAATATAACATGCATTATTACCCATATAATAGAGGTATTATCGCTAGAACTATAATAATTATAGTTATTACTCCCGATATTATAAATATAACATGCCTTATTACGCATATAATGCAGTTATTATAGCTAGAGCTATAATAAATGTACGTATTACTTTTATTATCATCAATATAACATGCATTATTACCCATATTATGCAGTTATTATCGATAGAACTGTAATAAATATACTTATAACTTTTATTATTGTCAATATAACATGCACTCTTAGCCATATTTTACTAGTATTATCGCTAGAACTGTAATAATTATACTTATTACTTATATTATTATCAATATAACATGCATTATTACCCATATAATGCAGTTATTATCGACAGAAGTATAATAAATATACTTATTACTTTCATTGTTATCAATATAACAGGCACTCTTACCCATATTTTACTAGTATTATCGCTAGAACTGTAATAATTATACTTATTACTCCCGATATTATCAATATAACATGCATTATTACCCATATAATGCAGGTATTATCGACAGAAGTATAATAAATATATATATTACTATTATTATTATCAATATAACGGGCACTGTTAGATATATTTTACTAGTATTATCGCTAGAACTGTAATAATTATACTTATTACTTATATTATTATCAATATAACATGCACTACTACCCATATTATGCAGTTATTATCGCTAGAACTATCATAATTATACTTATTACTCCCGATATTATCAATATAACATGCATTATTACCCATATTATGCAGTTATTATCGATAGAACTATAATAAATATACTTATTACTTTTATTATTATCAATATAACATGCATTATTACCCGTATAATGCAGTTATTATCGCTAGAACTGTAATAATTATACTTATTACTTATATTATTATCAATATAACATGCATTATTACCCATATAATGCAGTTATTATCGACAGAAGTATAATAAATATACTTATTACTTTCATTATTATCAATATAACAGGCACTCTTACCCATATTTTACTAGTATTATCGCTAGAACTGTAATAATTATACTTATTACTCCCGATATTATCAATATAACATCCATTATTACCCATATAATGCAGTTATTATCGCTAGAACTGTAATAATTATACTTATTACTCCCGATATTATCAATATAACATGCATTATTACCCATATAATGCAGTTCTTATCGACAGAAGTATAACAAATATACTTATTACTTTTATTATTATCAGTATAACATGTACTATTAGCCATATTTTACTATTACTATCGCTAGAACTATAATAATTATACTTATTACTCCCGATATTATCAATATAACAGGCACTCTTAGCCATATTTTACTAGTATTATCGCTAGAACTGTAATAATTATACTTATTACTACCGATATTATCAATATAACATGCATTATTACGCATATAATGCAGTTATTATCGACAGAAGTATAATAAATATACTTATTGCTTTTATTATTATCAGTATAACATGTACTATTAACCATATTTTACTATTATTATCGCTAGAACTATCATAATTATACTTATTACTCCCGATGTTATCAATATAACATGCATTATTACCCATATTATGCAGTTATTATCGATAGAACTATAATAAATATACTTATTACTTTTATTATTATCAATATAACATGCATTATTACCCGTATAATGCAGTTATTATCGCTAGAACTGTAATAATTATACTTATTACTTATATTATTATCAATATAACATGCATTATTACCCATATAATGCAGTTATTATCGACAGAAGTATAATAAATATACTTATTACTTTCATTATTATCAATATAACAGGCACTCTTACCCATATTTTACTAGTATTATCGCTAGAACTGTAATAATTATACTTATTACTTATATTATTATCAATATAACATGCATTACTACCCATATTATGCAGTTATTATCGCTAGAACTATAATAAATATACTTACTACTCCCAATATTATCAATATAACATGCATTATTACCCATATAATGCAGTTATTATCGACAGAAGTATAATAAATATACTTATTGCTTTTATTATTATCAGTATAACATGTACTATTAACCATATTTTACTATTATTATCGCTAGAACTATCATAATTATACTTACTACTCCCGATATTATCAATATAACATGCATTATTACGCATATGAAGCAGTTATTATCGCTAGAACTGTAATAATTATACTTATTACTTATATTATTATCAATATAACATGCACTCTTAGCCATATTTTACTAGTATTATCGCTAGAACTGTAATAATTATACTTATTACTTATATTATTATCAATATAACATGCATTATTACCCATATTATGCAGTTATTATCGCTAGAACTATAATAAATATACGTATTACTTTTATTATCATCAATATAACATGCATTATTACCCATATTATGCAGTTATTTTGGATAGAACTGTAATAAATATACTTATTACTTTTATTATTATCAATATAACATGCAATATTACCCATATAATGGAGTTATTATAGCTAGAACTGTAATAATTATACTTATTACTTATATCATTATCAATATAACATGCACTATTACCCATATAATGCAGTTATTATCGACAGAAGTATAATAAATATACTTATTACTTTCATTGTTATCAATATAACAGGCACTCTTACCCATATTTTACTAGTATTATCGCTAGAACTGTAATAATTATACTTATTACTCCCGATATTATCAATATAACATCCATTATTACCCATATAATACAGTTATTATCGCTAGAACTGTAATAATTATACTCATTACTTATATTATTAGCAATATAACGTGCACTATTACCCATATTATGCAGTTATTATCGCTAGAACTGTAATAATTATACTTATTACTTATATTATTATCAATATAACATGCATTATTACCCATATAATGGAGGTATTATCGCTAGAACTATAATAATTATACTTATTACTCCCGATATTATCAATATAACATCCATTATTACCCATATAATGCAGTTATTATCGCTAGAACTGTAATAATTATACTTATTACTTATATTATTATCAATATAACATGCATTACTACCCATATTATGAAGTAATTATCGCTAGAACTATAATAAATATACTTATTACTCCCAATATTATCAATATAACATGCATTATTACCCCTATAATGCAGTTATTATCGACAGAAGTATAATAAATATACTTATTACTTTTATTATTATCAATATAACAGGCACTCTTAGCCATATTTTACTAGTATTATCGCTGGAACTGTAATAATTATACTTATTACTCCCGATATTATCAATATAACATCCTTTATTACCCATATAATGCAGTTATTATCGCTAGAACTGTAATAATTATACTTACTACTCCCGATATTATCAATATAACATCCATTATTACCCATATAGTGCAGTTATTATCGCTAGAACTGTAATAATTATACTCATTACTTATATTATTAGCAATATAACGTGCACTATTACCCATATTATGCAGTTATTATCGCTAGAACTGTAATAATTATGCTTATTACTTATATTATTATCAATATAACATGCATTATTACCCATATAATAGAGGTATTATCGCTAGAACTATAATAATTATAGTTATTACTCCCGATATTATAAATATAACATGCCTTATTACGCATATAATGCAGTTATTATAGCTAGAGCTATAATAAATGTACGTATTATTTTTATTATCATCAATATAACATGCATTATTACCCATATTATGCAGTTATTATCGATAGAACTGTAATAAATATACTTATAACTTTTATTATTGTCAATATAACATGCACTCTTAGCCATATTTTACTAGTATTATCGCTAGAACTGTAATAATTATACTTATTACTTATATTATTGTCAATATAACATGCATTATTACCCATATAATGCAGTTATTATCGACAGAAGTATAATAAATATACTTATTACTTTCATTGTTATCAATATAACAGGCACTCTTACCCATATTTTACTAGTATTATCGCTAGAACTGTAATAATTATACTTATTACTCCCGATATTATCAATATAACATGCATTATTACCCATATAATGCAGGTACTATCGACAGAAGTATAATAAATATATATATTACTATTATTATTATCAATATAACGGGCACTGTTAGATATATTTTACTAGTATTATCGCTAGAACTGTAATAATTATACTTATTACTTATATTATTATCAATATAACATGCATTACTACCCATATTATGCAGTTATTATCGCTAGAACTATCATAATTATACTTATTACTCCCGATATTATCAATATAACATGCATTATTACCCATATTATGCAGTTATTATCGATAGAACTATAATAAATATACTTATTACTTTTATTATTATCAATATAACATGCATTATTACCCGTATAATGCAGTTATTATCGCTAGAACTGTAATAATTATACTTATTACTTATATTATTATCAATATAACATGCATTATTACCCATATAATGCAGTTATTATCGACAGAAGTATAATAAATATACTTATTACTTTCATTATTATCAATATAACAGGCACTCTTACCCATATTTTACTAGTATTATCGCTAGAACTGTAATAATTATACTTATTACTCCCGATATTATCAATATAACATCCATTATTACCCATATAATGCAGTTATTATCGCTAGAACTGTAATAATTATACTTATTACTCCCGATATTATCAATATAACATGCATTATTACCCATATAATGCAGTTCTTATCGACAGAAGTATAACAAATATACTTATTACTTTTATTATTATCAGTATAACATGTACTATTAGCCATATTTTACTAGTATTATCGCTGGAACTGTAATAATTATACTTATTACTCCCGATATTATCAATATAACATCCATTATTACCCATATAATGCAGTTATTATCGCTAGAACTGTAATAATTATACTTATTACTTATATTGTTAGCAATATAACGTGCATTATTACCCATATAATGCAGTTATTATCGCTAGAACTGTAATAATTATACTTATTACTTATATTATTATCAATATAACATGCATTATTACGCATATTATGCAGTTATTATCGCTAGAACTGTAATAATTATACTTATTACTTATATTATTATCAATATAACATGCATTATTACCCATATAATGCAGTTATTATCGACAGAAGTATAATAAATATACATATTACTTTCATTATTATCAATATAACAGGCACTCTTAGCCATATTTTACTAGTATTATCGCTAGAACTGTAATAATTATACTTACTACTCCCGATATTATCAATATAACATGCATTAGTACGCATATAATGCAGTTATTATCGCTAGAACTGTAATAAATATACTTACTGCTTTCATTATCATCAATATAACATGCATTATTACCCATATTAAGAAGTTATTATCGATAGAACGATAATAAATATACTTATTACTTTTATTATTATCAATATAACATGCATTATTACCCATATAATGCAGTTATTATCGCTAGAACTGTAATAATTATACTTATTACTTATATTATTATCAATATAACATGCATTATTACCCATATTATGCAGTTATTATCGCTAGAACTATAATAAATATACGTATTACTTTTGTTATCATCAATATAACATGCATTATTACCCATGTTATGCAGTTATTTTGGATAGAACTGTAATAAATATACTTATTACTTTTATTATTATCAATATAACATGCAATATTACCCATATAATGGAGTTATTATAGCTAGAACTGTAATAATTATACTTATTACTCCCGATATTATCAATTTAACATCCATTATTACCCATATAATGCAGTTATTATCGCTAGAACTGTAATAATTAGCCTTATTACTCCCGATATTATCAATATAACATGCATTATTACCCATATAATGCAGGTATTATCGACAGAAGTATAATAAATATATATATTACTATTATTATTATCAATATAACGGACACTGTTAGATATATTTTACTAGTATTATCGCTAGAACTGTAATAATTATACTTATTACTTATATTATTATCAATATAACATGCATTATTACCCATATAATGCAGTTATTATCGACAGAAGTATAATAAATATACATATTACTTTCATTATTATCAATATAACAGGCACTCTTAGCCATATTTTACTAGTATTATCGCTAGAACTGTAATAATTATACTTACTACTCCCGATATTATCAATATAACATGCATTAGTACGCATATAATGCAGTTATTATCGCTAGAACTGTAATAAATATACTTACTGCTTTCATTATCATCAATATAACATGCATTATTACCCATATTAAGAAGTTATTATCGATAGAACGATAATAAATATACTTATTACTTTTATTATTATCAATATAACATGCATTATTACCCATATAATGCAGTTATTATCGCTAGAACTGTAATAATTATACTTATTACTTATATTATTATCAATATAACATGCATTATTACCCATATTATGCAGTTATTATCGCTAGAACTATAATAAATATACGTATTACTTTTATTATCATCAATATAACATGCATTATTACCCATATTATGCAGTTATTTTGGATAGAACTGTAATAAATATACTTATTACTTTTATTATTATCAATATAACATGCAATATTACCCATATAATGGAGTTATTATAGCTAGAACTGTAATAATTATACTTATTACTCCCGATATTATCAATATAACATCCATTATTACCCATATAATGCAGTTATTATCGCTAGAACTGTAATAATTAGCCTTATTACTCCCGATATTATCAATATAACATGCATTATTACCCATATAATGCAGGTATTATCGACAGAAGTATAATAAATATATATATTACTATTATTATTATCAATATAACGGGCACTGTTAGATATATTTTACTAGTATTATCGCTAGAACTGTAATAATTATACTTATTACTAATATTATTATCGATATAACATGCATTATTACCCATATAATGCAGTTATTATCGACAGAAGTATAATAAATATACTTATTACTTTCATTATTATCAATATAACAGGCACTCTTACCCATATTTTACTAGTATTATCGCTAGAACTGTAATAATTATACTTATTACTCCCGATATTATCAATATAACATCCATTATTACCCATATAATGCAGTTATTATCGCTAGAACTGTAATAATTAGCCTTATTACTCCCGATATTATCAATATAACATGCATTATTACCCATATAATAGAGGTATTATCGCTAGAACTATAATAATTATAGTTATTACTCCCGATATTATAAATATAACATGCCTTATTACGCATATAATGCAGTAATTATAGCTAGAGCTATAATAAATGTACGTATTACTTTTATTATCATCAATATAACATGCATTATTACCCATATTATGCAGTTATTATCGATAGAACTGTAATAAATATACTTATAACTTTTATTATTGTCAATATAACATGCACTCTTAGCCATATTTTACTAGTATTATCGCTAGAACTGTAATAATTATACTTATTACTTATATTATTATCAATATAACATGCATTATTACCCATATAATGCAATTATTATCGACAGAAGTATAATAAATATACTTATTACTTTCATTGTTATCAATATAACAGGCACTCTTACCCATATTTTACTAGTATTATCGCTAGAACTGTAATAATTATACTTATTACTCCCGATATTATCAATATAACATGCATTATTACCCATATAATGCAGGTACTATCGACAGAAGTATAATAAATATATATATTACTATTATTATTATCAATATAACGGGCACTGTTAGATATATTTTACTAGTATTATCGCTAGAACTGTAATAATTATACTTATTACTTATATTATTATCAATATAACATGCATTACTACCCATATTATGCAGTTATTATCGCTAGAACTATCATAATTATACTTATTACTCCCGATATTATCAATATAACATGCATTATTACCCATATTATGCAGTTATTATCGATAGAACTATAATAAATATACTTATTACTTTTATTATTATCAATATAACATGCATTATTACCCGTATAATGCAGTTATTATCGCTAGAACTGTAATAATTATACTTATTACTTATATTATTATCAATATAACATGCATTATTACCCATATAATGCAGTTATTATCGACAGAAGTATAATAAATATACTTATTACTTTCATTATTATCAATATAACAGGCACTCTTACCCATATTTTACTAGTATTATCGCTAGAACTGTAATAATTATACTTATTACTCCCGATATTATCAATATAACATCCATTATTACCCATATAATGCAGTTATTATCGCTAGAACTGTAATAATTATACTTATTACTCCCGATATTATCAATATAACATGCATTATTACCCATATAATGCAGTTCTTATCGACAGAAGTATAACAAATATACTTATTACTTTTATTATTATCAGTATAACATGTACTATTAGCCATATTTTACTAGTATTATCGCTGGAACTGTAATAATTATACTTATTACTCCCGATATTATCAATATAACATCCATTATTACCCATATAATGCAGTTATTATCGCTAGAACTGTAATAATTATACTTATTACTTATATTGTTAGCAATATAACGTGCATTATTACCCATATAATGCAGTTATTATCGCTAGAACTGTAATAATTATACTTATTACTTATATTATTATCAATATAACATGCATTATTACGCATATTATGCAGTTATTATCGCTAGAACTGTAATAATTATACTTATTACTTATATTATTATCAATATAACATGCATTATTACCCATATAATGCAGTTATTATCGACAGAAGTATAATAAATATACATATTACTTTCATTATTATCAATATAACAGGCACTCTTAGCCATATTTTACTAGTATTATCGCTAGAACTGTAATAATTATACTTACTACTCCCGATATTATCAATATAACATGCATTAGTACGCATATAATGCAGTTATTATCGCTAGAACTGTAATAAATATACTTACTGCTTTCATTATCATCAATATAACATGCATTATTACCCATATTAAGAAGTTATTATCGATAGAACGATAATAAATATACTTATTACTTTTATTATTATCAATATAACATGCATTATTACCCATATAATGCAGTTATTATCGCTAGAACTGTAATAATTATACTTATTACTTATATTATTATCAATATAACATGCATTATTACCCATATTATGCAGTTATTATCGCTAGAACTATAATAAATATACGTATTACTTTTATTATCATCAATATAACATGCATTATTACCCATATTATGCAGTTATTTTGGATAGAACTGTAATAAATATACTTATTACTTTTATTATTATCAATATAACATGCAATATTACCCATATAATGGAGTTATTATAGCTAGAACTGTAATAATTATACTTATTACTCCCGATATTATCAATATAACATCCATTATTACCCATATAATGCAGTTATTATCGCTAGAACTGTAATAATTAGCCTTATTACTCCCGATATTATCAATATAACATGCATTATTACCCATATAATGCAGGTATTATCGACAGAAGTATAATAAATATATATATTACTATTATTATTATCAATATAACGGGCACTGTTAGATATATTTTACTAGTATTATCGCTAGAACTGTAATAATTATACTTATTACTAATATTATTATCAATATAACATGCATTATTACCCATATAATGCAGTTATTATCGACAGAAGTATAATAAATATACTTATTACTTTCATTATTATCAATATAACAGGCACTCTTACCCATATTTTACTAGTATTATCGCTAGAACTGTAATAATTATACTTATTACTCCCGATATTATCAATATAACATCCATTATTACCCATATAATGCAGTTATTATCGCTAGAACTGTAATAATTAGCCTTATTACTCCCGATATTATCAATATAACATGCATTATTACCCGTATAATGCAGTTATTATCGCTAGAACTGTAATAATTATACTTATTACTTATATTATTATCAATATAACATGCATTATTACCCATATAATGCAGTTATTATCGACAGAAGTATAATAAATATACTTATTACTTTCATTATTATCAATATAACAGGCACTCTTACCCATATTTTACTAGTATTATCGCTAGAACTGTAATAATTATACTTATTACTCCCGATATTATCAATATAACATCCATTATTACCCATATAATGCAGTTATTATCGCTAGAACTGTAATAATTATACTTATTACTCCCGATATTATCAATATAACATGCATTATTACCCATATAATGCAGTTCTTATCGACAGAAGTATAACAAATATACTTATTACTTTTATTATTATCAGTATAACATGTACTATTAGCCATATTTTACTAGTATTATCGCTGGAACTGTAATAATTATACTTATTACTCCCGATATTATCAATATAACATCCATTATTACCCATATAATGCAGTTATTATCGCTAGAACTGTAATAATTATACTTATTACTTATATTGTTAGCAATATAACGTGCATTATTACCCATATAATGCAGTTATTATCGCTAGAACTGTAATAATTATACTTATTACTTATATTATTATCAATATAACATGCATTATTACGCATATTATGCAGTTATTATCGCTAGAACTGTAATAATTATACTTATTACTTATATTATTATCAATATAACATGCATTATTACCCATATAATGCAGTTATTATCGACAGAAGTATAATAAATATACATATTACTTTCATTATTATCAATATAACAGGCACTCTTAGCCATATTTTACTAGTATTATCGCTAGAACTGTAATAATTATACTTACTACTCCCGATATTATCAATATAACATGCATTAGTACGCATATAATGCAGTTATTATCGCTAGAACTGTAATAAATATACTTACTGCTTTCATTATCATCAATATAACATGCATTATTACCCATATTAAGAAGTTATTATCGATAGAACGATAATAAATATACTTATTACTTTTATTATTATCAATATAACATGCATTATTACCCATATAATGCAGTTATTATCGCTAGAACTGTAATAATTATACTTATTACTTATATTATTATCAATATAACATGCATTATTACCCATATTATGCAGTTATTATCGCTAGAACTATAATAAATATACGTATTACTTTTGTTATCATCAATATAACATGCATTATTACCCATATTATGCAGTTATTTTGGATAGAACTGTAATAAATATACTTATTACTTTTATTATTATCAATATAACATGCAATATTACCCATATAATGGAGTTATTATAGCTAGAACTGTAATAATTATACTTATTACTCCCGATATTATCAATATAACATCCATTATTACCCATATAATGCAGTTATTATCGCTAGAACTGTAATAATTAGCCTTATTACTCCCGATATTATCAATATAACATGCATTATTACCCATATAATGCAGGTATTATCGACAGAAGTATAATAAATATATATATTACTATTATTATTATCAATATAACGGGCACTGTTAGATATATTTTACTAGTATTATCGCTAGAACTGTAATAATTATACTTATTACTAATATTATTATCAATATAACATGCATTATTACCCATATAATGCAGTTATTATCGACAGAAGTATAATAAATATACTTATTACTTTCATTATTATCAATATAACAGGCACTCTTACCCATATTTTACTAGTATTATCGCTAGAACTGTAATAATTATACTTATTACTCCCGATATTATCAATATAACATCCATTATTACCCATATAATGCAGTTATTATCGCTAGAACTGTAATAATTATACTTATTACTTATATTATTATCAATATAACATGCATTATTACCCATATAATGCAGTTATTATCGACAGAAGTATAATAAATATACTTATTACTTTCATTATTATCAATATAACAGGCACTCTTAGCCATATTTTACTAGTATTATCGCTGGAACTGTAATAATTATACTTATTACTCCCGATATTATCAATATAACATCCATTATTACCCATATAATGCAGTTATTATCGCTAGAACTGTAATAATTAGCCTTATTACTCCCGATATTATCAATATAACATGCATTATTACCCATATAATAGAGGTATTATCGCTAGAACTATAATAATTATAGTTATTACTCCCGATATTATAAATATAACATGCCTTATTACGCATATAATGCAGTAATTATAGCTAGAGCTATAATAAATGTACGTATTACTTTTATTATCATCAATATAACATGCATTATTACCCATATTATGCAGTTATTATCGATAGAACTGTAATAAATATACTTATAACTTTTATTATTGTCAATATAACATGCACTCTTAGCCATATTTTACTAGTATTATCGCTAGAACTGTAATAATTATACTTATTACTTATATTATTATCAATATAACATGCATTATTACCCATATAATGCAATTATTATCGACAGAAGTATAATAAATATACTTATTACTTTCATTGTTATCAATATAACAGGCACTCTTACCCATATTTTACTAGTATTATCGCTAGAACTGTAATAATTATACTTATTACTCCCGATATTATCAATATAACATGCATTATTACCCATATAATGCAGGTACTATCGACAGAAGTATAATAAATATATATATTACTATTATTATTATCAATATAACGGGCACTGTTAGATATATTTTACTAGTATTATCGCTAGAACTGTAATAATTATACTTATTACTTATATTATTATCAATATAACATGCATTACTACCCATATTATGCAGTTATTATCGCTAGAACTATCATAATTATACTTATTACTCCCGATATTATCAATATAACATGCATTATTACCCATATTATGCAGTTATTATCGATAGAACTATAATAAATATACTTATTACTTTTATTATTATCAATATAACATGCATTATTACCCGTATAATGCAGTTATTATCGCTAGAACTGTAATAATTATACTTATTACTTATATTATTATCAATATAACATGCATTATTACCCATATAATGCAGTTATTATCGACAGAAGTATAATAAATATACTTATTACTTTCATTATTATCAATATAACAGGCACTCTTACCCATATTTTACTAGTATTATCGCTAGAACTGTAATAATTATACTTATTACTCCCGATATTATCAATATAACATCCATTATTACCCATATAATGCAGTTATTATCGCTAGAACTGTAATAATTATACTTATTACTCCCGATATTATCAATATAACATGCATTATTACCCATATAATGCAGTTCTTATCGACAGAAGTATAACAAATATACTTATTACTTTTATTATTATCAGTATAACATGTACTATTAGCCATATTTTACTAGTATTATCGCTGGAACTGTAATAATTATACTTATTACTCCCGATATTATCAATATAACATCCATTATTACCCATATAATGCAGTTATTATCGCTAGAACTGTAATAATTATACTTATTACTTATATTGTTAGCAATATAACGTGCATTATTACCCATATAATGCAGTTATTATCGCTAGAACTGTAATAATTATACTTATTACTTATATTATTATCAATATAACATGCATTATTACGCATATTATGCAGTTATTATCGCTAGAACTGTAATAATTATACTTATTACTTATATTATTATCAATATAACATGCATTATTACCCATATAATGCAGTTATTATCGACAGAAGTATAATAAATATACATATTACTTTCATTATTATCAATATAACAGGCACTCTTAGCCATATTTTACTAGTATTATCGCTAGAACTGTAATAATTATACTTACTACTCCCGATATTATCAATATAACATGCATTAGTACGCATATAATGCAGTTATTATCGCTAGAACTGTAATAAATATACTTACTGCTTTCATTATCATCAATATAACATGCATTATTACCCATATTAAGAAGTTATTATCGATAGAACGATAATAAATATACTTATTACTTTTATTATTATCAATATAACATGCATTATTACCCATATAATGCAGTTATTATCGCTAGAACTGTAATAATTATACTTATTACTTATATTATTATCAATATAACATGCATTATTACCCATATTATGCAGTTATTATCGCTAGAACTATAATAAATATACGTATTACTTTTATTATCATCAATATAACATGCATTATTACCCATATTATGCAGTTATTTTGGATAGAACTGTAATAAATATACTTATTACTTTTATTATTATCAATATAACATGCAATATTACCCATTGTGACGTGGTATTTTATACCCGTCACAAGGAGCCTCCTCGGGAGACCGGACAGGTCATAGATCGTAGGCAGGAACCGTCTAGAGAGAGAACGAAGCGCGTATATTATCGTACGAACAAAATCTGCCGCCGTATTATTTTATATGTACCGCCGGAGAATGACGTCACAGTCAACGAGGGAGCAGCGTACGTCGAAGGAACGAGCCGATTCCCTGCCGCTTCCCCGCTGGGACCCTTCGATAGACCAGGAGAAGGCGCGCGGCAAGAGGAGAGAGACCGGCGAGGAAACGACGTACGCCGAAGGAAAGTGCCGATTCCCTGCCGCTTCCCCGCTACGGCCCTACGATAGGAGAGAGAGGCTGTGGAGCCGGAGGAAGTCCTGCCGAAGAAGACTTCGACAGAATTCGGAACTCCGAGCGAGGGTGGGGGAACGCTACGAGATGTCCTAATACCGGTGCAAGGGCCCGAGAGCAATTATTCTGTATTCGGCGTTTGCCTTCGTGCATTAGTTTAAAGTCAGTTACCGCTTATTATATTCCGAGCTATCGAGCCCTGCCGCCCTGTGTTGGACATCTTGGTAAGTCCCCTCACTTATCGAATTATTCATGTAAAAGAGCGCGAAATCGAGAATACCATATCGCGGGTTGTCGACCACCTGGCTTGCCATTCACGGGCAGGATCTGCAAAGTGTGACCGGAGTGGCTTTTTGTCGTATCGAAATTAGGTTAAGTTGAAGGGTAAAACCCGGGGGCCCCTGTCCGAGACGGTCGAGGATCCCGACGTCCGGACTTTTCGCGGGTTCGAGAGATCGCTTCACGATCTCTCGGACTGCCACTCGGCTGGATCACTGAACCTGCACCGGGGGGTGGTACAGCGTTAGCCACAATCAACGTATCGTCTCGAGTAGGCCTTTGCCAATATTGTGCCCTCCCACGTCTCGATTTCGCCAGCTCTTAATACGGAGGTAGAACATAAGTGCATATTTTATCGTATCGGATATTTCGTGTTTGTCGCGCCATTTCCCGTTTTCTCTCTCTCTAGACGGTCGCCGATACAGAATCGATTTCCGTAAAAGATCAAGTCGCGTCGCGTGTAGAATTAAGTGCGTTTAGTTCCGTTGCGTTTCGAGCAACTGCGTTTCCGTTGCGTTTCGTCGAATTCGTCGCGTTTCGTCGTGTACGCCGCGTTTCGTTGCGATAGGATAATTTCGTCGCGTTGAAAGAATTCCGTCGCGTTAGTGTAGTTTCGTCGCGTTAGAATAATTCCGCCGCGTTAGTATAATTGCGTCTCGTAGTATAAGAATCCGCGTTACGTTAAAGTTTCGTTGCGTCGCGTATCGGTTCGAGTATCGAGGATAATTCAAAGATTGTATTCCGCTTAGGAACTGGCAATTATCGTTCCGTGATTAACATCTCGCGGAGAGTTTCTCGGCCTTCCGCCGAGCGTGATTGTAATCGGATTACGTACGATATCGGATCACCCGGTACATTGAAGTCAAATAGATTTAGAATAAAGAGCTCTGTTTTAACAAATACTGTTCGATCAAGGTTTCTCGCAAAGTTTTCCCGAAACACGTTTATCGTACGCCTCCGCGTCTAGCTCCTTTACCCTTTAAGAATCCCGCCACTCTACCATTTCGTTCGGTTACTGAGCTACCGAGTCGTTCCGCCGCCGATTCGAATCTTCCGCGTTTTCCCGGAATCGCCGTAAACGATTTCCCTAATTTTCCGCTCAGAAACTCATCTCGCGTCTAAGTTCTCTATCGTGACGCGGAGACGCGTCTGGCGCCCAACTAACAAATTAAATAAAGCGATATTGAACGGGTTCGGATCGGGCGCCGAAGTGCTATTCGCTCGCGGATCCGCGGAGGCGCCGCGACGGTCATAGTCGCGGGCACGGCCAGGGAGGGTCAAACGAGTATTCGCGGGCGAAACGGGGTCGCGGGCAAACACGCGAGCTAGCCGCGATATCCCGGGTAGCAAATTGGCGCCCAACGTGGGGCCCCGAAAGGGTAAATTTTTTCGTAAAGGACGCTAGAATAATTACCGAATTAAAATACCGAAAAACGATCGCGGAAAATATCGAAATTATCGTAAAATTATTTTGCCATTTATTCCTGTATAAAATACCGTTAGCCACGCATCGCACTAAATTCCGTTATTTGAATATACCGAAAATTCTAAACATTTTTTTTTTTTTCTTTTCTCTGCCCTTCATAAACTTTAAGTTAACCGTCTTTAGTTCTCGCCAGAGTTTAGAGGGCAAACACAATTACCGAGTAGAAAAAGTGTCGGGGACAATAACGTCGTAAACCGCGCGAGTGTAATAAACACATATTTTCGTACCGTACCGTCTTCCTGAAACGGTTAGATTTCGAACCGTAGGTTGAACTTGTATACAATTCTCGAAGCAGATACTCTAGCTTGTTTTCGTTAGCGGACAAAGAAACTGTCGAAGGGGCGTCAAGGCCGTGAGCGAGTGCGACGCAGCAAGGCCGCGTGTGTTTACCACGTGCTATTACCGTTGAAACGAGTAACCGAATAGTTCCGATCACGACCGTTGAAAAAAAAATAGCTTATAGATTTATCTTTTAAATACCGGATAATCGCGCTATCGTTACCGCATACCGTTAAAGTTATTTTCGAACAAAATGCAACGAACTCCTCCAGGAAAAGATTGGGTACGGACTCTGTCTACAGATGAATTAGTAGAGCAATTATCGTTGCGGGGGTTATCAACAAAAGGGATAGTACCGATATTACGAGCGAGACTTGAACAGCATTTACGAGGAGAGCAAGGGGCAACGGGGGGTGCGGAGGCCCCCGGGGCTGCGGGTGAACCGCCCGTACGAGCGGCCACTCCGCCGCCACGGGACCTCCTCCCCGATCCCCCGCGTTCCGCTCAGACCGGTTACATTCCGCCTCGATTTTCGACGGGGACAATACCGCGACGCGCGAGTGACCCCCACTTCCGCACCGACATCTTAGGCGCTACTCGGGTCGGACAGGCAACTGATTTACCGACGCGACAACCACTGGAGCATACCGAAGGAAGGGGAACCGTTACGGTTACCGATACCGACTCTCGCGTACTGCCAACTGATGTACCGATAGACAAACACTCTCAACGTACCGAAACTTCATTTATACCTTTTGAACGACCCTGCCTTTCCGTGTATCGTAGGAATAAATTTCTTACATCTATTTGAGATCGTCGTAGATTTCGCTTGCGCCATGTAGTACCTGTTTTGGGATGTTCTCCAGCCCGTTCTAGGGGCCGGTCGAAACTACGGGATGCGTTAAGGTTTGCATCCCGATATCGGGAGCTGGCGATAGTTCTCCTGTTTCCGCTCCCGGGGAAGTACTATAGAACTTCCGGGCCTTATTCGTGGCCCGGCACACCGTTGCGCAGAGACCAGACGCATGTTGAGTGATGTGACAAATGGTTCTGTGATGATGTTGTCTACGGTCCACGCTTTGGTAACTGACTTAGAGAAAAAAAAAAATTTCCTTGATTGGCTCATTGCCACGATAGTTTCTTCGTACAGCAGTACGATAGTGCGAGATGCCCGGAACCAGGCGGCTCTCTGAAGCGCCAACGAAACGATCCTTGCACTCGGAACCCTTACTTTTCGAGAAAATGACTTATGCGGACGAATGCCAAAATGGAACCACACGCGTTCGCGTATTTAGATGATATTATTATCGTGACGGAAATGTTTCAAGAACATCTACATTGGTTAAGAGTCGTGCTCAGAAAAATTACTGCCGCGGGTTTATCAATCAATCCCGAAAAATGCGAATTTTGCCGTTCCGAAGTTCGTTATTTAGGTTTCATTGTCGGTAAAGAAGGTCTCCGAATCGATCCCGAGAAAGTAGCGCCGGTGTTGGAGTATCCCGTACCGAAAAACATTAAACAATTACGGAGATTTTTGGGAATGGGCTCATGGTATCGTCGATTTATTCCGCATTTCGCAACTATAACGGAGCCCTTAACGCGACTCTTACGTAAAGATGCACCGTGGAAGTGGGGGGAACCACAGCAAAAAGCGTTTGATTCCGTCCGCACTTATTTAACTACCGCTCCAATATTATCGTGTCCCGATTTTACCCAACCGTTCGTACTAGCTACAGATGCAAGTACAGTAGGGGTCGGTGCCGTTCTTACCCAACAAATGGACGAGCAGGAACGCGTGATAGCATATGCAAGCCGCTCATTATCGTTTACCGAAAGAAGATATTCCACTACCGAATTGGAGTGTTTAGCAATAGTCTGGTCAATAGAAAAATTTCGCCATTATTTAGAAGGTTATCGTTTCACGGTTATCACTGACCATAGTAGCCTGCGGTGGCTAAGGTCAATGAAAAATCCCAACGGTCGTTTAGCACGCTGGGCCTTGGCCCTTCTACAGTATGATTTTCAAGTTATTCATCGTCAAGGCGCATTACACAAAGTCCCCGATGCTTTATCTCGAATGTATGAGGAGTCGGGTGGAGGAGCCGAAACCCTTACCGCAATTATCGATACCCCGGATTGGTATTCTCGAAGATTTACCGATGTAAAGAACTTCCCGTCCCGCTTTCCGGAGTGGAAAATTCTGGACAACCAGTTGTACGTGAAAAAGCCTAATACCGATATTTCCGATATTACCGCAGATCTGGATGAGTGGAAACTAGTAGTACCGCCGGATCAAAGACTCGAAATATACCGCGAGGCACACGATCAACCTCAAGCCGGACACTTAGGGGTAGAAAAAACCTATGACCGCGTGGCCATACGATATTACTGGCCGGGAATGTATAAAGATATCGCGGAGTATGTGCGACGCTGTACAATCTGCCAAAGCGCCAAAGTGGAACAATTGGCTCCGACCGGTTTGATGGGATACCGTATTGTCGAAAAACCGTGGGACATTATCGCCGCGGATATTATGGGTCCGTTTCCGCGAAGTCTTTCCGGCTTCATGTACGTACTGGTAGTTCAGGATTTATTCACAAAATGGGTTGAATGTTGCCCTTTACGGAGCGCGACCGGAAAAAAGGTTAAAGAAGCGTTAAAAGACCTTATACTATGCCGATGGGGTGCACCGCGAGTATTAATTACCGACAACGGAACCGAGTTTAAAAATCGCGAAATTTCCGAACTCGCGGAGCAATTTGGTATCCTCCAGTCGACTACTCCCCCATACCATCCACAAGCCAATCCCGTGGAGAGAGTAAATAGAGTTTTGAAAACGATGATAGTATCGTACATAGGAAAAGATCATCGAGAGTGGGACCGTCACCTTACCGATTTCCGTTTCGCTTACAATACCGCTCACCATAGCTCCACAAAATTTTCTCCCGCTTTTCTGAACTTTGGCAGAGAACCAAGACCAATTAATTGTTACCGCGAATCAGGCTCAAAAACTAAAGAAATAGTACCGTCAACCAGCGATGCGTGGGAAAAACGTTTGAAACAATTAAAGTTAATTCAAGATTGGGTCGTGAAAAACCTTGATAGAGCAGTAGTTAATCAAGCGTCGCGTTATAATTTAAGACGCAGAGATGAACAGTACCGCGTAGGTGATCTCGTATTGCGCCGTAATCACGCGTTATCGTCAGCGGAAAAAAATATCGCCGCTAAATTAATGCCGAAGTTCCTAGGCCCGTACCGTGTCGTTCGAAAGATTTCACCAATAGTTTACGAAATACAGGGTGCGACGGATCGCCAACCGGTTAAAGCGCACATTCAAGATTTAAAGAAGTACAAATTGTAACGTATCTTTCGTTTCAGCAGTACCGTAACGTCCAATTACCGTTCTACCGCAGTACCGCAGAAAAGAAAATTACCGAAGGAAAAAAAAAATGAAAAGGGACGCAACAGGCAATCCATGGGATCACCTTCGCCCTCACATGAGGGCCTACCAACGCTTTATTCGGGAGAATCCCGCAGCGTGGGCGGCGCTTCGCCAAGCGGCCGAAGATGCCCGCACTTTTTTCTACACAACAAGAGGAGCAACGGTACGCGAAGTCCCGCCACATTCCGAGGCGGGAACCCAGACGTTTCCGCCACGTTCAAATACCGTGGGAGTACAAGTCGGAGGTGGTGGCCCCAACATGCCGGGGCGAGTTTGCCGTAACCAGGCCACACAGACGTGCCCCATAATGGAGCCGACAACCCGAGGGACACAAACGCCGCCGGTACCCCCTACGGTCGACCGGGCAGTCCAGACGGGGGAGGAAGAACGCGTGATTACCCCCCGCAGGTTCCGCAGCAACCAGCCAACAGAACAGTCAACACCCAGCACGTCCGCGGAGAAAACACCGATATTCCCATTGAAGAAGGAATCCGCGGAATGTTGGAACTGCGGAGGGGTCGGGCACCGTTACTCCCAGTGCCCAAAACCCAGGCAGAACGTTTACTGCTACCGGTGCGGCCGTAAGGGGGTATCCCTGCGCACGTGCCCCCAGTGCGCGAAGGAATGGGTCGAGGAGGAGACAACTAAAGAGACGGCAGGAGGCCAGTTCCGGCGCGAGTCCCGGAAAGAAGCACAACCGAACACATCCCGGCGCGAAGATCCCGTGGAGGCGCCCAGAACATGCCGGCGCGAGCAATCACCAATCAGATACCCTACGTTCCGGCGCGAAGAATTTCGTGAAGCGCCGAGCGCCACGTTCCGGCGCGAACCAGCTACCGAACGACCGTCCCGCACTTTCCGGGGCGAGCTACCGAGGGGGGCACCGCCCCCAGCGTGGAGAAAAGAAGATGAGGACCACCGCCGCCGCTACCCCAAATAGGGAAAAGAGACAGTACCGCCTAAAATATCGGGACGTGCCGTCACGAGGGACATTTTGTGTGTTTTTTTTTTTCCTTCCGTATTCTATCGTACTGCGACATTCCGTCGCGTAAAACGCCCACCAGCCCAATAATATTCCGGGGCGAAAAATATTTATAGAATAAAATAGATTTTTCTTTATATCGATACATACGGTCTACAAAAACGTTATTGGTACAACGGTACTGCTGCCCATATTCCTTCTATTAATTTTTCCCGTAGCATGTATAAATAGGACAGGCGATCCGTGCGCAGCAAGATACTCTCGCGGAACGTTAGATTAGGTAATACCGGGTGAAATCGCGGACGACAGGTAGGAGAGCAGAGAAACGTGAAAAGGGAGAAGCAGACAAACACGGTAAGTGATGTATTAATGTATCGTAAATATCTCGGACGTCCGATACTTCCGGTACGTTTCTTTCTTTATCTAATTAATTATTGTGATTGTCCGATAAAATAATTCCGCTACCGCACTATCGTTCTCTTCCGAGAGGGGCTACCAGGTTGTCCTGCACAGGTGCCGGGTTCATTGCTCGGTGCGGTGCATTTGCTTTGTTTTTTTTTTAGTCTATTTTGCTCAGTTTCGTTAGACCGTTCCGGTCTTCCGTAAGGGGGGGGGAGTTGTGACGTGGTATTTTATACCCGTCACAAGGAGCCTCCTCGGGAGACCGGACAGGTCATAGATCGTAGGCAGGAACCGTCTAGAGAGAGAACGAAGCGCGTATATTATCGTACGAACAAAATCTGCCGCCGTATTATTTTATATGTACCGCCGGAGAATGACGTCACAGTCAACGAGGGAGCAGCGTACGTCGAAGGAACGAGCCGATTCCCTGCCGCTTCCCCGCTGGGACCCTTCGATAGACCAGGAGAAGGCGCGCGGCAAGAGGAGAGAGACCGGCGAGGAAACGACGTACGCCGAAGGAAAGTGCCGATTCCCTGCCGCTTCCCCGCTACGGCCCTACGATAGGAGAGAGAGGCTGTGGAGCCGGAGGAAGTCCTGCCGAAGAAGACTTCGACAGAATTCGGAACTCCGAGCGAGGGTGGGGGAACGCTACGAGATGTCCTAATACCGGTGCAAGGGCCCGAGAGCAATTATTCTGTATTCGGCGTTTGCCTTCGTGCATTAGTTTAAAGTCAGTTACCGCTTATTATATTCCGAGCTATCGAGCCCTGCCGCCCTGTGTTGGACATCTTGGTAAGTCCCCTCACTTATCGAATTATTCATGTAAAAGAGCGCGAAATCGAGAATACCATATCGCGGGTTGTCGACCACCTGGCTTGCCATTCACGGGCAGGATCTGCAAAGTGTGACCGGAGTGGCTTTTTGTCGTATCGAAATTAGGTTAAGTTGAAGGGTAAAACCCGGGGGCCCCTGTCCGAGACGGTCGAGGATCCCGACGTCCGGACTTTTCGCGGGTTCGAGAGATCGCTTCACGATCTCTCGGACTGCCACTCGGCTGGATCACTGAACCTGCACCGGGGGGTGGTACAGCGTTAGCCACAATCAACGTATCGTCTCGAGTAGGCCTTTGCCAATATTGTGCCCTCCCACGTCTCGATTTCGCCAGCTCTTAATACGGAGGTAGAACATAAGTGCATATTTTATCGTATCGGATATTTCGTGTTTGTCGCGCCATTTCCCGTTTTCTCTCTCTCTAGACGGTCGCCGATACAGAATCGATTTCCGTAAAAGATCAAGTCGCGTCGCGTGTAGAATTAAGTGCGTTTAGTTCCGTTGCGTTTCGAGCAACTGCGTTTCCGTTGCGTTTCGTCGAATTCGTCGCGTTTCGTCGTGTACGCCGCGTTTCGTTGCGATAGGATAATTTCGTCGCGTTGAAAGAATTCCGTCGCGTTAGTGTAGTTTCGTCGCGTTAGAATAATTCCGCCGCGTTAGTATAATTGCGTCTCGTAGTATAAGAATCCGCGTTACGTTAAAGTTTCGTTGCGTCGCGTATCGGTTCGAGTATCGAGGATAATTCAAAGATTGTATTCCGCTTAGGAACTGGCAATTATCGTTCCGTGATTAACATCTCGCGGAGAGTTTCTCGGCCTTCCGCCGAGCGTGATTGTAATCGGATTACGTACGATATCGGATCACCCGGTACATTGAAGTCAAATAGATTTAGAATAAAGAGCTCTGTTTTAACAAATACTGTTCGATCAAGGTTTCTCGCAAAGTTTTCCCGAAACACGTTTATCGTACGCCTCCGCGTCTAGCTCCTTTACCCTTTAAGAATCCCGCCACTCTACCATTTCGTTCGGTTACTGAGCTACCGAGTCGTTCCGCCGCCGATTCGAATCTTCCGCGTTTTCCCGGAATCGCCGTAAACGATTTCCCTAATTTTCCGCTCAGAAACTCATCTCGCGTCTAAGTTCTCTATCGTGACGCGGAGACGCGTCTGGCGCCCAACTAACAAATTAAATAAAGCGATATTGAACGGGTTCGGATCGGGCGCCGAAGTGCTATTCGCTCGCGGATCCGCGGAGGCGCCGCGACGGTCATAGTCGCGGGCACGGCCAGGGAGGGTCAAACGAGTATTCGCGGGCGAAACGGGGTCGCGGGCAAACACGCGAGCTAGCCGC